>JAVJGG010000074.1:48561413-48582821 GCA_035590195.1 Aviceda cuculoides
AGATTGAAAAAATTAATTTAGAACACTTATTTTAACTTTTTTTTAGGCACCTCTCCTTTTTGTCTTCATTGATAGACTCTTTGTTTCTGTGCTGTATACACAGATACATTCGGAAGGGTTCTTAATTTCTCTTTTTTACTGCTTTCATACAAACTGTATCAAACTTGATCAAAGTAGTGTATTTCAGTGTGTTAAAGATTTTATCTCTGTTCAAAACCATTCTCTAGAGGGATCTACAATTAAATTAATATAGCACACCTATTAAACCATCCTAAACTGTTACCAGTATAGAATATAATAGTAATAAAAATGAGATGCCATAACCTAAATGGTTCTAAATCAGCAACTTCCTTACATTGTTTTATCTCAAATGCCTCTTTAATTTATTGCATTAGAAATTGGGTATACCTTTCTGGCTTTTGCAGTTAAGGTTACAACATTGATTTCATTTTCTAGCTGAGTTCATTAGATTCTGAGCATTAATGAGAAGTTATAGCTGTGCATTTTTCCTTGGAGTTTGGATGACTTTCTGTAAGATAATTTAATACATGACTAAAATGTGCTCTAAAGTCTTTATAATTTGTTTGGCTTTTTAATTAGATTTTCCCACAGTCTCCCATGATGCTCTTCTATCACAGCTATCCTAACAATGATTCATAGATGATGAAAAGGCCCAGCCCATTTCTGAAGTGTAAAGTTAAATAAAAATGTAGTTGAGTACCTAAAGTACACTGTAACTGCTTAAGGGTTATTTATGGCAGTGCAGAGTACTTGGAGCCTCATGTGGGCTTGTTACTGACAGTATATATATTTGTTATAGTACATTCTTTGTGGCAGCAACATTGTATTTTTGGTCTTGTGCTTTTTATCTCTGTTTCCAAAGTCAGCCTCATTACTTGCAGTGCCTGCTCCGTGTTTGACAGGTAGCCACATCACTGGGCTCTGAGGTACTCCTGGGTCCTTCCCATAAGACACCTGATGGGCTGTGCTGGTACAAAAGTGGTTGGATAAACTGAGTCTGAAGTCGTGGGAAGAAGTGAGGCAGGAGAGGCTGCAGAGGTGAAGTCTGGCTGTCTGCCGCCGGCCCCCATGGCTCACTGCAGAGCTGGCCGAGGCGTTCTCACCTCCCTGCAACATCAACGGCCCAGCTTCCCATGGCCTCTGTGGTGGCACCTGTCTCTTGGGGGTCCCACAGCTGGACAGTGCTTCTGGTATGAGGCATGTAGGGTGAGGAAGGCTGGCCAGCTTTGTGGCAGCAGATCAATGCATGGTAAAAAAAAAAAGATAATTTCTCTACAAGAAACAGTGCAGGTTATCATACACACAGTCTTTCTGATTATGAACCTTTCCTGGGAGGTTTACTGTCACTTTTTCATAAGGAGTGGCAAGGTGGGTTTGAAGGGTGAGAATGAAGAATTGCTGCCCACTGTTCTTGCAGGATAGCATGCCATAGTTTCAGCCTAATCTTAGTGGGAATAGATATAAATTTAAATAGGAATAATCTCTTCAGTATGGCAGTTAATTAATTAAATGTCATATGACAGTGTCAAACAACTATTACAGGATTAGGTCCGTATGTCCCATCCTATTGTAAAACATTGCTTTGGGATGTGGATGTTTTTTATTTGTACATATTCAGTATTAATGCTCTAAACTGACCTTCATATCTTTCCTCTTCTCCTGTTTTATAAAATGCCTTTTGTTAAAACTGAAAAATTAAAAAAGAAAAAAAAAAAAGAAGTTAATTTTAGGAAATGTGTATGCAGCTTTCCCAATTACCCTAACTTAAATAACCATGCACTAGAATTATACTTTTCAAAAGTCAGTGTATATAATTTTAACAGGAACTGTACTGAGTTGATTTTCTTTCTGTCCATAAATAGTAGGATAAACAGTAATGAAATGAAGAAATTTGATTGTCCAACTTTATACAGTTGGTCACACACACCAACAAAAAGCATCCTACAACTCGTTTGTATAGAGACTCGTCTGGGTTCCCCACCTTCCCTACCCCCAGTATGCTGGGAGACATAAAAGCAGGTAGATAACAACCTTTCTATCTTTTGTCCAAACCCCTTTCTGTTGAGGAAAAGAAAATCATCCCACAGAATGTTACTGTCGGCAATGGAGTACCGTATTCTGCAAGTTTGCATGTGGATAAGGATGAGAAGAATGACATGTTTACTCCATCTAAAGGGTTTCTGACTCTTATGCTTCAGTTGCCTGAAAGTTCTTGCGTCACTTTCTTCTCTTATGTATATTAATACTTATTGAGCAATGCAAAATAAAATAGTTTAATTTATTAGAAAAGATTAAGAGAGAATGAACAAGGAAATAATTGAGTTGCTATTGTAAGAAATTTCCTTTTGTTTCCCAAATTTACTCTTGTTTTGCTGTAGTTTTTCTGAATTGAAATATTGTTGTAATGTTTTGCTTGCCAGCTTGCAGTACTGAAAATGGCATTGGAAGAAATTCTAGTCTAGTTCCTCTTCTTAGGTTTTTCACTACAGATCACAAAAGGTAATACATTGAAGTGTTTTCTCTGTTGTGAAATGGCAAAACAGCACAACAGAGTGTTTGATTAGCCTTGGGCATGGTTCCTGATAGGAAAACCAGTGTCACAGTCTGATAGACTGGATTGTGCAATATCAGAGGTGTGGCTGTGAAAATAACATTGGCGCTAAGTAGGCTGATTTGAAGATGGGAGGTTATCAAATCTTTGTACACTGAAATATTCTGTTCTAGTATAAAATTTTCATATGTAAAATGCTTTTCTACACTTGATCTAGAAGCAAAAATAAAACTGAGATCAGGTTTTTAAATGTGAAGAGAGCAGCTCACTTGAAACCTTGACACTGACTGCTCCTCAAGTTCAGAACACGCTCAGCTGCCAAGCAACATGCATATATATCTACATGTAAGACCTCACTGTTTCTCTCAAAAGCAAGTACAAAGGCCTTCACACTGAGAATCGCTGTACGTGTCTCAAAAAGTCACGAAACAGAACTGATCATGATTTTTTTTGTTTGTTTGTTTGTTTAGTTTTGTTGATTTTCCACTCAGGAAAACATTGATTTTCAGAACCAAATTTTTCATGGAAATAAATAAATTTTTAGGAGGGCTTCTCTCTGGTCCAACATAAAACTTACAGTGAGGGGGAATGAGACACCAATAAGCCAATGAATAGGGCACAGATTTGGATAATGGGAGGGCTATATGCAAAGACTGATCTCTGCGTGATACTGAACAGGAACTCTATCAAGTCTTACCCTGTTCTAGGCATCAGGTATTTCCGACACCAGGCTGTTCACATACATCTGTCTTTCTCTCCTATTTATTAACAAAAAATGTGCCACCATTCCTTTTTTGTGAAGATAAATAAATTAAAATGTTTTGATTTTCAGGATTCTTGGTTTCCATCCAGCCTCAGTACCAAGTCTTTAGGATAGATATAGCAAATACTTTTTCTTACAAATGAGAGGTGGTTGTGCTTTAGAGTCACTCAGCTGTCAATATTCAGTGTTAGCTGCCTTATTAAGACCTACGGTTGAGAAATACAGAATGCTTACAATGTTAAAGGAAATCAGTCTAAGCACGTCTGAAAATTTGTGATGCTAGCTCTGCCTGTTTGGAGTGGCCCTGCTCGTTCTTCACATGCACAGGTGCAAACCAAAACTGATTCTCCTGGGCATAGAGGGATTTGTCATGACTCATCATACAGCTATCCAATGTGAATTTAAAATTTTACTTACATTTTCACACATGCTTCACACAAGGGTACCTATCAGATGTGATGAAGGCAGTGGAGGGTGAGGCCTGGCTGGATGTGATGTATGTAGTGTATCCTGCCACCAGAAATTATCCCACCTACTGCCTCTGTGAAAAGAGCAGTTAGTTTAAAACTGTAGCATGAAAGGATGCCTCTTATAGCTTTCCAGTGGTGCTATGGACTCCATAGATTTCCTTCTTTCACTGTGGTTATATATAAATTAAGTTGAACGTTATTTATCTTGCTTTCTCTGGAGGTGAACTAATGAGTTGTAAATGAATCTTTACAGATTGTTGTCTGCAGGAGTGTACCTTGTGAGTACAAGGAGTGTACCTTTCAAAGACTTGTGAAACTAAGCAGTAGAAAAGATATTAATATAGAGAGTTAAAGAATAAACTAGATTAAAAGAGATTTAATATTTGTTAATGATTTCTTCTTGCTCTGCTCATGAGCATTTTTCATGAGCAAGAAGGAGAAGCTGCCATGTTGTAGTGGTGAGCAAGAAAGCAGATCAGGTGTCCAGAAGCAGGCAGGTGGATGTTTGAACTTGACCTGGATCACTGCTTGATTCTAGCCGAGTTCTCCCAACAGGTGGTTTGTTGAGTGGTGTGCCAAGGTGACATTCATCCAGGGAACTGCCTGGATGACAAGCTGCTTCAAACTGAGAAAGAGGGTCTTTTCTTTGATAAGTAAACTGCCAAACCTCATGTCTCTTTAGTGTTTCCTAAGGTTCTTTGGAAGTGAACAACAGTTGAATTAAAGGCTGATGTAAACACGTTTCTGCACACTTTCCCCGCAGCATTTTATCACATTAGAATTGATCAAAATTGTTGCCTTGGGCTGTCTTGAACAGCTATACATCTGGAGCACCATTTGTACAAGCTGCTGATGAGCAGGCTACATATGCTATGCTTCACAGCAGCTCTTCTGCCTTCCTAGGCAGACAGATTTACCTTGTTGGGAGATGAGATGATCCAACTCTTTCTATTTGCATAAGGCCTTTTTTCTTTGATGTGATGCTTTAAAATGTATAACATGCCACCCGTTTGGGTGCATACATACTGTATCTCCACAGTAATATGAAAATACAGACAAGAGTGATTTGGAACAGCACCAAGAATTTAAAAAAAAAAAATCACAAAAAAGCCTGTTTTTCACATTTGAAGAAAATTCGCAGCAGGACAGGACACAGTGTCTGATTAATGTTGACCTTCTGATAACTTTGTCCAAGTGCTTTTGGCATCTTTCTGCTTTTCATCTGTACTTAGCATTTTTTCCAATAGTCTAAAAATAAATCACACTTTAAACAGTTTTATTTTCATTCTTGAAGTAATAAGGGTTGGAATCTCATTCCTGAAACTTTGACACAGACGTAAGACCAAGTGGCCTATTTTTGTGACCTCTGTTTGTCATTCATTATGTAATTTTCAGTATAGAAATAAGCTCTATGTAGCTACTACACTATATCTTATGGTGTGGAAAAAATAAGACATGTTTTAAGATGAGAAAAATGTGTGTTTTCTATTATGTAGAAACTAGTAAAATCATATGAAGTCTCACTGTCACTTTAACTCATTCTGCTTTATTTAAAGGCACTGTTTCTTACAAGCAAAATTAAAGACAGTGAAAAACTGCTTGGCATTTTTTTTTTTTTTTTCACTTTTTGTTTTTGTAACTGGTAACTCTCCAAAGAAATGTAACTTGTGTGTTTTCCTATTAAAGCTCTAATCCTTCGCTCTTGGTCAAGGAAGAGATGGCTGCAGCCTTTCTTCCTAACCTATACAAACAGTTATTGTTCCGTCTACCCTGTCGGCTGCATCTGTTATTTGGCAGTGGCAGGAGCATGAATGCTGCGTTATGATGGCCAGGCACACACGGGGAGAGCCGTGGGGGCTGCGGGGGGGAAGGGGCTATCTGAGTTACTTCTCAATGCGAAGTGCATTGTTTTAACAAAGAAGCTGCTGCCTGCAGTTCAGCCATTATTCTTTGCAGTCACCTATGCTATATATAACGAGACTTCTTCTGAAAGTACTTCATGATGTGCTGTGCAGTGTGTGTTAAAGTCACTGTTTTGATGGGTAAGAAGTATTTTTATGGCAGGGCTGAATTTTCTATTCCTGACTATGAGTTGCATTCACCTTGATGAGGAAACAGTCTTCTGTATGAGAAGTTCATTGCATTTACTTTGTGATTTATGCTGTTTTCTATGTGCTAACTACAATTCTTACTTGTGTAAAGTAGGAGCAGGAATAAATTACACATTTTTAAAGCAAATGCTAGGGTTATCGTAGTTACCAATCTCCTTTTCAGTAGATTCGTTTCAAATTAGTGATGCCACTAGAGGGTTAATGGGTACTCTGATTACATTGCACTTCATATAGCATACTTCTTTCGAGCAACTACAATATTTTGGTTTTGAAAAACATGAAAACTTTTGCTTGTTTAATGAATTAACAGTCACCAACCAAATTAAATCTCTGTTGCATTCCAGAAATCAGAGCTGCTGATGCATGCAGACCTTCAGGAGCTAGGCAGCTCTTTCTTTCATGAGTTCTCTTGTTGAATATGAGCTTTACATGAGGAAAAGATTTTCTACTTCCAGCCCATGGTCTCTTTTTACCTTTGGGAGACTTAAGTGCAGTACTTTTAATCTGAAATAAAATTAAACTGTTTGTACAATCTCTCTTTTGTGAAAGTCTATGTGTGGTAGAGTCAATGAGATATTTGGTCACTGATAAGTTCTGTGACAACTACTGATGACCACAGCATTGTAGTGGAAGGCTGTGTCTACCAGCTATTAGGCACACTTATCTTTATTTTCAGACCGTAACATTGCAGCATTTCTGCAGAGACAGAGGTGGTGCATGCACAGAACCACAGTACAAAGACACTATTTGGTTAATTTTGTCCTGGGTTTTTATAAAACCCTGCTTCTGTTGTGAAGGTGTGAGAATTTTCTTGCTCTGATGGAACTAGGGCCTTGCATGCAGAAGTTAGGGCTGTCATTTGAGCAGAAAATAAAACATAATGAAATATTTGAAAATCATTCCAGAATTAATGTGCGTTCTTACCATGGTTTGCCTATGCAAAACTCAATTTAAAAAAATTCAGTCTTGCAATTTTAAAAATTACTTCTTAGCTTAGCACAATGTATTCGACAAAACTGTAACCATTTGGCAACTTTGTCTTTGCTACCTGCTGATAGATTCAAATAAATGAAATATTGCTCAATTTTCTTCCTCAACAACAATTTATTTACCAAATTTTTACAAGACAGCTAAAGGTGCCTCTGTCAGCACCTCTGTCAGTGTTTTTGATAGCAATATAAAATTGCAACAGATCAGTATAATAAAAAGCATACAGTAATCTTTGTAATATCTGTTAAAACTGAATGAGTGTTGAATTGCTTTGTTGTAAAGAAATTCCTCGCTCTTGCTGAATGTTTCACTGAATAAAATCCTTTCTTTGCAGCCTTCTTGTAGAGGTGAACCTTGCTGGGTATCTGGGAAATCAGCAGATTTAGTAGTCAGGATGGAAGAGGAGCAGGGGACTTGCATGGGGGATGGTGGAGGGGCACTGGCAGAATCTGCTCTGGGTCTCGTGCCAGTGCCAATGCAGGGCTTGACAGTGGGATGGGGCTGAGCGGACAAGTGGTCTCTCAGTTTGATGTGTCCTGCGCCAAGTACGGCTTTCCAGGTGAAAACCCACACTTAAACTCCAGCCAGTTCAGAAAGCGTTGGTCCGATTTTTGTCTCATTAAGGTGCTCACATTTTGCAGGCCTGTCTTTGACCTCCAAGATGATTGGAGGTCCCCCAGAATAGCACAATAGAGTGTTCCAATATTAAAAGTGCCAAAATCATTTTAAGAGCTAACATGGTCCATGTAGGAAAGTCAGCTGCAATGTGGCCCCAGTCCAGTAAAGTACTTAAGAAATTACATTTGCTTTAAACATGAGTTAGTCCCAGTGATTTGAAATGGAACCCACTTACGATATTGATGTGCGTCCTATAAAAATATTATAATTAACTTTGAAATAATTTGGTGCAAAGCCCAACAAATGTTGTTTAACTAACTTAAACTTTCAGAAAGAATCCAGTATTTTTGCTTTGTACAATATCAGTAATCCTGCATAGTAGAAATCATACATTTGTCCCTACTGGTGTGTTATCTTCACGTGGTGAACTCTAAAGAGACGCTTTTCCTGATAGGGAAAATGGAGGGAAGAGATGGGAAGGCCCTATTTGAGTGTTCTGGTTTTGACTGGAAAATATGAGATAGAGAAGTTAAAGTACCCTTTATTCTTAGGGAGGTTACATTGTTTCACTATGGTTTTGGGAAGGGTAAGGGATGGATTTTGAAATAACAAATTAATAAATACCATAAACCGGCATCTGTATGGCAGTTACCCTACACACCTGAGTGTAGGTGTTCCATTAAAAAATGCAATAAATATTATGTGGCTGTTGAAGGATCACATGATCTGGTGATGTTCTGGGGAACTGAGAAATGTCTAGGGAGATTCTGAAGATACACATTTCTTCACCGTTTGGCTCGTCTGGTATGAAAGGAATGTAGTTTCTGTTTTGCAGGACGAAGACCAATTAGGGGATTATTATTCATTCTCAAGTTTGAAAGCAATAGTTTAAAATCAGTTTATTGGTCATAGGGGAGCTGGGTCACCAAACAATATTTATGCAAGAACAGTAAAAATAAATATCTTCAGTGTACAAAATGATGTGTCCTAGACAGGCTTCTAAGCTAATGTCACTGTTCCATTGTTTTTCTATTACAGATATGTCTTCTCCTACAATGAAGAAACCTGAAAAGCCTTTGTTTAGTCCTACTTCTCCCCAGGATTCTTCACCAAGACTGAGCACTTTCCCCCAGCATCATCACCCAGGAATCCCAGGAGTTGCACACAGTGGTGAGGGTTGTGGAAGAGGAAGAAATACCTTCCTATTCATTTGGGCTGTTCTCCTTTCCTACAATCAGATTGTCACGTGTTTTTGCAGACTTTCTTAGAGACCTAATCCTATTTATAATACTGATAAAAGTAGACATGGAAGAGGTTGGGGTATCCTTGCAGGAATGCTCATTAAATTCAGTTCAGGTAGTCTGACTGCTGCAAGTCACTGGAAAGGATTTAGGATTAACCAGTGAATAAAAAAGCTGTAAACTGCATGAGGAAACTGATGGAGGAAAAATCCTCTCTGACTTTTCTCCTTCCACCTACATCCTTTTTTATTATTGTTGCTATGACTGTGTTGTATTTAAATACCAGAATAGGTAGGATTTAGTACACAAGAGAAGTCACAACCATGTTCACTATGTGACAAAATGAAATAAGTACCAGTGCTTCTTCTGAATACTCTGTCTAAAGAGGTAGTATCCTGATAAATATTTTTCAATACCTGTTTTCTGAAATCCATAGGAAATCCATAATAAAACTTCACTTAAAGTGTGAAGGAGACACTTGAAATGTGATGGTATGCATGTTATCTTGAGGGTTTATCAGGAATGACAGTGAAATTCCAGCATCATGGTCTGTTTAGTTTTAGAGGTGAGAGTGACCCTGATTCTTCAGATGAGAACACAGTCCTCGGAGGTATCCCCTCTGCAGCTCATCACATCTCCTTACAAACTGCATGTAAAGGGATTCATTTCTTGAGCAAAGTTGGGTGACTAGAGGAGTAAAACAGATTTGAGGACTCTTTCTTCTTTTCTTTAACATGCAGTTCTGCTTTGAGAAATTTGAGTTTTGTGATTTCCCCATGATTTCATATTCCTTTCTTTCAATTCATGTGTAAGGACGATTTTCCCCTTAACATCCACTTTGTATTGTGAAAGTGAGCCTGGACTTATTCTGGTCTCTGTAAGGTTTCCACTATCAGCATCTACTCAAGCACATCAAGATGATGGATGAAATGGAAGGGATAGATTTCTGCTCACTTGTGTTTGTTTTGCACAGCTCCCACGTCAGAGCAGTAACTGATGTTTTATGATTGAAATGAACTGGTGGGGCTGTGATTAAAATGAGCCTGTCACAAAAGAAGCTTCCATAATTATGTTTGGCCCTATGCTTATGCATAGATCTTTATGTTTGCTGTAGTGTATAATTTTTAGATATATGAATCTGAGTGATAGTCATAACCTAATTTGTTGATGAGCTATTTACTTGCTAGGAAGCCTGATATCTATCTGTGTAGCCTGTTCTATTATGCCAGTGAGCAATATTTTTGAGATTGCAAGGTTTTGATTACCATGTACAGCAATTTTGGAACACCCCTACTGTTGTTTTTAATTGGGCAAACTATGACTTGGTCCTAGCTCAAAAATAGCAAGTCATTTAAAAATTAAGCTGAAAAAACCCAAAGATATAAGAGGTGGTCCAGAAAAGCAGTGTTGGTGTGCTTGTGCTGATTCAGTGTAGAACTGTGAGCAGTTTATAAAATACCTTGCTTATACAGACCTGATTTTGCACCCTTCCTCTAATGAAAATGAAAACACTGTTGTCTTCTCTATTTCCACTGAACTCAGTAGCTCCTTTTTAATATATTGCCAAGCAGGTGCCCTCTAGATATGTAGTAAGGGTGGAAAGAGGGTTGTTGTGCAGTGTGATAGAAGAACACTGTCCACTTCCAGCAGGACGACTGGGCAGCAGCAGGACATGCTGTACATTCCTTCCACTGTGAAAACATTGCTGGTTGTTTAGACATTACATACAGTCTATAGATAGAGAAGTGTGTGTTTGTAGGGGCTGGGAAGAAAAAGAATGCAAAGAAAAATATGTACAGGGTAGATATTTTTTGTTTGTCAGAGATATTTTTATTGGATGGGTTGGTTTCCCAGGCCCTGAAGTTGAATGTTCGTTAGCATTTTCACAAAGGTCAGCTAATATTCATGGCATTATTGATGAGTAGTTACTAGTCCGTCCCCACACGAGGAAAGTACAGTGCAATGCAGTGAGGAATCACTAACTGTTTCTTAGGACTTTGTGACTTTGCTCTCCTCTGCTGGAGTGCTGTGGATAAAAGTGTAGGTTTTATTTATTGAGTAAAATATTCGTTTTGTTTATTTGGGGCTCCAGACAGGAAAACTGTATAATTGAAATGTCTTTTATGCTGCAGAATGATTACTGTTTAAAGAAAAGGTGAAAAAATACGATGGCATAACCTGCAAAACCAAACCAAGATACAGTATTTATAAATTTGAAACAGTAGCACGTTCCATTGTCTGGGATAATGTGAGGGGAGGACATGTAAGTTTTTCTGTAAAAATGCCATGAAGCAGGAGTGCAGTGTCCTGGTTTATAACTGACTTTATTTTTCTTGCTGTAACACAGAGGTGAAGAATTTTAGAAGAAACAAGATACGAAGTAATTTTAATTTTATTTTATCTTCTCCAGTCATCTCAACTAGAACTCCACCTCCACCTTCACCATTGCCATTTCCAGCACAAGCTATTCTCCCTCCTGCCCCATCTAGCTACTTCTCTCATCCAACGATCAGATATCCTCCCCACCTGAATCCTCAGGATACTCTGAAGAATTACGTACCTTCTTACGACCCGTCCAGCCCGCAGACTAGCCAGGTACTGTAAAACAATGTGAACCCTCCAAAAGAAATCCTGTGAGGAATGTATGTTTACAAGGGTGTCTAAACCAATATCTCACTAGTTCTGGTCTCAGAGCAAGCTGGGAGCTGGCATATAAGCAAGCCAGTGACTTTTCCTTTTCAGCATGGTCGAATGAAGGGTGCAGGTTAGTCATATCCACTTGCTGTTCCTCTGTCAAGCATAAGAAAAATACTTGTACTGAACGACCCAGCAGCACTAACAGGGCAGGTCCCAGTCCTGCACCCCTCCTGCAGACTGGGCACCTCTGTGGCCACGCAGGGCCACTGGAGATGAACCTCCTGCTGCAGGATGGAGCAAGAGGTGTGGTGATACCTACACGTGCATGTATGCACACGCACAGACATACAAGTATATTTATAGACTGACGATGAAAATAAACTCTGGCAAGGTAACGCTTGCCCTGTTTCATAGACACTTGACATTTGTTTGCACAGATGCAAAGACATTACTGTAATGAGCACAGCACAGACCCACAAAATAATTTTTTCTTCCTTTTGTAGAGAACATGCATTAACAGATGTGTCCTGGCTGCTACACCGATTCAGAATTGTGTCTGATATGGGAAATGAACATGGTTTTCATTAGTGAAGTAATTTGTGAAGGACTGTGTGCAAAACTGCTTTCCATGATAGCATCACCACATAGCATTAGCATGTGATCTGCACTACAGGATAAACTGCAGTTGAGTCTTGGTCTGACAATACTTGGAATATTTCCAGTGTCAATGTAATGTAATCTTTGCTGCTCAGGCTTTTATTTTTGATGCCTTGTCTGAAAGACTCCTGTGGAGTCCTGTACCTTGTGCTTTAGCACATTTTTTTGGAAGAGCCTTGGGAAAGTAAACTTAAGAGACCATGGTCAGGTGTTCCTGCTCCTAAGAGTTAGGTTCCTGTGGAAGGACTGTCTTATCAGGGATGAGGGGGCTGCTGTGACAGTATTTTGGTTTGGGATTTGTTTTGTTTTGTTTTTCACCAATAATGACAGCCCTTTTAGCGTGTGTTTCAGGCACAACTTGAGACTGAATCAAACTTTCTGTGTTGAATAACAGACACAGGCCCTCCAGTCTGTTCAGAAGGTCATTGTGGCTATTGTCCCCAGGGATAATGCTCTAGTCCAGCTGCATGACTTTCTACATATCTAAAAAAAAAGTAGGTCCATAAAATCAGAATTTACTTTGAACGGAGAAATCCTGACTATATGATTTTTGTTGGTGACAATATTAATGCAAATTAAACAAAAAAGTGAAAATGAAGTATGTGGCTTTAGAATACAAATTGCTATCTGCGCATGGATTAAAAGTCTTTCAGTCCCATATAGCATTTTTGCTGAGACTCAGCTGGGAATGTTGCATGCAGGACCTGATTTTAATTTGTGTAAAATTTCCATGAATAACAAAGTCTAATTAAGACATCCATTAAAAGTCCTTAATGTTAATTCAGTGCGGAAAATCTTAGAGTTCTGTTGGATTTTTTTTTTTTAAACTGATGTCTTAATTAGGCACTATTAAGGGAAAAATTATGCAAATTAAAATCAGGCTCTTTCTGTTGTGCATTTCTTTAATTATTCAGTGCTTGTTTTACTTACATTTTGATTTCTTATATATGTTAAAAGATCAGGTTAGGTGATAATCTCTGGATTGTTCAGAGTTCTGCTTTGGATCATTGCTGAAAAAATACAACATCTAAGTGAAGTATCTGACTTTCTTTAAGACAGTTGACAAATGTGTTGTCTTGTGATTTTAACACTGGGGAGTACATTCATTGAGCAGAAGTGCTTTCAACTCTGCCCAACAAGTCTTACTCACTGCTCTTGTCTTACTCTCTTCACTTATCTGTGGTTAAAAGATTAATCTTTAGACTTTAAAAGATAAAATTTTACCCTACCGATTTTTTTCTGAGTAGTAGCAAACTGAAAACATGTCCTATTCTTGTGTTGTGGCACCGTAGGGAATAACAGGCTAAACTGGCCTCAATTTACTACTTTCATCACCTTTCATAATCTTTATATATTAGGGTAACGTTCTTCATTTCATTTGATGTTTGATTAGCTCCTGAGAAGAGGGGATGGGGTTAAACAACACCAAGTATGGGAATCCAGGCATCTGCATCAGCTAGTCTCGGCTATTTATTATCAATAATCACTATTATTAGTGGAATCTCTTTTAAATTTAATTCTTTAAAGTTCACCTCTGAGATATGCTATACATCAGGAGTTGCATGCCCAGACAAAGTATCTCGAAATAAAACAGTTAAAGGATGGCTGTACAAAAGGTAAAACTGCAAGAATAATTTTTCCTTACGAAAGAAGAAGCAGCTGTCTGTGAAGTTTCAGTGACAAAAGGGAATTGTTCTGATACAATGGCATGCTTTGAGCCAAACCAGTTTTTCTTTTCTAAATAAAACATGAATTTTTATTAAAACAAATTTAATTATTATAAAATGCAAAACTGCATCTGTAGGAATACCACATCAAATTTAATTATACTTTCCCACCTCAAAACATACTCATTTGGATTTCAAAAGGAGAACTATGATGATAGTTTTAATTTCAGCTTTAGAAATAGAAAGGATGGATACCCTGACGGCATTTACCTAAAATGAACTGTTCCTCCCCAACATCTTTCAGTAATATGCTAATTTAGATTGTTACGACAAGCAACTGAGATGCCTTGTACTCCCCACAGCAATTCTGAGATTAATTACATTACTGCTGCCCTGATTATAGTGAGACAGTCATGCTATTCAATGGAACACTTTAAGTAAAATTAGTTTAAAGATATAGAGCTCCCATAGGTTTCCACAGTGGGAAGCAGTGGGCAATTTTCTTGACATAATGTTAAATACTCCAAATTATGTGTGATGAACAGTCAGGAAGTTCAAACAGGCCCTTTGGCTGCAGTGAAAAATGATTCAACAATGGATGAGCCTCAACAAAAGAGACCCGTGGCTGTCGGTTTCATGCATATCTGCTTTTTAGCCCCTGTTCAATCTGGAGAATAAATAAACAAATGTACTGAACAGAAATGGATCTTGTTAGATATAGAGCTGGATTTGCCTCCAACTGGTAGTCTAAAACGTTCCCAAGGTTTTGAGAACTGCTGTACTTTCCACTAAGTAAGTAATTTTGCTGAACCCTTTTTAGTATACTTATTTCATTGCTTTTCTTCTTAGCTAGGCACACATGTTACTGGATGAGATTGTGTGTATATGTATCCATAATATGATGGGGTGCTGGTCTCTCCAGAGTTAAATTGATACTGGTCAGTCGTTGTAAGTTTCAGCAAAAATAATCTATTGCTATGTGTCTAATCCACCTACAGTGTTTATCCATCTACAATGTATAGATGTTTTCAAAGCTATCACAAATTTTGAACATGTATTTCCATTTTGAATGATTTCAGATGGGTAAATCTTTTAATCTTGGAAGATATTACCTCCTCTGTGCGTAGGTACACCTGTGCGCGCGCGCACACACACACAAATCTGCACACACTTGAAACACATTAATAATAGAGAGTTTATGAATCAATACACAGTATCAGAATCAGACTTCCAGTGAGCCTGAACAAATCACCAAGCATGACAACACTTGTGTGGCTGAAGTCAAACCCAAAAGCTCCAAACTTAATATCCCGTCAAGCTAAATGGACTAAGGTGTGGTGAATCACAGAATACGTGTCAGCAATTGTAATGAAGAAAACAATGGTAAAGCAAACAGTTAAGGTGAATCCTGCTGAAGAACATCCTGGCATCAGTGAGAAACTTTTTTTCTGACTGAACCAAGCAAACAGAAGTAGATAATCTTGCAAGCCCTTTGAGTTTGGATTATGAAGGGCACAGTTTACAGGTAAACTTAAATAAAATTTTGTGATATTTTTGATGAAATACGCAGTTTTCAGTGGCGTGGTAAAACTGGCTCCAACTTGGGAGAGTTAAGTATTGGACCCTTTTCTTCTTACAATAAATGACTTACACTTGTTACATGCTACAGTCCAAGTGAATTGCTGTCCACATATTGACTAAAATTCCTGGGGCTGTTAAAATGTACTTTGTTGCAATGTGGGCTAGTGTGCAGCTTTATCTTTTTAAGTGATTTTATCTTTGAAGACAGAAATATCTGAACTGCTTGAGAAGAGCTGCTTCTGGAAGCTGGTGAGGCCACTTCATTTCCTCTCACAATTGATTGGGATATTCAGGTTTTTGTTCAATGAAAGATAGGCACACTCTTCAGGAATGCCAAGCAGATGCTTTGTCATTCTTCAATACAATAACTGCAGTCATTTAGCAGTGACAAGTGAATCTTGTGAGGCTCCGTTCGGGCTGGTCAAAGGGTTTCCTGTTGATTCGTGGGAGAATACGAGCAGAATAAGCCAACACAAGCGATACATGTACATGTGGTTTCTTCAGTATACCTAGCGCCTTTATCTGTTGTCATTTAATAGTTTTCAGCTTCTCGGGCAAGTCTTTCCCTGTAATTTTTTAAGAAATTATTGAAGATTAAATATGGCAATGTGGTGGTTTTGATTGTAATTGGGAGGCAGAGAGAGTACTAGCTTAACTGTATCTACTGACAAGGCATTTAAAGATTTAATTGCAGTTGTAAATTATTACTTTGTATTTAGTTTACTCATTTTTAGTTTATTGAATGAACAGTTATAAGTCTCCAGAGTGCACAAAATACCATTTAACCCAAAGATATCTTTTGAACATTTATCTACAAAGAGATTTCCTTTCCCATGTTATGTAACATAGACTTACTCTGTTGTTAAGGCAAATATACAAGGAAAGCTGGGTGTTTCCTTGTGTTCTACCTGTTGACAAATAATTCAGATTTTGTGAGCTCACAGGTAAAATTGTGATTCAGGATAGAGAACTCTTTGTCTAGAATGTCTTATGATACCTGTGTCTAAACACGGGTTGCTGAAGCTCTGCAGTTGCTCTCTGTTTCAGCAGTGTTACATCAAGAGGAAAATGTTTTCTCAAGTGGATAAGACTCAGAGCTTTATAAATCAAAGTCAACACCTTGATTTCTCTCAGAAAGTAGTACAGAAGTGATGTTGCCAGCCAAGACTGGCAAAAACATGTTCTTTCTTTTTCCTCAAGCAGACAGGTAGCTGCATGTCACAGCACCTGAAGTTTTTGTGTGGCATCTCTCAGTGAGGTCTGTCTAAGATGTGCTGTAGCAATGAGTTACTTGGGTTGCAGGGGTATGGGAACTAGTGAGATTCATCCTTATGAAAATGGCAAGGGGCACTATGAAAAGGCAAAGTACATTTCTGTTGCTACCACAGTGTCCAATATCAGAAAGGAAATCTGTATAGCCTTACTTCTTGTTAAACAAATGTTTTAGGGAGCCCACCAGGTTCAACTGGAAGAGGAACTGCCCTACAGCACCGTCTACAGTCTCGCTGGCAGTGCACTAATAATACCATTCCCTTATGTTTAGCAGAGACTCAAAGGCACTGTATTATACTACTCAGATAGGTAATAACTTGAGGATATGTCTTCTGCACATTTCCTGAAACTGCCTCCTGTACCATTGAGCTGTCTCCAGTGGGAGACTAACATGCCCACTGGATGTTCACAGGTGATGTAGCATTAGGGTGCCCTAAGCAAAAGCTCTACTGAGATAAAAGGTTAGGTTTGTGTCATATAACAACAACAACAACAACAACAACAACAACAAAGAAAAAAAAAGAAAAAAAAGAAAAAAAAGGGAGAGTTAGAAAAAGGGAAGATACTTCTTCCAGTTTCTTTTACTTGTAGATTTACTGAAGCATCTGTCACCCTCTGTGTATATCACAGAGCACAATGGCATGGACTCAAAGACAGAACTTATCAGCTATGATCTCCAGGTTCATAGATGTGTCTAGCAGACAACTGTTAAAACAAGATATTTGGTACATGAGCAGAGGACCAAAATGTGCAGAACTGGATCTTCTACAGCTTCATCAACAAATAATTCAATCAATGGTCTCAAAATTACACTGCCACAGGATTTTGGCAGTGTTGTTCTTTACCATAATATTTGAACTTTTCCATTATAAGGGACTGGAACTATTGAAAAAAAATGGGTGACACATTGTTTCCAAACACATTGAATGCAGTTTGACTGAGCTGAACTCACTGATTGATCACTTGGCTATAATAGGGTAACATTCTATTGAAAAACCTGTGTTTTGAGATGCAAATATATTGTTCTCCAAGTATAGTGGTTAGCTGGAATAATGTAATTTTTATTAAGTCCTGAAATTTCTTTCTGAAACACCTAGCACAGTATCATATGTAGCTGTACCTAGGACATGCACAGGATTAAGATGATTTCTGGCCTTTGTTGATTATTTCTTTGAAGATGCTTTGTATTTAAGATTCCAAGGAAAATTGGAATTATTTTATTTGGAATTTGGAATTATAATTACAATTATTTTGTAAAAAAGATACTATGCAAATCTAAATATAAAATAAATTTTATCATTTAAGCAACTTAATAGTTTATATGAATTGTTTAATAAGTATGTCAAATTTCTGTTATGTTTGGATATCTCTTCCGTAGATGTTAGTGTTGCCATTTCACTATGACATCAGAAAGATTTTTTTAATGCTGGAAGTAATAAGCTATATGACAGAACACTGTCCTAAAATATAACTGAAGACCTAAGGTGTAAATGTGCTAATATTTGGGCAAATATGTGAACAAAAGTCTGAGAGGAGGTTGATTAGTTACTGATTATGTTAGTAAAATCCCAGCAGGGAAAACAGATATAGTGAATCCTGATTTTAAGAAAGTCCATATTCATACCTGTTGCAAGTTTCTGTTCAAACTTCATACCTAAGGATTAACTGAAAGTGTGCACAGTGCACAGAATCAGACATTAACAGTCTGACAATCTGAGTTATGTTACAGCTACAACAGTGAATACAACTCATCTGTGGCTTTGGGTACATGAATGGATTAATCTGTGGCAATTCAAGATGGTGTGAATTAAAAAGCTCCAAAATGTTACACAGATCTGAAAATTGAATTAGCCTCCAATCCAACAATAGAAAAATGTATACCTGCATAAATTGGGGCTAAATTTGCCAGACCTTCATTGTGTTTACTTCTTTCCCTCTCCCATTTTCAAATGCACAGCTTGTTTATCTAACACAGCTGCCTCCGTGCAATTTGCTTGAGGTTTATGCCTCAGGCATCATCTCTCTGTTTGTGAGTCTATTGCACAGACATATTGATGCCCTAGTTGATGGTAACAGTTGATTTTTAAACTGTAAAGCATTCGACTGTAAGAATCTCTTCAGGGAAAACTCAAACTAGAAAATAGAACTTGTTTTAAATAAAGACAAAATGAATTCGTATTAAATGATGTGCTATAAATATTTGCACTTGTAATTCAAGTGGATACTGTCTAAATAGATATGTAGTTTCAAGGCTAAAATATCTTTTGACATAACTGCAAAAGTTGAAAGGAGAACAGGTCACAGAATCTATTTGCAGCAGCCAGTTTTCAATAAGATTACGGATTGACAATTTCAGAGGGCTATTTCTGGCCAGAAGTTTGCCTTCTTCGCAGTGAAAACTTAAAGCAGGACAGAGAACTTGAGAGAGAGAGAGAGTGAGCCAGTGTTCTTGAGCTTGTACTGCTATAAGATACCATGGTCTGGAATTTAGACTTTTATTTCAAAAGCTTCTAGTTTTGTGCTTGCAAAGATAACCACAGAAGTGTGAATTGAGTGTAAACCAATGTAGCAATATCACTGTCAATCTGAAGACAGGCCTAAGCATTAACTCTGAGACAATTACCTGATCTGTTTAATTAGGACTACTTTATAATCTTAAGCTGCAAACTAATTATGATAACATATATATCAGTTTTGTTAGCTGCTTCACAGTTGTTCACTGCATGCAAGAAAGAAAAGTATGGTGGTTTTGGGAAGGTTTCTTATGAGTGACATTCATGTAATAGAATTTGGGAGAATGTGAGACTGCTTTTCATAAACTCTCTTTTCAAACGTAGCACATCTAGGAAAACCAATAAGTTTTAAGAAAATTTTATGTGTACAGTTTCCCACGACAAGCTGTGTCAAAGGGAGGACCTTAGTTCACATGTGAAAGACAGCTAGGATTGTTGAAGAAGAATTATATATGTAAAAGTCCCAGTAATGCTTACCTACAACTGAGGTTAGTTAAAAATATAAATACAGGATACTTTCAGTATGTGGGGGGGAGAAGTTAGGGTCTTAGACATGGTACACCAAGCTCTGTCTGGTGTGTACTTATCCCTTCTTGTGCTATCTTGTTTGCTGAGCAATAACACCTGAACAGTTATTGCAATTGTACTTGTGATTGAACAGTACTTGACATTACTGCAAAATTTTAAAACAAATGTTATGTTACGCACATGAAAACAACTTGAAAAAGGAAAAGAATAGATGTTAGAGATTACAAAAATAAAAGCAGAATAAATTATAAATTGCACTCAGAAGATACATTGGGAAATGTGACAATAGGCAATAAAATTATTAAGAGGCAGGTAACTAGTTTATAATTACATTTGAAATCTCATGTGCAGTCAGAGTCTGGAATGTCAGAACCATAAGAATTAAACTTATCGAAGTAATGAGTTTTCTCTTTTCTTAGTTTGAAGGTTTTATTTTTATGTCTGGAAGTTACAGACCTCAGTTTTATTGTATTGTGTCTGCATGCAGTTTTACATGGAGGACAGATATGGAACAATGCCTACCATTTAAGACGATGT
Organism: Aviceda cuculoides; assembly: GCA_035590195.1. Classification (NCBI taxonomy): domain Eukaryota; kingdom Metazoa; phylum Chordata; class Aves; order Accipitriformes; family Accipitridae; genus Aviceda; species Aviceda cuculoides. The sequence continues at coordinate 48,581,571 of JAVJGG010000074.1, forward strand.
TAAAAAAAAGAAAAGAAATAGAAATGTAGACACTTGGTGGGGGAGGGTCACAAACCACATCCACTAAAATCACTAGCAAATTCCCCATGGATTTCAACAAGGACAGGATTTCACACTCAATTTGGATGAAGTGGGGGGATGTACTGCACTGGTGTTATGTATCACACAGGGAAAAACATGGTTTATATGAGAATGGGTTATAAGTATATTCTTTGTCTTAAAACAGTTTTCTCATTTGGACCATAAGCACCAGGACTAAGCTGGAGCCTATGTGAGCCATTGCATTCCTGTTGACCTGGGATCACTAGGGAACAGTAGAAGGTGATAACATTGCTGTAAACTGTCCTGGTCTCCAGCTGTGTCCTTCTAATTAATTCGAGTCTGGCTTTGGAGCCAAAGCTCCTTTTGGAAGCTGATGACACTGTCTGTTTTAATCCATAAACTCCATGAAATCTTCTTTCTTCGTTTTTAGTAAAAGTTGGTCATTTAGATAAGGGATTCTCAGTTGGTTTTGTGACATGTTAGCACACCACATGAGCTAATGCTCCTAAGGGAGCCCTGTGGTCACAGGTCTGTGACTCCATCTAGGAGACACCAGACACAACTGAGAGGTGGCAGTCCCTCCAGCAGGCTGGGGGTCAGCTGGGCTGCCGGGGCAGGAGAGGGGGCTTGCCTCTGCAGCAGGCTCCCCAGAAACATACTGGAAATCCAGTCCAACATAGCAAGCAGGTCTTACTGACAAGAATTTCAGTGTTTAGGGGAAAGTTTGTCATGAGGCCCACCTTATATTTCTGACAGTTTTCCCCACAAATGCTTCAAACTGTGTCATGGCTCCCTTAGCTATGATAGAGCCTGTTTTATTGCAATATTGAGATGTCTCGAGTTTAACTCTGTACAACTCGCAGCTAGCGAGTAAGGATACTTGCCTCTTAAGTTTTGGAGCATCTTGGGTCGTTTGTATGGGGAATTTATTTTAGGCAATTATTAGAGATTTTCTGAATTTATGTTAGTTAAAATTTTCATTTTATTCTAAGGCAGGTGGAATCAGATTTCTGGTCGCCAAGACACCTGTTTTTAGAGGCAGGCAGGCCTTTAAAGTAGAACCTGCAAAATAAAATTCCTTAAACCACTGCTAAGATAGATCTCAAAAAAAGTGATCTTATTGACACAAACTTAATTGTCCTGGTTTCAGCTGGGATAGAGTTAATTGTCTTCCTAGTAGCTGGTACTGTGCTGTGTTTTGAGTTCAGT
>JAVJGG010000074.1:48582921-48618422 GCA_035590195.1 Aviceda cuculoides
CTTTTCTGTTCTATTAAACTGTTCTTATCTCAACCCACAAGTTTTACTTTTTTTTTCCTTATTCTCTCCCCCATCCCTCTGGGTGGGGGGGGAGTGAGTGAGCGGCCGCACGGTGCTTAGCTGCTGGCTGGGGTTAAACCACGACATTAATATATGACTTTGGTGTAATATAAAGATGTAGTTTATATTCTTGTGTAAAGACCTTTGTAATTATTGAGCGGGTTCCCCACTTATCACCCATTGGTCATGTAAGCATGCAAGCAGATGCTCAGTAAACTTTGAGGCCACATTATTCTATAAAAATTGTGTTGTATATATTCTGCCACATCTCATTTTCATTTCAAGTACACATAATAAGGGAGATCTATCTAACTAGTTAAGTGAATAAAATTTAATGTAGTGTTCCAGTTATTCTGGGAAATTGTGTTATTTGTGAAAGTATTGTCATTCCTTTGAATCCATGCTGCCTTCTAATTTTTAAGCTACTTTGACAGCTGACACTTATTCCTGTTACTAAACTCCTAGTAGTAACTTCTCAGCTTTTGCAACTAGGAAAATGAATCAAAAAGTGGTAAATACCACCTAAATTGCAAGATCCTGGGATTCCATAGCCCTTCTGTCCCCATCCCCACTCCAACACCCCTCCAAACATACAGTTATGTTTAGGGGGTGACTTTTTTTTAATTTAGAGGGGTAGTTTGTTGGCCACTTCTCAATAGTGTACATTTTTACTGTTATTTTTCATTGTAAGTCTTGTGATTTTATAGAGGGAAATAGTCTGCTAAATGCCCAGTGTTTCTATGAATACAAGATTGGCCTTCATTCGCACTTATATTTTCTAGTGTTTTCTTCTAGCTTAGTTTTAGATATCCTAAAGAACAAGACTCTCTCTTGGGGGCATTTGCAATGTCTAGTAGATCATACTGCCAGGAAGTTTCTCCTGCTATTAATTTTAAATTTCCTCCTTCTTGATTTCATTCCATTACCCCGAGTTTATACTTCCTGTACTTTCCAAATAATTCCTTCCTCTTCTGTGTGTTTATACTCTGCACATACTTGCAGTAATTGTCTCAGCCCAGTTATTATTTCATTACCATAGTCATACTTAACTCTTTTAACCTTTCCTTGTGTCAGCTGAATCAGGCCCTTTATCAGTCCATTTCTTTACTCTGAGTTATCTCAAATTTGACAGGATCATTCTAATAATAAGATTCCCAGTAGCTTTTTCTTTGTGTGGCTGTACTTTAAAATACCTGTGATTCACAGAACACACAATCAGTTTAAGACAAAAGTTACCAGCCACTGTTGAAAAAACTATTTACTACTTGCTAATTTATACCGCAAGTTATTTACTGCTGGAATATTTACATGCAGAAAGTCTAAGGCATGTTTAAGTGTTGGATAAACATATACATTTACCTGTGAACACTGCCAAATTCAGATGTGCCTATATGCAGACAGTAGCATATTACCTTGATGACCTGTATCATAAGGTCATATGCAGACTGCCTCTTGTATCTATGAAAGAAGTGTCTTTGTTTATTATGCTCTTGACTTGCAAAGTTCCCATTATTAAACACTTCTGTGTTTTTGGTAGGCGGCTTTTGGCCAGACGTTATGACATATGCATTATAGTGCGTCGTATCCTAAGCTTCTTTCCCACTCCCAAGCATGTGAATTATTAGTTAGCCTTCCAGTATGCATAATCTCTGTGGACAGCTGTGGTCAAGTCTTGGTTATGCTCCAAGCCAGAGTGGTATGGCATGTGAAAACAGAGGTTTTGCATCATTCATTTTCTCTTAATACTTCATACCCAATACACGGCCTATGCTTGGTCAGTTTAATCCTGCTATTGTGGCATTCACTGTGGTTCACAGCCACTGCGTGTACAGCAAATATATTTTGAAACAATCTGATGCATGCTGCACCCAGAAAACAAAGTTTACCAAAAAGTACTGCGATTTAAGCATGTACTGCCCATCTGAGGAGGGATCTGCCTGCTGAAAATACCATATAGAAATTCATGGCTTTGTCAGAATGGTGCCTTCCAGCATGCAGGTACTACTGTGATGGACATTCTGAAAAACCCTAAGATAGTTGGGTAGGTTCCTTAAATGCAATGTGTGTGTTTCACAAGGCATTCTTTTGGTTTTGTTTTGTAGCCTAACAGCAGTGGTCAAGTAGTAGGGAAAGTGCCTGGCCATTTTACTCCAGTTTTGGCACCCTCTCCCCATCACAGTGCGGTGCGACCTGTGACCCTGACCATGACAGATACTAAACCCATCACTACATCCACTGAAGGTGAGGCATCTTCACCTACAGCAACCAGTAAGTATTTCTTTAGGAAACAAAAAATGTCAATTGAAGATTCGATATGATTTCAAATTGAGGCCAGAAAAAGGCGCCTTTTCCTACTATTTGACCAAGTGGATGCTCATCATTTTACATGGAGAGCAAACGTGATCTGACTGCAAAGCTTTTCCTCCCCAAATTTCAACAAATGCGTCATGTTACATGAACCAAAGCTTGTGACATGACAACCAAAATGAAAGGGAAAAGCCTACATATTTGACCACTATTCAAGAAAAAGAAACGGTAGTTGTTCATCTAAGGTGGACATTGTTAAGACATTGAGAAGCAAGCACACCCAGACAGCAAGGTTTTGCAATGACCCTCAGATGGAATTCCAGAGATTGGATAATTTGCTCCTCAATGAGCTTTCCTACAGAAATCAAGCCTTGTTACAATGCATACTGAATCCGAGCTATGACAACTGCATGTTGATATAGGTTGTGTCATTTTTAGCAAAAAAACCCTGATGTGGCAAAAGAAAATTTTAATTCCTTGTTATTGTTGTGAGGGATTGTAGATCCACTGTTCCTTTTTTTTAAAAACAACAACAAACAAACCCTAACTTTAATGTTTTAAGACCTTTATTACTATATAGGACCATATTATTTATCCTATTATCTTCAATGGAATTGCAGATTTGGAAATAAGAGCAAAGATGTTACTATGTGTAGGGTAATTTCTTCTTTTCCAAATAGTCATCTTATGGTCAGTGATGCAGAATTTTGCTTTTTAACTACTTTCTGTGAGACACTTCCAAATATACACTTTGGAAGAAAACTAACCAGTCTTTAAAAATATTAATCTCTTTAGGGTCTATTACATTACAGTGACGTGCTTTAGACATGTTTAGTATTTGAACTGTGAATCCAGTCCCTAATTTTTGGTCTGTCATTAGGGAGACCATAAACTGTATGTTTCTTAGGTGTTACACTACTTTAAATCTTTTCATTAGAATGTAAAGCAGAGATCAGACGCAAATGCATAGGAGTGGTTGAGACGTAAAGGAGGAAAACTAGTTATGCCTTTATTATGAAAGGATAGTAGTAACTTTTGGACAAATTCTTGTTTAAGTATAAACAAATAATTATATGGATAGGTTTATGGAAGTATTTCAGCTGTTCTTTTAGTATAGCAGAATTTTTGTTAAAAGGCAGCAGAGCGTGTCTGTGTTCTCCCAGGTGGTTTGTGGTTCCATTCTTGTACCTTTTAAGAAGAGTTAGTTTTAGCAGCAAACAAGAAGCTGTTGCTCTAACTCTTGGTCCAGATTAGAAAACTGAGAAAACTGAGTTCGTGTATAGTTTCAAGTACTCATGGTTTCATTTTGCTTCCTGTTTGACGTGGTTGTGCCTGGCCTAAATAGCTGCCTCAGATGAGGTCAGGGTTTCTAATACAAATGGCAAAAAGAACAAATACAGTGTCAGAACTGTGTTGGGATATTTTCTAGTAATCTGACCATATTATTCATCATAAGGAAAGCAAACCTAATCTGTTCATTGTCCTACTACTAAGGGAAAAATTTGGATTGTATTTTCAAATTAAGTTGGCACCCAGTTTCTTCTGCAATTCAGTGGAACTTGGGTACCTGATTCCCTGTGACCCTTAGAACATCTCAGCTTAGATATTTGAAATAAGGCCTCCTTATGCATCCACAGCAGTGTGCAAGTAACTTCTTGCCTAAATATCCAATGTCTGTCACTACAGCACATAAATAATAAAAAAACCCCTATGTACAAATTTGATTTGAATGTGCCGGTTCTGGATATGAGATAGCTACATGTCCAGAGTGTTATGGTTTTCAGAGCAGTGCAGTAGTCTATCTGCTTGGTAAAGCCTTTTGAAACTGGATTGGTAACTGTAAGAACAAAAATGTGAAGGAACATAACTTGTTGATGAAGAAAATAGCAAAAAATGAGGGATTATGTCCTGCTGATATATAAATTATATATGAATACATATAAACTGTATTATCAGTCATAATAGACCTTCCACACAGAATGCTAATGTTAACTTAATGGGAAAATCAAGACTAAATGTATTTTAAGGCATTGTTTTATTTTATTTGCAATAACTGATTGATTGGTTCAAAATATATAGAGAGATATATATAAAACATATGCTTGGCCAACAAATTATCATTATTATTCAGTCTGATAAGAATAAACCAGCAAATGATTAGCACTGCTTTTCATTTTGAAGTGAAATAGCAGAATTGTTTTGAATGAGAAAGAACAGCAGGCTTTGATAATATTTTGGAGACCCTGTGGCCTCCACCATAATTTCCTACTAATAACTGATTAATTTTTATGACAGTTTTTCAGTAAAGCCTGTTTACTGTATAAAGCCTTTTTAAAAAAATAAAATTAATGGATTTCATTTGCTTGTATTTGCTGTGTGACTTTAATACTAACAAGTCAATTCAGTAAGTACTCCCACCTAGCTCCTCACTGGCATCCTTGTGTATGTCTGTTCAATTTTAGTAGTTTTGCTTTGTCTGCCAGCAAGTTTCCAGGTTGTGATGCTGCAAGTTGCAGTGAGGGTATCTCCACACTGGGAAGTGGAGTGAGACCACCTACCTCATTTCATAAGTGCCACCAAAAGCCATGAGAGAGTAGTGGCTTTTAGGGATTACTGACAGAAACCAGACAGTAATGTGACCTACAGGTGAGGGATCCACATCCTGTAACTAATCCCAACGTCACCTAGCATTCCCTTTCTCCTCAGAAATGGATTTCTTTAATCTTCTGCAGCAGACAGCAGGAGACTTCCTTAAATTGTCCCTCAGGGAAAATGTTTCATGATGCATAGGGTAGTCGAATATTTAATATATTTCACAGTAAAAATCAGCTCCCTTCTTATGAAAATGTTAATCAGATTACATCCTGGTTCCAAAGGCCCGTAAAGATTCATTTCATGTCACATAAGTAAACTGAACTTTTGATTCCAATTTTTGTTCTTTCACAGTTTTGTAATGGGCTTTTGCAGCAGTAAGAATAGTAAGTGTGCAATAATATTTTCTCTCAACATTGTTATCTCAGTGATTTCACTGGTGCCTTAGATTGGTGTAATGGAAATGAGAATCCGGCTTGTGATTCCTTCAAAAACATATGTTATTTAAGCACTTAAAAATGTCAAAAATATATTAATCAGAGGAACTTTTATTTAACAGGAGGCATCATTATGATTTAGACATGCAGCTTCCATTGAAGTTTATAGGAATTTACATGCATTTCCAAATTTGGTCCAATTTTTCTTTTCCATTCTGTTAAAGTTAAATAAAGGAAAAACACAGACACATCCTATATATTGCAAAATCATAACTCTGGATCTCTCATATTTGTACTGTACCTGTACAGGGTAATAGTTATGATAGGTTGGTATTTTTATCAATCTGTTTTGTTCTTCCTTAATCAGCCTACACAGCCTCAGGCACATCCCAAGCCAATCGATATGTGGGACTAAGCCCAAGAGACCCATCCTTCCTACACCAGCAACAGGTGGGCAAGTTTCACATAGGTGTAATGATATAGAGAAGTTTTTGTGATATTACCTTCCTATGTGTTGCCACGGTTATCTTGGATTAGGCTGGGATCCTAAGGGTTTTAGTGTTTGCCATCCGAAGATGAAGCTTATCCAAAACAAAACTGAACCCTTTAAGAAAGAACCATTTAGCACATGCTTTATTTCTTAGATTTGTGCCATCTTAAGGAACTTCTAGGCGTCTTTCAATTATTTTATTTTTCAAGAGCTCATACATGTAATCTTTAATAGGATTTTAGGAAAGAGAATGAAGTGTATAAGGAATAAATATTCATTTCAGAATCAGTTTAAAAAATGAGCAAAATTTCCAAACCAAAATCTCCAACTTACTATTTTCCAGCTATTTTTTTTCCTAGATGTTTAGGCCTACATTTCTTCATTTTAGTTCTGGAAGATGAGTTACAAAACCAAATCCTCAATGCAACACATCATAATTTCTAGTTTAATAGGTTTAAATTGGTCTGCTGATTTCAAATGTGATAAAACCACAGTTTTGTTCTAGTTCCTTACATAATTTATGTTTCAAGTAGCATTTTAAATTTCACATCTCATTAATGCTGTAAATTTAATGCAGATGAAGTGTTTACCCAAACTGTGAAAATATAAAGCCGAGATTAATGATGGCTTACAAACAAATTAGCTGCAGTCAGTAGCAAGGCCGTGGATATAAAGAAATGTTACATTGCTAGTAACGGGAATAAATTCAGACCCTTTAGAACTTTAACATACTTTATGACGTATGTTTGTGTTGCTCCTAGATCTTAACCTTAGAGGACTTTGAAATTAACAGCATGTAAAATGTTATAAGGAAAAAAGTTGAATGTGGCAGTAAGAAAAGGGCTGTTAAACAGTCCTTGGTATTTATTGTACTGTATTTTTTTTCTCAGGCTTGGGTTCCTGTCAACAGTTGGTACACATGACTGTTTCATTTTTCAGTAAAACCTACCTGTTCTGTGTTTGATGAGATATAGTGAGATGAAATGTGCTTCATCTGGAACTGCCTACCCCTACCCACTCCCAGGGCAAGGTGGCAGTATGTCCGTTTTAAAGGTCGCCACATGCAGAGTTCAGAGAAAATCATAAAGATGATCATTTATTCAAGATAGTTGATGCTTTGACAACTTTTTTTTAACTAGTGAGACCTAAATGGAAACATCTGTACACTTCTATGAAAATACCAAATGACAATTAATGGTTTTTGTAACCATTTTTCAGTAAATTTTCTGGTGTATTGCTTTTTTTTAACCTCTCAAAGATTGTTGTGTTATGAAATGTGTTATATTTACTATAACACAGTTCTTTTTAAAAGATATACAGTTTATGTTTATTGTATTTTAAAACACACACAACATCTCTCTTTTTAAACACAGTGCCTGTAATTTCTAGATTTCATTTCAAATTTTACATAGTATACTTTGAAAAGTCTCTGACATACAGTTAATTTGGGGGTGTGTAATAAATTTTTTTTCACTACATGTTTTTAGACACAATTTTTTTCTGCAAATTTGTTACTGCTTAAGCCCACTCCACCTTCTTGCAAGTTCATTGAAACAGTTACAAACTTCTTGTCACATGCCAGAAGGTAGTGGCAGCATGCTTAATTTTCTTTTGGCTGAGTTTATGACATGTAAATCATATATTGCTTATTTCGTGCATCTTCTATATATTTTTGGCTTTGTGTAGATGGAAATAAATTTGGAGATTTCAGCAGTGTAATAGGAACGTAAAAGTGAGAGAGTTCTCAAGGGTCATGACAGTCTTTGGTGTTTACATGTGCTATGTCTTATACACCCTTTCATGGTAAAACATGTGGCCAGATGGCTTAAGGGGAAGGGGAAAATAAATTAGGTCTCATATACACTTCATAAACAGAAAAATTTTTTAATGCCACTGTGTGAAACCAATGTTCTCCCTTCTAAAGTATATGGCTTCATAGTCTCTTTATATTAATTCAAGAGCATCAGCTGGCAACCAGTGAGTTGTATAGTAAATGTAAAAATTGTGTCTTGGTTTCATCTTTGCTGTGAATTCTCTATTCTTTTCTAACTTGTGCAATGGATATATGTGTGTGCTTGCCTGAGTGTGTTTGGCGGGGGGATGCATGTGTGGATGCTCACACATATAAATATGTACAAAATTAGGGTATATTATGTGCTGCTGGAAACATTTGAAAGAACAGAATACATTAACAACAAAGCTTTTCAGATGGATAAATTGGAATATATAAAGTGCGTATATTTAAGTTTCTAATTAATTAGTTACCTTCACTCACTTAAACCCTAAAGACCTCTCTGAGATGACAGTGCCATATATGTTTATTACCCAGAAAGTGAGGTAGAGTACTGAGATTGTCAAAACAGCTTTAATAGAGCAAAGGTTATCCTTTGGTAAGGCAGAAATGAGATTGATTTACTATGTTCTTTCATTACTTTACAACAATTTAAAAGAGAGCACTCTTCTTGTGGCAGATTTTAAATGCATTTGTTTTAAAGCAGCCCATGATGAATGAAACAAAAAATCAAGGGGTATATGAAATAAAGGAAATCAATCATTTCGTATTAGTGGAAATTCTAAATTAGAAAGCCACTGGTTTTAGTTCCAGAGAGGTCTTTTAAACATTCACTGTACCCTGTAATGCACATTGACCTCTCAAGAATAAATATTGTCACCATTGGAGGAGTCTTTATGAAGATTTATTCTCTCTGGTTATGAGAAATATTGGCATGTACTGTTGAGTCCTTTTTGCTGTTGTTAAAAAGAACCATTATGTACGCTGTTTAAATTACAGTAAGCACAATAAATTTAAAAGTTACACATGCATTTTGCAACACACACTTACATAGCATCTGTTGACAAAATGATAGTTTGCTAGACCTTCCAGTAAAAAATTTATAGCACAACCTACCTGGAATACTCACATTTGGACGGGAAGCACTGAACAAAACTTTGAAAGAGAGTGCGTAACAGCACCAATGGGAGCAGTTTATTTGCTTTTACTGGTCTGGATACTGTGAAAAATATGCTGTTACATGCATTACTTAGCATGCTACAGTGATAGTTAGGAAGACAAGGTTCTAATGAGCAATTATAATAACCATGCAGTCCACTTTCTGCTGGAGTTGCTGGTGGGTCTTCCTGTTACCTGCCTGGAAGTGCCAGGTGTTTCTATACTGTGACATGAATGGTTACAAAACATATCTCTTGCTAGAGTGGCATCTAGAGAGTCACACGTATCTTACATTTTTTTTGTAAAAAAGTCATGTCAGCCTCTCCCCAACTGTCTATTACAAATTGTTAATGACCACTCTGTTTGCTTTTCTTGATTCAGCATCAGCTTCTGAAAGTTGTTAAGTATTGATAATGTAACTGTAGGGAGGGCACCATAGGAAGGGGCAAGGGAAGTGATAAGAACTAGTACCTGAGTGAGAGAGTTTTTCCTAATTTTACTATTGGTGGTTGGTGAAGATTATTTCATGAAGTCAAATCTAGTAGTTGGTGCTTGTTCATCATCTTTGCTGAGAAACATCTTAAATGAATTATGCATAAAAGAAGAGTTGGATAATGTTCACAATTATTTGGGAGCACCTTTTTTCCCCCCTTCTTTCTCTGATTTGCATCTACTGAAGATTTGTGGTTTCTAAGCCCAGACTAGAGGAAAAAGCAACAAGTTGAGGAAACTCAGTCAAACTCAATCTTCTGCAAGTGGACTAGCCAGATTCTAGTTTTGTCTCCATTCTTTTGGCTAAACAATTTTAATGGAGAGATCGTTAGTTCAGTAACAAAGTCTTAATGATCAGAATTCTCATAGTTATGTGATAGCATTTCTGTAGCCTCCTTGTGTTACTGTTCTCAACTTTATGAATTTATTATGTTCTTGAAATGATAGGCACTTAGAGACAGGTTGATGTTGTTTCTGGTTATAAAGCTAGAATATTGCCAGAAATACTGGTCATGCACTTCACCTGTGTAAACAATACAAAAAGATAGATAGATGGATGGATGGGCGGGTAGACAAACATTTGTATTTATTGCAAATACAGATTAATCATTTCACAAATAATAAGATTTCTGTTGGAATGAATGAAATAACTGACAGGTTTTCTTTCTTGGTCGTTGATTTAATGTACCTTGGAGCCTTGTATAGGTGATTCTGTTTTTAATTAGAAAATATAAGTAAACAGGATAGCTATTGAGGTCTGTGAAGACAACGACCTCTAGAACTTTCCTGTCTGTTACAGTAAACTGTGCTAACTAATGGTGGCCCAGTTACTGAGGAGTGAGTGAACACTTCTAGTCTTTGCACTGATTAATACAATGGCATGGTTTTCACCAGAGCTTGGAGTTTCCATGTGTGATGTGTGGTATGCATGATTTTCACACAGCTTTGACATTTACGAGTGAGACATTTTCCATATATGTAGTAATAAGAAACACTTCAGGTGTCTAACATGCAAAATCAGAAAACTGTAGATAGCTTTTTATTTCCTACACAACAGACTGCCCTGCCATTTCAGTGGGAAGTTGTTCTTACCGGATGCATTGTTTAGTTACTGAATCACACAGTTCAAAATGGAATTCTCTTCATGCTATTCATTGTGGAAATTGTAAACTTAAATGTCCAATGAACACAGAGTATCTATTTGCAAAATGTTTTGGGTGGATGTTGCTTTTGCTTTCAGCAGAAGGCTGAAAGAACACAAGTGGACTCTTACACAGAACTTCTCAGTAAAGCCAGGAAACAGGTTATCAACACTTAGGCTGTTCTTATTGTGTCCCTTATCATAATTGACAGTTTGACGTAAAACTGGGTCACGTGGCCACCAGGGAGGTATGTAGATGGATAAGAGGTCACCTTTCACATATGCTTGCTGGAAAGGAAACACATTTAAAGGAAGTTTCAGTCAAAACAATGACAATATGCAAATGTTAAGTTTTATGGGCTTTTCTCAACTAAGAGAAGCTATAGCACAGTCTCCTATTACACTTTCCAAAATATGTATCTACTTTCACTAGCAATCACAGAAGCTTGAAATGACTGTTAGTCTTAGACAACCACTCTTTAAACAGGAGAATACGAAACCTGCTTAAATATTAACCCATAAATATTATTCAGACTAGATTAAAGATTGAACTGTTGCCTGTGGGTTTTTAAAGTACATAGGATTTGCATACTTAAAACTCTGCAGGATGGTTGTGCTTGGAAGGCGCCCAGTTTAAACTGAAAAGGCAGCTACAGTGAAATCTAGCTCTTGGGTAGGACTTCATATCAGTACGTCTCACAGCACTGGAAAGTGCAAACCAAAATCACTTTCCTGGCATTTCACAGAGGGCAGAACAGGAGAGGGGAAGCAGATGACTTTCAGGCAAGTGGGAGAGTTAGAAGCACTCGATCTACTGCTCTGCTCCTACCTGGACCTGTGGCCCCCTCCCATGATGTCCCTAAGGTGGGTGAAGGAGTTGCATTGCCTCCCTGGAGAAACACTTGTAGTGGGTTTTGTGCTCTCTGCTGCTTCATGAGTGTAGCAGTGAGGACATGTCACAGGGATGAGGGACCGCTGCAGCTCCATGTGTCAGGAAATGGCTGGGCTGCCTGGGAGGTTTCCCCATCTGCTGCAAGGCTGGGCATCCTTTTCCACTTCAGAATACAGACCCATGTTCTTCTTCTGTATGGTTAGGTGAGAGGTACAGAAAAAAAAAGTCATTGATAATGTTTTGTGGATGTAAGGTGTTACTGAAGTGGGGTTCAGGTAACTTGCCTTGCTGAAAATGGCAAAGCTGTGGGACTGAAGAGCAGACCTCTCCAAGAGGCTTCTAGGAAAGACTTTTCACTATGTCATATGCTAAATCAGGTCATTTATTTTGCACTCATAGCATATTTCTGAGAAAGTTAGTAATGTTATTCAGCATTTATTAAATATCTTACAAGGACTATTTATTAAGTCCCTCTAACTGAGAAATTCAAGTTTTCTCAAGTAGCCTGCACGTAGTTTCCTGCCTCTCCCTTTCGCATGTCCTGCAGAGAAACTCTTTTAGGTGGCTTGCTGTGGGTGAGAGTGAATGTGCCTTCTTGTCTCCAGCTAGCACTGTGGCATGAATTTAGAGGTCACTTAAGTTACTCTGAGGACTATAACTAGCCAGGAAGATTTCAGCACAACTCCAGACAACATACAGCACTCAAAATACTGTACTAAAATGCCCTACATCCTTCCAAAGCTTGGGACTCATGTCAGGTCTGTGTCCCCAGGCTTTCCCCACTGGACTGTCTGGACATCCTCCAAAGGCAGCATTCCCGCTGCTGCTGTGAACAGACATCTTTCTTCCATCAAATGGGGCCAGGGTTCGTAGACCTCTTTTAAGTTTCTCCAGCCTTTTTACCCCGAAAGCACTCAACACACACAAGGGATGCAGAGGCAGACTTTGAAAGTGATATTTCTACTTAATTTGAAAAGTATATTTTTAAATCTTAGACATCCTGATCTCGAAGCAAGAGTGATTTGGGAGAGGAAATTTTATGTTAGGGAGAAAAAAACCCCAAACATTTTCCTGGGTTGTTTTCCTAGTTTTTAAAGACAACATGGCAGCTATATGAGCCTGCTGAGGAGTGTGGAGCAATAGTTTTTAACATTGGGAAGGTGGTTTTCAGCACAGCTGATGCAGTCCTGAGCTTATCACAGAACCCGTTGTCATACAGAGCTGCAGTTCTTCAAGGTGTTGTTAGTACCACAAGCATGGCACAGTTGGTGGAGTGAATAGCTCTACAGTTTACACTTGCTTTAAGTCTGGTGTAGCATGAATCTTCATATACATGGTGCGTGTCTGTGTCTATGGCATATATAAAAAATGCACATGTTCTATTATTACCATTACAGCATTTAGATGTATATATATTAAGGTATGTATGACTGTATATAGTAGGAAGTATGTAATTACTAACATTTGTGAAATAGGTTTGAAGAGTTCTTTGGAGCTTTCTTAATGATAAATTTAACACATTAACTGTATTTGTGGAAAGTTTCCATACAGACTGTGGGAAGAATATAATGATTTCGTGCAGAAGCTGATTTACTACAATGTAATGTATCCAATCCCTTACTGTTTTCCCAAAACAGCAAATGCAATCAGATTCTATAGCAATATAAGTGCTTGCCAGATTTTTTAGCTAGACCTAAGTGCATAAAATCATTTGATAACACTAAGTTTGTGATGTTAGTATTTTTTATGGTTCTAATCAGTCAAAGGGCTTTTATTCTTAGATTTTATATTTTGTGAAAGAAGGAGGGAGTGTGTGTGTGTTAACATTTCAGTCTTGTGTTTCAGCTGGAAGTGAGTTTTTATAGCTAAGTTATAAAGCTTTAAAATATGCATCGGTAATGAAGATGATGACTTTCTTAAGGATTACAGCAGAAATACATCTACTGTACATTGAGTAACTAAGCTGACATATTTTACTATGTCTTCAATATTAAAATTGGGTTTACAATACTGTTTTGTATAGTGACTAAACCAAATATTTACTTACCTCTTTCTTTAAACATATTTAATGTATTATTCACAGTTACCTCTTGCAAACTTTTTGACTGCATGTTTCCTTTTCTGGTTAATTTCATGTGGTTTAGTCATGCTTTTAATGGCCTTTAGAAGGTCCTTTGGAGTTCTTTAGATAACAAACAAGAAACAATCCCTATGAAAACATCAGAGACTAGCATTTCCATTTCTCAGACCTTAACAGCAGGAAGCTTATGAGTCTAACAGCCAGACAGGGTCAGGCTTGCAATATCGTCTTGTCCTCAGCATTTGTATTTTTCAGGAAAAGACTGCAATTAATTGTGCTCCTGTGAAAATAGTTTATGGTAGTTTGTTTGCTGTAGCCTGCACTATCTAAAAACTGAATATGGATAGAGAAAATTAAAATACATCAAACGCAATTAAACTCAGCAACAACATTATGTTTAATTCAGAATGCTGTATCATATGTAATGGTACAGCAATTAATATACGGCATGACTATACAGAGGTGAAAATGTATGTTTTCTTTGCAAGCCAGATAAGTTCACTTTCTTAAACTTAAAAATAAGCAGTATATCTTTTCAAAAAATCTTCTAACACTGTAGGGCAGCTGTTAAATAAACAGAGCTATAGAGGGTTGCTTGGCCAATCCTTGAAGGCAGAACTGATGATTTGAGGATCTGGGAAGGATTTGTTTCAGCTAACATTTAGTACATTCCTCATTATATTAAAATGCAATAAGGTATTTTAAATACTATTATTCTGAGTCTAACACAAGATTAGATTATTTTATCACCTCTTGCTAAGTTATACCACTTACAGTAACACCAGATTAATAAACTTCAATTACAAAATACCTTTACCCTTTTTCAATAGCAAGATAAAGACATACAGTTTGTTTCATTTGGGCAAATTTTCTATAAATTGCATGTCTTCTATGTTTCACGAAATGCATGCTATGAGATATTGATTATATTTGACCTTTACTTATTACACATTATATAGAGCTTTGATTAGAGAAAACAGCATTTTTATTTCCCTTATTAAAGTATCTCACTATTGAATATTAACATTTCCTTTTATTCCAGCTCAGCTTGTAATCTAATAATGGCTAATTGTTATGTGCTAAACACTAGTTACTCTTTTATGCTTTATTAATAGAGGAGAGTATTAAAGTAGCATTATCTTAAGCGAATCTATAGGCATTTATTTCTTAGAATAAGTTATTTTTCTTTGTTTGTTTTATTTTTTAAAGTTACTTGGGAAAGTAAGGCTTTTGCCATATACAGTACTAGTTTGCATGTATTAATTTAAATACTAAAAGCTGTAGTACTGCTCGATCCATATCTGACTGCTAGGTTTCAATTGACAGCTGAGGATTTGTGACTGGACCATGAATCAAAACGGCAGGCATTTATACCCCAGTGCCAGTGAGGATACATTGGGAATTACTTGGCAAAGGTAACATTTTAATTATTTCCACCCCTACACCACCTCTAAAAAGTTGCATTGAGCTACAGGATCTGGTTTGGAGGGCCTCCAGGGGAATATGTGACAGCATTTGATCAAAACACATGTGTTAACATTTCTCCCACACACATTCAGGTTATCTTTAGTGTAAGGTGAATTTAGAAATGACCTTAATTAAGAACCTGGAATGACAATGCTGTCAAATGCAGAGGGCTTGTAAATTTAAGGGAATACTGATCTTAGGCTTTAAAAATGATAATGTCATTTGCAGAATTAAAGGTCATATTTTGGGGGGTTTAGTGATTAACACAAAGAAAATGAAAATGGTGCTGTTAGAGGTATAGATGAGTATAACAACAAATGTTTGAGGTGGTGGGGTTTTGGACAACAAGTAACCATACTATTCATAGAGACTTTTCTGACTAATCAGCTGGTGTAGATTTAGGTCACTAACATGTACATGAAAGTAAGATTTAAAGCATCTTATTTTGCAACTAAATAACAGAATAACTAAGGATGATTTACACAAAAGAGAGTTTCCCTTTGTATGAAAAAAAGTGAACACAATAAACCCCATAAACCTTTGGTACATTAATAAATTACTCATTATTGTCTTTTACATCTCTTGGTATATAATGAATTATGGTAATTGTAGAGGTGTGTGTTTCTAAATGGGTATGTAAACAAATCAGCATAACTGTGATACATCAGTTTTTCATCTCTTTCATATGCAGGATTATCTGCAACACTCAACACTTAATGGGGGTTGTACATGTAAAGCCTGTGGATTAGGAGCCTGTCAGATGAAGTATTAGCTACTCACTCTTGAAATAATGTCAAATACTTCTTGGACATTCGTGTATACATGAAAGTACACATACTTCTGAATAGTTTCTATAAGTATGTGTGTGAGTGTGAGTGCGTATATGCATTATCTACAAAATGCCTTCTGATGCACAGTATTGTACTATGGATTGCTAGAAGGTTTGGTGGTTTTGAGTAGCAAGTTGGAAAGGTAATTATGGAATATGAAAATTAGTGCTGTTTACAAATCTAAAGCTTAAATGCCTTGAATATTTTTGCTTTACTTTTCCTTTTTGCAATTTTTCTGAAACAATACTTAAAATCTGGAAGAACTGTGGTGGAAAAGCAAGGTGTTGTAATTTCTTTCCTTATAGATTAAATGGCACAGTGGAAAATTAGCTAATGGATTCACCTCATCTCCTCAAGGGCTGTGATTCACATTATAAATCCCCATCATGCAGAATTTGCCACAGTTTTCAATGTACTGCCAAGAGTGAATGCAAACTGAGCTAGTAACAGCACAGAGGGGGTGATTTATTCTCCCACTACAGTGGGTGTTGCTTTTGCAAGGCATTGACAGGAGTTAGAAAATTATATCACAACTGCCTATCTGGGAATATCCTTGAATAGTTTTAATCAGTCATCACTTGAGCCCCCTTTAAAGCAATGCCAGTTTATACCAGCTGAACCACTCTCCCAGTGTTTGCTGAATTCTTTTTTTCAGTACTCATAACACAACACCCTTGGGCATAAATTATGAAAAGAAAGGAAAGGGGAGGAAAAGATTTCTAGGTGATACCCAAAGGAACTTTGGTGAAGAATACAAGCGCAGTCCATGATCCACTGACCTTTACAGACAAAACTGCTTTGCAGGTCACTCCCAGAGTGCTGCCCGCCACTTTCACCCTACCAAGATACCAAAGTGCTGCAAGATGAGCTTGGGCACAAATTCTACCATGGGCATCTCTTTACAGCCCTAGGCTACACTTACTTGGCCTTGAACTAAGGGCAGCCTTGGAGGACAAAGAAACAAACTGTTAGTTCTCCCTAAGTAGATGGCTTTTAGGATTTGGGCTGTGGAATACAACATTCTTCAAATCCTGTGTAGATGGGGATCTAAGAAGAGAAATTATACCTGTGCAGGCTAAGGAGCAGTGAGCCTTTCTAACACTAAAACTAACATTAAAAAAAAGAACGTATTGCAAAAGGAATTGTTGCTTATTGGTAAAGAAATATATTCTAGTCCAGATAGTAAAATTTCCCCCCACAAAATGGTTTGATAAACGTTTGATTGTGTGATTTCCTTAAATCTGCAGTGCTCATTTTGACAGTACTCTATCTGACCTCTTACAGCAGGTTTTTGTCGTTATTTTAAGTATACTGATTTTTAAGAAATGTCATTGCCCTCAAGAAGGTAAAAAAGGTGGCAGTGCCTCAACATTAGCTGTCCTGTCTCTACAGAAATCAGGTAGCAGAGGTGGCCAAGCTGAAAGCTTTGTCATGGAGCATTGCTGGTGAACCACACCTTGGAAACTTGGGGAGAGTGAATGATGATAAAACCTCTGTTATTTCTGTGTTCTTTGTCTTATTAGTAGCTGTCTGTCATACCTGATAGTAGGTATGATGCATAGATTTCAAAATATGACACATAGATTTCAAAATATATTTTCTGGGTTTTTCTTTTTGTATAAAATTATGTCTCTGTTGGCATTTAAAGTCCCATTTATAAGACAGTAGCTATCCATATGCAAAAGACTCAACTTTGCAAAAAAAAGAGAATACGAGTAATATAAAACAATAACAAAACCAAAACCCACAAAACTTTAGGTCGTTGGTGCACCGTTTTCTTCAAAATCAAAGACTTGCAAGGAATAGTGGTAATAAAAACTAGATTAATACTTGCTTAGCTGAAATAAACATTCTAGTATCTTTAAAGGAAATACTTTTATAAAACATCCTGTGACCATCCTAAAAAAAAAAAAGGACCCCCCTCCCAGTTATTTGATAAGGTATTTTGAAGTAGTAATCTTTATTTTGCTTCTGATACCCTAACCATCTACAATTTTTTTTTGTTGCTTACTTACAGCATTTATGGTATATATTTTATTATGTCTGATGAACTTTGAACAACATTTAAGCACATCAATAGAATTAAGTTATCAAGTACTTTTAAGATAATTTAGGTCAATTTTTTGGTGTAAGTATTAAGAGGATACTCAGAATCCATTAACACCCCCCCCCAACCTTTTTTTTTTCATAACCACAATTCTGTGATAATAACTGTTTTCCTAGAGACAGAAGGTGAAGGGAAGCTGTGAAAATCTGTGAAGCTCAATTAGGAAAATACAGTTTCAGTTGCTACGTGTGAGCAAGAGCATATGCAACAACTAAACTTAAGACATGAGTGAGAGTGAGAGTGAGAAAAAGTGTGTGTGTAAGCCTGATAACATGACCCTGAGCCCGAATCGTAGCCACTCATTACGCCATTGATATTAATTCCAGGGGGACCACTCATAAAAGTCGGCATGACGGGTGTCTTGTAGAGCGTGTTGAGTATTTGCAAGTTTTTCACAGACTGTAAGCAAATTTTCATTGCCAAAGTGTACATTTTAACTCAGCTATTGCCAAATATAATTTTATTCCCAAGCATTGTTATTTTTATTCATTTTTTTAACAATCTTTCTGTGTTAGCTTTGAGGGTTAACTGTTAGTTTAACATTACATTTACACTACCCAGCCAAATGCACTAGGTTAGCATTTCCTGCTTTCAGTCTATTATCTTGACACATAAGCAGAGTAGAACAGCTGGCTTGTTCCTGGAGATGCTGGGGGGAGCTTTGTTCTCAAAGTGCTGAATTTCCTTCTCAGCTCTAGCTGTAGGGGTGTTCAGTTTTCCAAGCAGCATTCCCTGCCTCCCCCAGCACCACTCTGGGTTTATGATAATAATGCTGATAAGGCAATCAAATGGGATAATCTCTGATTTGTGAAAGAAGTAGGAGGGGAATTGAGAATGAGTGCCGATTGCTTTTGTAGCACAGTACCTTGTGCATGTTTGGTATCGAGGAAACACACAGCTAAAGTAACACAGCAGCATTGCTGTGGCAAGCACATTTTGGCAAATGCAGACACCTGTTAGAGCAATGGTTCATACCTCTACCCCCCAGCTCCACCCCCCGGCCCCAACGCCCTTGGGCAATGTTTTGGAATCGAAGTACCAATTGCTTACGATTTAAGAACAAAAACGCTGAAGTATCATGACTGTAAAAGTATTCGTAGAAAGAAAGCCTAATGATTTCTGGTCTTTATCGATTTAAATTGCTAGCTCTAATAGTTTTGCTGAACTCTGTAATGCAGAAAGATGTACAGAACATTATGTTTCCTCCCGATCTAGGCAAACATCTTCAGAACACTTCCTAAGAAATTAATTGTATTCAAGCCAGACTTGCATGTTGCCATCCCACAGGAAATGGGTCAGCAATCCATTAAGATGCCATTAGATAATCTAATTTGGAACTTAATCTCTAAATTAACCATGCTCCATACTTGAAGCCTACTTGAGAGAATGAAAAAAAGTTTATGTTTGAATTGATAGGGGAGCCGAAGCGTGAAGAAGGCTGTTTGTTTTTTCTGTAGCTGTGGTCACGTCTCAAGCTGTCTGGTAACCAGGAGAAACCAGACATGATGTAATTCCAGATTGAACTTGAACTTCAGGGGCTTAGAATGGGGGAACAATGGACCATAGGAATCAATAATGTCCGTTTTCCACATGATTATGTTTGGAGCTTTAAGTTAACCTTTATGGGAGAAGCAGCAAGAACTGCAGTGTGACCAAAATGAATGAGATGATCCAGAAGCAAGATGTTAAAGTATAGAAAACAACTTCAGTAATATTTTTTGAGCAGCACTGCAGATTCCAGCAGGATTAGAAAAGTTCCCGCTCTGCGGTGAAGTCGTTGCCTGTTCTGAGCACTCTTTGTTCACTTAGGTAGGACAAACTTAATCTTATGTTTCCTGTCAGATGATTTTTGGCAGCACTGCTAGGGAAGGAGGAGCATATTATAGAGAATTCCCAAGTGTAAACTGTATCTTTAACTCCTTGGTTACTCCAGTTTTCTACTTCTTGATCATCTTACCTCCAACTGTTTCTTTTGAAGTAGGAAAACTACACTGTTGGTTTGTTGGGGGGGTTTTTGTGCAGTTAAGATTATCTGCATTATTATTTAGTCATGCTAATTTGATAAATAAACTTCTAGTTATGTTTTATAAAAGTGTTAAGGTAAAAAATCTAACAGATAAAAACTGGAAATGGTAATATTTGGAGAAAAAGCAGTGTAGATGTGGAAAGTGGAGGGTCAGTTTTTCATGAGGGACCCAGTGGTCTCTGGTAACCCAAGCCCACGTTCTCCAGGATTTGGCTCTATGGGAGGCAGCCCTCCACTTGGTCATAGCCCCCTCTGTGCACAAGCATGTTTGCAAACCTCCTTTAGCCCTGTCCCTGCAGCAAACATTGATGCATGCATGGTCCAGAGCACAGCATGGACACACACCATTTCTCTGGGCCCTTCCTCTGCTGTGGATTTTCTTTGTTAGTGATGGGTTCTGTGGCTTCTTCCTGATCTTTCATTACCTTTTTTTGTTACACTATCACAAAAAGGGATCTGCAGGGAATAAAATAAGTATCCTTGCAACAGAATTCCCTTTTCCCTTCTCTGGGCATAGATCAGTAGGTCTTCACCTCCTCCGTGTGCTAGATGGGTGGTGTGTGCCTGCTAAACTACAAAGGGTGTCCTAAGTTAAGCTGAGATATACTTAATGTATCTCTTGAAATAAATGCTTACCTTGGAGGTGAAATTTGGCAGCTGTTTAACTACAGATACCAGTTTAGGATGGTAACAGAAGTACTACATTAACTAGATGCTGGAGGCGTGGTTATTCTTTTGGGAGAAGTGCACAAGTGGAAATTTAGCCAGGGCACTGAGTTTAGCACAGTTGTGTTTCCAAAGTTCATATGATCTTAAGAATTTGAAATGGTAAAGTTCCCTGTACGTGTGGGCAAGCACTTGCTTAGTGAAGAGATAGATGAACCTTGCTTGGTGACTTGCTAGTGTCGCTTCTCTTGACATCAAAGGCTTTTCTACCTTTTCTGTCCAAAGACTGACCTGGCATGATCTGATCTACTTTGTCCAATCTAGTCTGTTGATGCACAGGGTAGTAAAGCTGCAAGAAGGAAATACTGTTTAGGTGTACTTTCCAAATGGTGAAATACTCTTACAGACTTCTGAAGCTGTAATAGAAAGAAGGTAGTAACCGGTGGAAAATAAGAATCTTAAAATCCTGCAGATTTACTCAGGTCTGATTGCATTTATTTTTTATTGCATTTAGTTAATTGTTTAACATTATTATACTCTTTATGTTATTATAACCTCCAAAGTGGACTGTATATAGATGTAATGTTAGTACTGCTTGTGGTCCATTCCAGTAATACTTTAATCAGAGGTTCTTGAAACAGCAGTTATTATCTTTAAGAGGAAATCACGGCAGAAATCTTGATTGGATTAACATGTGAAAACTGTAGTGGAAACTGTAATGGAGAATGTTAACCCTGTAGGATGCTTGTAGAATTCTCCTTTGCTATTTTATTACATCTGAACAGAAAAATATGTTATACTTGCTGTGGATAGAGAAGGAATTCATGACTGTATAACACATCTGATTGATAGTCTAGTTATGGTGAGGGAAAACTATTTCTGGTAGTGAAATTACTTAGAGGTATAATGCTTCAGGAAGATGGTCCTGCAAACCATACTCTCTCACAAAGGCTACTAGTCTGAATCTCACAGCAGTATCTGATGGTGCTTCTCATGTATTTTTCTTCAAAGCTTAGCCTAGAGCAGTTTTTTGGAGGTCTCACTTCATATTCCAAGGGACAGGCATTTATATTATAACCTCTGTCAGTGCAGGCCTCACAGATTTCCTCAGGTGTAGTGAGCTGGAGAATGGAGTAGACTTGCCTTATTCCACTCACACATACAAAGCTTTTCTACCTGAAGGAGAAGCCGTGTGGGCAGAAGGACATCTCATTAACTTCTGCAAGGATAACCATCTTGCCTGTGCCCTGGGCAATGGAAAGTGTTTTGGCTTCCTCCATGTTGAGGCACTTAGTGAACAGAGACAGAGCATTGCCTCTGCTTTTGTGAAACTGAGGGCAGGAAGTCTACCTGGGACTTAGGCAAACTGCTGGGTAGTGTGGTGAAGGGAAAGGTGTTTTCCCCTTTCCTGCTGTTGCCAGCAACGTGGGCCCCCAGTGCAGTCAGCAGAAACTGGTGCTTCTGCTAGGAAGCTCTGCAGAGAAACTGTAGTTGGTTTCTATGGCAGAAGATAAACTCTGTGATGCTTACAGACATCTCTTCAGAGCAGGCTTGAGGAAGCTGACAGGGGACCTTGCTCTTCTGGGCTGTCAGTCTGGCGTGGCTGCACGTAGGAGCAGTGGGGAGCTACAAAGCAGAGGCTCATATGGTAGTTGAAAGTTCAATTAGATTTACCGAAAATGTAATGGGGTATGTGGGAATGTTGGATAGACAGCCATACATATGCAGCTTAGCAGACCCTGCGTTATTTTTTTGGTTACTCTTTGTATCATAGCTGTTCCCAGAGTTTTGTGATGTGATTAGTGCTATCCACCTCAGTAACTTTTATTCAGGTTTCCTCTTTTGTCTGCGCTAAACACTTGGCAGTGGTATCAGGACTGGCGTGGCCCAAGATAGAGTTATATCAAACTGCAGGATGATAAGGCTAGTTCTGAAGCACAACAGGAGCTCGCCAAGCCTTGAAGATCATGGCCTAGGAAGTGCTAGCAAACTGAGGGGATGGCCTGTCCTTCCTGGCTGCCAGAGGGGCCAGCTGCTGCCCAGGGGCTGCACGTAGATCAGGGACTTCAGCCCGCCGACACATGTGTCGGAGCGGCAGGTCTTCCAGCCACCGTGTGCATATGGCGTGTAGCTTTCTGGGTGGCAGGGGTACTCCCTTGCCTGCTCACTGTCCCGGGCAGGCGGCCGGAGGCTCTGCCCGAGCGGGGTGAGAGGCTCCCGACACGCCTGTGGGATCTGCGCCATGTTAACGTGGCAGGTTTGTCACTCCCTGAGGATTCATAAGCAGCACTGGTGAATTGGTTGCAATCCATGTTTTTGTCGTGGTCGTAGTATGAGGTGGGAGGCTTGAAAGGTTTAAATAAACACCTATATTAAATTTGTGGGTCATACAGCAACAACAATCCTATTAGTCACTTGCTAAAACTTATTTCCATTGAGGACCTCCCACAAAATCAAGATCTCTGTCTCCTGTATGAAGTAGTTGATAAGAAAGCTGCTACCAATAGTAATTTTTTCTTTATCAGCATTGACCGCTTTCTTTCACCCACTGTAGTCATGAGAAGGCAGTCAATTTTAAAACAAAGAAAAAAGTCACATATATATATGTATCCAACCACTGAAGTGCACTGTAAATCTTCAGAAAGATAACCTGGAACCTGTGTATTTAGCCTTTGCAACAGAAATTGTTTAAACGCCGTGTTGACTTCACACAAAATTTACATTCTTTTAGTTAGTGTTCTATTTTGTTTAAAGTTGCTAAACACTGTAAATCCCATGTAACAGGACAGCAAAGAACTGTGCACTGTAAAACATATGTTCAGACAGATCCTGAGCAAACAAATCTGCTTGGTTTTTTTTATTTTTACTTTTTATTACTAGTTCTTATTTTTACAAGCCCATCTACTTTGAAACAATTTGCATTGTGTCTATTATTTCAGAATTTACTTCTTAACATCACTGATATCTGAAGAGGAAGGAACAAAAAAATGCATATTAAAAAAAAGTGTGAAGGAAATGAAGAATATGTTAAAAAAATTAAACCTCTTAAATGAGGTTCTGGTATTGAATTTTTTTTTTTTTTTAAACATAATCTTTTCATCAGATCATATTGGACAAATCTTTCATGCATAACTGGGTTTAAGTCTTTGCGAATATTTCAAGATTTGTGGTGTAACTGTGTTTTTTGAATTTCAAAAGGGGTTATTTCTCCAACGACAGATTTTTTTTATTTGTAATAGTCAATAGAATTAAAAAAAAGAAAGAAAAATCTTTAATTAAACATATTAGCTGATCTTAGATTTTGAAAATATAGCAAGATTTTTTTTAATTTCTGAGGAGGTTAAAATCCCTCAGATTTTCAGGTGACCTTCAGGAATACACCTCATTGGAAACCAAAACCTAATGAATAATATTTGTACTTCAGGCATTTAAAGTACATTAGCATGTTCATATTTCACATATTTCCTTGTGGAAAAAAATTAGTCCTGCTGCCTTCAGAATTTTACCATCATTGAGACAAGCAGGTCAGCAATTTTTTCCACTTTTTTTGTGTGTAATACAGACCACCTGAAATTAATTGTTGGGAATCAAAATAGTAAATTAACAGGTTTAGAGAGGTAGAGTTTCAAACAGGAGTAAATGACAGAAGCTGTTTTGATTATTTTTAAGATAGAAGCCCTGAGTAACATGTCCCCTGGATTTCACAAAATAAGTTGACCTCTTTCTTTAATGTTCATACAACAGCAACTGAAAGGATCACATAAATCTGCCAAGTGAAATGTAGTTATCATCTCAGGCACATTTAATATAGATAAAAAGGGTCTGTTTTATTCCTTACACCGGATGCCACAGAAGTGCATCTGCACATCCAGGGAGAGAACAGTGCGGAGGGGTGACCAAAGGCAGAGAAGGAAGAAAACTTTCAGCAACCATCCTCCACAAAACATATGTTGGAGGTTTTAGTCTTCAGATGTCTTATCATGAAGCTTAATGGTCTAATCCCAACGTGTATTCCCAAGTAAGCTGTTGTGTTTGTGGAAGCACCTAGTGCAAAGGAAAACTCAATGCAATGAAATGCAGAGGAAGCATTGTGTTTGCTCGCCATGTGTTCAGTTCTGGTGTTAGTTGTTTGGCAATGATTGCTGACATAATGATGCTGTTTTTCTTCTGAATAAATTTGACCAGACTTTCTCTGAAGCCCATTATTTCTGGGTTGCCAGAAACACATCTGAGGAAAAGGCTGCTTGGGTTCTGCTCTGGGTATGAAATAGAGGCAGCTAAGGTCTTTCTTTGAGTATCCATCTTGCAAATACTGTTGGGTATGGTGCCTACTACTAGTTAGTGCCTGCTAAACATGTGAATGCCACTGGGACTTAAGCTCCTCAGTGGCAGAGCGCTTTTGAAAGGATGAGTTACGTTCCAAAGTCATTGAATTGCCTTTGAAAATATTTTCTTTCTCAGACATTTTGTTGAAAAATTTATGGTACTCGCTGCTACCCTTGACTTACAGCTACCCTTGGCTGCAAGTGTTTACATGATTGGACCCTGTGTTATCCAGTGTTCCTTAGGCACCTTTTGGGAAAAGTCTGTAAAGAAAGCAGGTTTTTTGAATATTAAAGGTCGCCTGTTCTCATAGGGACCCACGCACCTCAGAGGCAGATCTTGGGACTGAGACACGATGAACTGCTGGGTTGTAAGAGGGTAGGAAATCGCACAGGAAGCTTAAACTTTATATTGTGTTCTTGAAAAGAGCAAACCTCTACACTGTAGTGTATCTCAGTAGCACTTAAGTAACATCTGTGGTGTCATATTGTATGCTTGTATAGCTTAGTTGTGTCTGCTCTATATATTTGCGTCTGAAATTTTTGGGGGCTTTCATAAACAAACAGGCCACATAGTGTAAGACAGCAGTAATACTACTTGCAACTGAGTTCACCGCAATTATTTTTCTTTCAAATAAGTCATATTTTCACAAAACTGTGAAGTAGAATCTCAGGTCGTATTCACAAATTTGGTTTCTTATTTTATCTTAAGTAAGTAGTGCTATTAATAATGAATATTGTCCTAACCCTGATTCAAATTAATTGTGTTCTAAGTTTTTGCAACATGTTTAATTTATGTGTTGGTTTTCTTCTCTCTTTCTCTTTCTCTTTATCTCCTTACCCTTTTCAACAGTCCTGGTACCTGGGCTAGCTTGGTTCCTTTTCCAGTATCAAATAGGTCACCGATCCTGCCGACAAATGTCCCAAATTATGGTTTGAACATAATTGGAGAGCCTTTCCTTCAAGCAGAAACAAGCAACTGAGGGAAAAAAAAAATTAAAAGCAAAATTAAAAAAGAAAAAAAGAAAAGAAGACAGCATGAGAAAAGAAACTGAAGAAAGAAGAAAAGATAGACCAGCAATTGCAGCTCTTACAATCACTAATTCCCTTATGGTTGAAACTGAAATGACATACAAAGGGTCGATGATATTTCACTGATGGGTAGAATGCAGCCCCTGCTAAGTAGCCTTTGTTATATGAAGTCCGCTGGGAAATAGATGTTCTGTCTCTGACAATATATTTTAACTGACTTTCTAGATGCCTTAATATTTGCATGATAAGCTAGTTTTATTGGTTTAGTATTCTTGTTGTTTACGCATGGGATCACTATTCCTGGTTATCTCACAAAACAAAGGCTAGGCAGCAGCAACAGAGCTGCAGGAGGACAAGGGCCGTGAGTCAGCCATTTTCTCAACCCTTTGATTTCTAAATGTGTTAAAAATAAGCTCTGTAGCCTTTAGTATGGATTTATTAAACTTTGGCCCTTAATTCAGCCTTTTCTATTCTAGTGTGTTATGCAGTTTGAAATTTTCAATCAGTATGAACACACAGGCTCTATGGAAGAAATGCCTCTACGTAGGTAAAAGTGTTATCTCCTCATGCAACAGTAAAAAAGAAAAGGAAAAAAAGTGAACATTTTCCCCACTAAAGAAACACTTACAGAGGCAAGTGCAATTTAAAAATCATATCTAAGGGGTCATCACTATAAGTCCTTCAGCCCTTGGACTCTAAATTGAGGGGATTAAAAATAGAAATAAAAATTACTTTGAACATACTTATTTTTCCCCTCAGTTTTTGAGGGCATTAAAAGGCATTAAATCAAGACAAATCATGTCCTTGAGAAAAAGAAATCAATGGAAACACAGCACTTATGTTGGTTTAGCTGCTGCCTCCGCAGAGGGGTAGGATTTATTTATTTGAAGTTACTGGTTGCATCAAGAACCCATAGGGTTTATATATTTCTGTAAAATCTGCATCAGAGAGACAAAGAGATAGGCAAATCCATGTCACAAGGGCACAGTTTACCGTTTACAAACTGGTAATACCAGGATGGGGATATGTATATTTAAATAATGCACTCTTAATGTAAGTCTAATTACAGGGTGCTGAAAACTTGCATGGTGCTTTCAGAAGTTAGCCTTGTTCAACAATTTTCACATATTGACAGAAATATAATGTGCATGGGCAGACATTTTGCCTCTATGTCTCTTTAAAAAAAAAAATTAAAATACTCTTTCCAGTAATCCTAATTTGCACGAAGATATAATGTCCACATTACGTGCCTTGCCTTGAAATCTAAAAAATAGAAAAAAACAAAAAAAGAAAAAAAAACAAAAAAATGGACATCACTACACTTGTTTTGCTGCATTTATTATAATTTTAAATCTTTACCATTTTTATGACAAAATATTTTCTACTCCAGATGGGAAAAAAAGTGTGACATCATGGATTTTTTAGACAGTTATACCTTTATCTCACATTTATAAAGCATATCATGGCTGTGTATAGTTGCCGCTTAAAAATTGTAATCGACCAGCAATATTTTCAGTATTTTGGTGTTTTTTCTATTAAGCTTTCATGTTTTTCATCTTCCAATTAATATTGGGGGGAGGGGATACAAATTTATACGAATTATGCAATACCAAGTTTTGCCTATGTAGGTAGCGCTTTTAGCTGTATTGGTTATTATAGTTAAGTACACAGATTTAAAAAAAAAAAAAAAAAAAAAGAATAATGTATGCTTTTTTTGTTTGTTTTAATTGACCAAAGTGGGTACTGCTATTTTTGCAGTGTGATGAGGTCCTTTTCCGTACTGAGAGGTGGACAGGGGATTTTTTTTTATACATACATATATATATATTCTGGGGTGGGTGGGGAGGATTTTTAACACTTTACAGTGTAGCTGTGAAGCAGTGCACCCTTAGCCAGGCAAGGGCTGCAAAGCGACTGTTCTGCCTACTGTGACAAACTTTCAAATCGGTTCCCTCTTTTTAACTTCCCACCTGGGGTGCAAGCTGAAATCATTTCTGGATTTAAAAAATAAATAATGAATTCTGTTGGAGGCAGACTTGACTTGAGGAAATTGTTTACTTTAAGGTTTTTTTTCTTGAGAAGAGAAAGAGAGAGAGAGACAGACAGACAGAGAAAGAGGTCAAGACCCACAGTGAGATGAAGCCTTTCAATTCTGGCAAAGATACTACATCCTAAAGTGTTCACGTTAGAAAACGTTTTTAGCTCAGACTGACAAAGACGCTTGCTTTGTCTAAGAAATGCACATACAGGGCCAGAATCTTTGCTGGCATAATTCCACTGACTCCAGTTGACTCCAGAGTTGCTCCTGCAGAGAATTTGCCTCCCTTAGTCTGCTTGACTGGTAAATATTCTTTTATTCCCTCCCCCCCCCCCTTTTTTTCCCTCTGTGTCAAAACATTCTGCCCCCCCCAATTTGTTAACTCACAGCATCCGAATTACAATTTTCAGCCTGCTCAGGCTGTGTCAGAGCTTTGCAATATCTTCTCATACAGCAGGTCAGAGGGACAGCTCTGGGCCATAGTGGGGGAGGAGTTTCTAAATGCATGGAATTACACTACGATGTAAATAAAAACATATTTACAGTAAAATCACATTTTGCAGGTCAGTAGTGGGTCTGTTGCTGGAGACCTTTTATGCACCAGGGATCTTTGTGATGTATGGCTGAACACAGGGTGAATTTTTCTGAAAAGCACATCTTTTTATTAGGGCGCAAGCAGAGGAGAGTATAGACTTGTGGATATGGGATAGCCTTGTGGGAAAATTAATCCCTTTGCATTTTGGAGGTTTTCCTACCCTGGAGCAGCCCCGGAGGTGCAGCTCCAGTAACAGCCACCCCACTGAGCGCTGGGCAGTGGCACACCAAAGTCAGTCCCTTTTGGCTCTGGGCAGCGCGTGGTGGCTCAGGAGCCATGCTGGTGGTGCATCCCCCATCTCCAGCAGGAGACGTGTGTGCAGGCAGGGCCTGAACGGCTACAGAGGCAGGGCCTGTAGAAAGGCAAACCCTTGAGATTTATCTGTAGCTAAACTGAAAAAAAGAAAGCGCCCACAGAAAAAGATAAGACACCAAAAGAAAATGAAAATCAACTTTGTGTTGCTCTTTTCCTGAGCCATGTAGTAAGTGAATTCATCCACTAAGCACATGGCTATTGATATTACCAAAATGTACTAGACCCACCCAGAGTTCACCTCAGGCTCTGGCCTGGTAAAACAAAGTAGGTATTGTCCTTTCTGCGTGCCACTGATACTGAGCAGTTCCGGAGCACAGGGATTTGCTGCGGGGCTATCCTTGATTAGTACCATTAGCAAGGTGTCCCCCTTAAGCTTCTAATAGCACACCAGGATGAAACTGAAACAAGTTCAGGCTTCAAAGTGCAATAGTTAAAATGATGATTGCCCTTGTAGGAAGATGGATGCCCTTAATAGAGCTTTTTTTGTTATCTCTGACCTCCTGTATGAATAAAATTGAGCTTACTGATGCAATATTTTAGAAAGCAAACCCCTTCCTTCCATGTGAATGAATTGGGTGGTTAAGCAACTGTGGGTTATTTCCACCTGCCTCTGTAATAGAAAAGCCTATTTGGAAGAAAATGAACTTTTCATTTATTGTTGGTTCGGTTTTGGTGTGGGTTTTTTTGTTTTGTTTTATTTTGGTTTGGTTTTTGGTTTTTTTTAAGATCAGCAGTCAAAAGATAAGATTGAGAACTCAAATCCAGTCTCTGGCCTCCTCCTTCACCAGGAAGTGTATTCTGACTAAATCAAGCCACCCCGTTCTATGTGCACTGTTCTGCCTTTATTAAGTTGCTTTGCAGCCCTGGCCTTATGGCTGTGCCACTGAAGTGTGTTTCCCCTGGAGTGACATGAACATTTGAGGCTTGACTAAGAAGAAAAAAAAGGCAGTGAAGGAGACTGTACATAAAGACATGGCAAAAATATTAATTATAGCAATATAGTTGTGGGGTGATGTTCTGGTGGGCAGCTCCATTGAAAATACGTGAATGAATTTGTGAAGCTGCAAGTAGCGAGAAGAAAGGAGGATCTTCTGAATGAACCGCCTACCTTGTAGACAGTAATTTGTACACTGTATAGTTTTGTTAAGATTTTTTTTTTAATTAAAATACCCTTGTTTGTAAAGCTAACTTTTTAACAATTATAATGGAAATGCATGTCATTTCCATTTTTAAAGTAAACAAGAATATTCCTTGTTTGGAAACTGGACTTGGGTTAAAACTCTCCAGTTTCTTAATTTATGTATTAAAAAAAAATCTGTCCATGTTAGGAGTTATTTCGCAGATTCCTGTGCTTGAAAAGCATAGGTTACTAATCCTTTAAAAATGTAAATGGAGAAAAGTTATATTTTATGAAGGTTATTTTGTTGTATTTAGTATTGGAAAAGTTGGTTTTCAGAGCATTTCAAAATGTTGGAAGCACCACTGTCTTTTTATTAGTATATATGGCCTTTAGCAAAAGTTTTTGTGATTGTTACATGATGGTATTTAAGATTAGGTTCACAGAGCAATTCAGGATAGGCAGAGAACTAAAACAGTACTTATGTCTCACATAGCTGTGTCCTCAGGGAGCAGAATTTCAGATTTGCAACTTGTAGCTTCATAAGGACTTAATGAAAGAGATTGCACAAGGACACACTCAACTGTGACACCGGAGTGTGTTCTGTACCTAAATCTAAATTATATTTACTGTGTGAGATTATGAAGGCTGCAGAAAGTTATCCCATATTCAGTGTACGGTATTCACTTTTAATGAAACAACTCTCTAATGTTGCTGGCAGTAAGGCCCCAGGCATGACATCCAATATATTTTACATGATCCTGTCAAGGTCTTTTGTTAACATTAACCAGCTGCATGCTCCTGGACTTTTTTATTGGGTTTCTGTAGAAAACTTAAAAAAAAAACAAAACAAGAGAGAGAGTAAAATCATATGCAGGCTAATCAAGTTAAACAGGAAAAGCTCAAAGTTGAATGTTCCACTCCATGCTGAAGGAGCTGAAAACTGCCTCCTTCTTATTTGCACTTTCTGCTAGTTCCACAGTTTTTTCTAATTCCTCAAAATTGTGTGGGTGTGGTGGAGCACTGCTGTTGGAGGATAACACGGACCACTGATTTTGCCCTTTAACCCTGCACAATGACCTTTGCATCAGCCAAACTTATTGCCATGACAACTCTTTGTACTGTTTCCATGCCACAGCTCTGTTGGTCACATTGTTAATAGTAAAGGGGACAAGTTGGAGATGGTCAATTTTTACATTTTTTGTTGCAATTTTTTCTTCAATGGTTGTAAGTAGTTTTGTTTTGTTTTGTTTTGTTTTTAATGATAAAAGGGTTCACTAGTTATTACTCTTTAGAAATATCTGTGTGTTGCAATTCAAATGTATGTTGAATTTGTGAAAAGGGCTTCAGTGCCACTAGCATCATAACATCCCAGAATAAGCCTTTGATACTTTTATTGCATGATATGGTAACAGTAAAACAAAAGGTGGCCTAAATAAATGGAGAGCAGTGTGAGCTAGTGACACTAAAGCCAGTCTTTGTATTACTGTATTTTTGACAGAATAGTTTTGAAAACTGTGCTACAGGGACTGATGTGGCAAATGTATCTCTATATGCAGAAGGAGGTTTTTTAAGAAGTATGGCTTATTATGCATTCTTCATTGAGGGCATTGAAGTTGCATGGACTGATCAAAGTTGATGCAAAATGAGAAAGAAACAAAAACCAGCAAAATGTTTACCAAAAAACTCAAACAAATGAGCAGTGCCTGTTCAATTTCACAGTCTCTGTTGAGTTCAGTTGTAAATATGTTTCAGATAACATTTTCTTCTTCTTCTTCTTCTTCTTCAGAAAAAATCTCTACAACATTGTAGAATGTGAGGGGTTCCTCAATCCCAGGCATAGGCTTCTCAAGAGCTGCATTAGATTATGTCTTCATCAAGCTGTTAATTTGTGCTTGTATCATATAGAACTTTTAGTAAGCTGGGAAGAGGCACCCCATCTCAATGGTATTTCTCTGAGAACAACTTTTGTAGGGCTGCGTGTTTCTTTAGATACATTTAGTACAACTGTAGGTGACAAGTAGTCAGTTATTGCTTGCTAGCTACACACCAGGGTTGATCCATTTTAAAACTTTTGGCATTTTTCCCCATACTGTAGGCCATAAATCCTGAAGGTTACATTTTAATTAAAAAGGAGGTGCGTGCACAGTCTTTGTGTAATGAACCTTCACTAGTAGAATGCATTACAGTACCGCTACTTAATTTTGGAATTAGGGCCCTCTGGCATCAGACCTGTTTTTAGCCTGAGTGTTAACAAAGGTTTTTACTGTGCCTGGTTGGAGAATAATAATGTTCTTTTTGGTACTTTTTTTTAGGTTACAAATGAACTCAACTGCCACAAGTTTTAAACTGGTGTAAATCAAGCTTGACTTAATGTGATTGTTACTGTTATATCCAGCCTATACTGCTAGCAGCTGCTCATACTGCAGTCAATTACTGGAAGCGGATATATTTCCTATGCAAAAACTGTTTAAACAATAAAAATGAGCTATGCTACAGACCCTGGTCTTATGTTTTCTTTTCTATCTCTAAGAGTTGTAATCAGTAATATCTTAGAAACTAACCTTAAACCGTGTACCCTGATAGCATGGCACAATTTATGGAGTTCTGTGTATACTTAATTTAGATTTAATGGATTTGTTTGCATACATTTTGTCTTAGCGGTTAGACTGAAAAAGGAGGAGAACAGAAACAAAAGGAGATATAATCAGATAATCAGCTCAATTTAAAAGTTTATATTTAGTTTTCATCATCATGTTTTACAAGCCCTAGTAATTATACAGGTGACCTGAACTGCTTCTCCTGTGATGTAAGATTGAGCATGATAGCAGAAGGGCAGGAAACCTCTGTTTTCTTTCAGTGTTACTGACTTGTAACAGACAGTAAATCTTTGATTTCTTAACAGCCTTTATGATAACATTTTTATTAAATAAAGACAGCAAGATCCAATCTTGCCAAAATTCTTCCTGACTTCAGAAAGCTTTGTTTTGGGTCAAGGTCTTTGAACTCCACAAAAGAAGAATTATTTTTCCTAAGTGTGAGTTGGCTGTATATATGGATGTTTCATTCAGCTCATGTCCCTGGAAATAAATTGTTTTCTTCTTATACCAATAGGAATCCACAAACCTGTAGCAACAGTCAGCAAGTAGCATGAATATGGTCAAGAGATGACTGATTGGATCATAGTGTAAAGGCTTAAACTGGATTATATAAAAACTCTCAAATTTTGCACTGCAGTGAAGCTAAAAACCTCTCCATCTACTTAGAGAAAAATATTCTTCAGGTTCCAGAGCAAAAGCTTTATTCAGTTTCAACTCTTAGTGTGAAAAATGCAAAATGGTGTGTTATTTTTTCCCACTGATTTTTTTACACAAAGACCATTTGTTTATTAAATGGACAAATTTTTCTGTGAAAGACCCTTTGTTGTATGTGTGCCTCTCCAAAACAAATTGTCAGGTACTGAAAAGTTAGGAAATTCTACCAATTTGTCTTACTAGAATTTCCTTGAATGCTGTCATTTGGACATGATTTGAAAACTATGTTAAGGACTTCAGGTTCCATGTCTAAAACTCCAAAACAGAAAACCTTCCTGCGTAACCCAGAGATGCTTAAATTCAGTCCTGCCTCCCTTTTCTGATAAGGAGATTCCCTACTTCTCCAGCCACTCTGCAGCCCCTTGCAAAGCAGCCTGCTGCTGTATACAACCCACCAGAATCCTGCAGCAAGCCTTGTACATGACTTTGGTCCTCCGCTCCATGCATGCCAGCTGCACAGCGGCACTGATGCCAATAGGTCAGGACAAAGCATGGCAGCTGCCTGCATTTATTCACACTGCCGATACCAGAGCCAGCGCTGCAATGCCGTGGTCGAGATTATAGTCAATGTAGTGCCCAAGAACACCAAGGTAAAAGGAGCTGGAAGGAGAGCATTCAGAGAAGACCATGACTTGCAATTTCATGGTGAAGGCATGCTGAGGCGGGGAAGCTCCTGCTTCAAGCTTTTCTGCTTTCCCATTTGCTAGGTTTTTGAGAAGAAATGCACAAACAATCTGTGGACTGGTATTTAATGTCTTTTTTTTTTTTTTAATTCCAGTGTTATTTTTGTGTGTTTTCTCATGAGCTTAACAATTATAACTGAAAAAGGACAGAAATCTTGCCGCCAGATCCAAACACATGTGCAAAAAGCAAGGTAGGAAAATTCAAAACCACCTCACAGTTTTTTGCCACTTAAGTCATTGAATGAAGTTGTTATCTTTGCAGTGTGTGTGTTTCTTTTTGAGTCTCCTCATATTTTTCTTTCTATTCCAATATTTTTCTTTCTATTCCACTTACTGACCTAAATTTGTATATTATAGCTGTTGCTCAGTCACCTTCTGGCTGTTTGGGTAAAGCTGAAAACAAATGTAGTCTCGGCTTCTTGCTTGTGAGCCTCGGCCCAGGGGCATCTGTTTCGTTGGGGATGAAGGCACTGAGCGCTAGGGGACCCCGGGAGTGTTTAGCTGCCAGAATCGGACTCATGTCCATGAGCATCTGTGACCAGAAGAAGGTTATTGAATGCTCAGGATTGAACCAAGTTTTGTCTGTACTTCACTGGAGGAACAAAAGGCTCATGGCTGCTATCCAGGTAACTCTCATGCCTCTCCTCACATCTCCACTTAAAAGAGCAGCAGCCTTAAATCTTTCTGGTAAGGTAACTACAGGGTGGTTTTTTAGATAGGGTATATACATCACCCTCAGGAATGGCAGAACCATGTCTACTGAGGCTTAACAACGGAGAGCAGTCTAAGGCAAACGGTTGGCATTGTTGGTCAAAATTTGACAGATGCGAGCAAGATCTAGCAAAGGGAACTTCATTAGAAGAGCTATCCTACTTCTGCCTGACAGCAACATCTTTAGAGCATCCACTGATGGTTTCTTTAAGGTCCTTATTGGCATAAGATCAGCCACTATTACCAAGACCACTACCCACAAATGTCAATTGACTGAGCTGCTGAGAGCTGTAAAGATCTGTCCAAAGCTGTGCAAGGATTCAGCTATGTCTTGAACTCAATTTACCTTTTGTGGGATTCACCATTACATAGTACTCCAGTCCACTTTTCTTACTCTGTCCAGAGTATCAGCATGTTCTCCAGCCAAAGAATGGACTTAACAAAGTTACAAGATATTACTTGCAAAATAACATGCTTTAAAAAATATGGGAGGTGGTGACAACACCACCAGTCCTTCATCTCAAGCTTGACTTGCAGTTGGCCTCTGCATGTGATGTTATGCAGTACCTAAACAGAACCCGCTCCTCTAGGAGGTTGATCTGATGCCACTGGAGTCGATAGAAATCCCTCAGCTGATTTTTAACAAGGATTGGATCAGGCCTCCGTTGCTGGTAAGGCACCTTAATTTAGGTGAATGTGGATTTCCAGGTCTTAACATATGCGTGGTTTTTGTTGGGGTTTTGGGGGGGGGGGGGTTGGGGTTTTGGGGGGTTTTGGGGGGGGGGGTTGTTTGTTTGTTTGGGTGTTTTTTTTTTTTTTTTTCTTTTTTTTTTCCTA
>JAVJGG010000074.1:48618522-48648271 GCA_035590195.1 Aviceda cuculoides
GGGGGGTTGTTTGTTTGTTTGGGTTTTTTTCTTTTTTTTTTTCTTTTTTTTTTCCTAGAGCATGTGCCTTAGGGTGAGAGGAGGTTCAAAGCAGAACATAACTGTTTCTGCTTGCTAAGCTGATGCTCACTACTAAAACAATGGTTTCCATTGACTATGTTTAGCTGCACTGCAGGCTGCCAAAACCAGCACACATTGCTGTGGGCAGACAAGCAAGGAAGTCTGATACACAACGGGACTGGGGCAGGGATAAAACATCTATCTCCCCATAACTGACAAGTCAAGCACTGAAGCACCGTGAAGCTGGAACCATATCAATTGTAAGCAGCTGCCTATTCAATTTTAAAAAACTCTCTGATCAGATAATTCCTGATGTTTCAAGAAACAAATAGTGCCCCCACTTAGACTGCTGAAATGCCTCTGAGTGCAATGAGGTCACCCAAGGGTAAGTGGGGGCTTTAGTACTTAAACATTTTTCAGGCATAATTCTGGTTGTAAAACACTTCTCTCCTAAATTATTTGAGATTGAAATATTTTCCTCAGTGTATTTGTCTGCTGCAGTATATTGAAAAATGTCACAGTTACTTACAGTGGATTTGTTTCACAGCTCAGAAAACTTTGACCTGTGAAAACCCTCAGAAGTTGAGTACATTTTTCTGTTTCATGGAGACAAGCATACAAAGATAAGATTTTTTTTTTTCTTTTTTTTTTAGGCAGCTTGAGCTCCTTCCACCCACCTCCTCCCTTTTAAAATAACGTGATGTGAGAATTCACTTTGTATGTAATACCTAATGCCTAATGTATGCTAGTTTGTTTCGGTTTTGAACAGGAGAGGAGGACACACACCACAATAGCCATAAAATACACATAGTAATAAGAAGATAATATAACATGATGCCTCCTCAAGTCATCAAGTCAAGTTTTTTAAAGGTTTTTTTGGAGAGTAATGTGTATGACAGAGCTCAGCATCAGAGTGCTGATCATC
This sequence comes from Aviceda cuculoides, assembly GCA_035590195.1. Taxonomy (NCBI): domain Eukaryota; kingdom Metazoa; phylum Chordata; class Aves; order Accipitriformes; family Accipitridae; genus Aviceda; species Aviceda cuculoides. Next base: position 48,619,508 of record JAVJGG010000074.1, read on the forward strand.
ATAAGCACAGTGAGGAACTTCATATTAATTTTCTGTAAACTGTTCAGAACTGTCTGTGAAGTTGTATACTTTAGTTCATCTACATCATGTAAACACAAATGTGAATACAAACCTCCCAGTTTCCTCTGGCTAGAGTTACAGTGACTGAGATATGGCATGTAAGTTGTGCTGGAGCCTTCTTGGTACCACAGAATTACACACTTAGCAGATTGCACACTGGTATTAAACGGCATTATTGAGATTAAAAGTGGGTTAAGATTATTAGTGAAACAACTATGTCACTATGCAGGCACAAACACACTGATTATTTCTTGGAGCACTAAATTTGCATTCATAATGTGATTTAGCACACAGTAGCCTGCCTGTAAGTAAAGTGACTTTTACTTATGTTCTACAGTGACATGCGCATTGTTTTTCTAAGCCAGCCAGTCAAACCATTTTTCACTGTAAAATAAAAAAGAACTATCTTTGATTACATGATTCCATCAGTTTCCCTGCTGAGCCTATGCAAGTACTTCTGAAGATTTTTTCACTAACTTTGTATAATATTCAAGCTCTCCTGCAGGTCCTTGTTTCATGCACTAGTTTATCTTTTCACTGAGTTCTCTGATGTATTATTCAGGTTACTAGCAAGGATTTTTCTTTTTTTACCCACTTTCTCCTCACTCTGTTACTGCTCATCTTTATATTCAGCTCTTTCTCCCTTACAGTAATTTATAAAGGTGCTGTTTTCTTGCATCCATGAAGAAAAAAATCTTCCATTGTTTTCTCCTTTTAAAGATTTGTTAAAATTTCATAGTGCTCCTCTGGCCAGTTAGTGGCTTTCATTTATAGGTTCTTCTGGCTCAGAGAAATTTTCTTTAAAAAAGAAACAAACCCTCTCAAGTGGTCCCCTGTATTGTCAGAATAAGTTGTGAACACTCAGACAGGGGAAAAAAGAAACGGTTTTGAAAAAACACAAAGTCAAGCACAGGTAGACTGAGAAATTTCCAAAAGTAGAGGAATGCTCAAAATTTTCTTGATTTTAGGGTCGTTTATAAAATGTCAATGGACTGAGTATGTTTTTCCATAAACCTGGCTTCTGGAGCAGACCTTCATACCAACACAATGTCCTTGACCAGCATTTGAGTCCTAGGTGTGCCTTGCATGCTGTGGTAAGCCAAGACTGTGCTCTGGACTTCAGAGTTTGCACAAGTTAGAATATTAACATGTGGACCCAGGACAAGTTGAAGCACGTTGGAGGATGTAAAAGTGAGTTAAGCCAGTCTTGCGAAAGCAACTACAGTTCAGATGGTCACTTGTTAGACCATCCTTACTTAGTGCCTTCTGGGCATATTATGCTAGCATCATACAAGGCTGAATGTCCCATTACGGCTACCAAGCTTGCTCTGCTCAGGAGCAGTCAGCAGCAACAGCCATAAGGTGCTAGCAAGCCCAGACTGGTGTATCATTAGGAAGCTTTGACAGCACCTGCTGTGAATGGTGTGTTCCTCTAGGCTAGCAGCTTTCAATCTGTGCTCATAAGAAACCCTGGGGTCCTTGGAACATTTGTGTAGGAGCTGTGAAAAGCAATTAAGGAGAGAAAACTTACTGTCAACAGGCTCCAATTCACTATACAATCCCCATTAGAAAAATTTCGGGGTCCACAAACTGGAAAAAATTATTTCCATGCATTCAGTGTTTTCTTAAAATAAAAAGTGGAATAGGGAAGATAAAGTGAGTGGTACAAAGATGGCCTTCTAGTAACTAGTTTTCCTGTTACACCATTAGGTTTTGCAGGAGATGTGGGAGACCCCTTCCAAGCATTTTTTAGATTTATAAAAATTCTGTTCAGGCCTGTGAGGTTTCATGCAAGGAACAATGTGAGGAACAGAAAGCCCTGCTATCTTATATAAGTTAGTTCCCTTTGTGTTTTGATAGTTGTGTAGAGGGTCCCAGGAGGACAATATTAGGGTAAGACAGGAAAAGAAGGAATCTTGCTCTATGCTCAGGGAGGATATTTCCAAGGTTGGGCACAGCATCCCACCATGAGACATCAAAACTCTCTGCTCCTAGGGTGCTGGGAACTGGAGAGACAGACAGCTGACATACCCAGACTCACAACTGGCTTCATAAACAACTCCTGCTGCCAGCCTTGTCGTGGTCTTCCCATGGGCTCACAAGACTCTTCTCCAACATGCTCAGTGCACCCCCTCCTCTTTCTTGCCTTTACCCATCTTCATTTACTCAGACTCCTTACTTACCATTACCCACAATCTCAGCTGTATGCTAATCACAGCGTCAGCTCCCGTAAATGCTTCCCTCGCGCCATGCGTCCTCCTTGTCCCCTCTCAGGATGAGAGGTGGGGGAGTCAGATCAGTCTGCCCCAGGGAGGGAGGTGGCATGCAATGGGTGAGTTGGAGCTCTAGGAGGATCCCTTCCCATCTCACAGAGCAGCAGAGGGAAAAGGGATGTCAGAGCCACACAGGAGCACCAAGGGCACCTGCAGAGATGACAGGTATGCCTTCCCTCTTCTTCACCTCCTACGGCATCACTTCTGCAGACGAGTGGCTGTGCCAGGATGCCACAGTGTCAGGAGCCCCTCTCCAGCCTGACTTGAGCTTGTCTGCCCTGCTGCCTCAGGAGGTGGTGGGACCTGCTGGGCTCAGTTGTCGCAGAATTACGTTTCCAGATCAAGGTATGTGTTTCGCCTTGGTTGCACTTAACTCCAGTTTTCAACAGTGATTGCTAAAATAAATAAACAAAAGCTGAGGGTCTGTGGTAGCTGTGTCTATGGCACCTGGGGTGTTTTGTCCTGGAGAACCAGTCCAGGTGTTCATAAGACTGTAGGCAGAAACTATTTCACTTCTACACGTTTGCTCCAGGGGTGTGATGACAGGGAGAAAGACTTTGCAAACCTGGCTGACAAATGCTGGTAAACAAAACCTTTCTGAGGGGCCTTGATAAGCATGGCCGCAGTGATGGGTCCAGTGTCTGGAGATCCTGCCTAGCAGTATCCAGCGAGGGGAAAATTACCTCAGAGTGAGCATAGTATAAAGCAAAATTATGCTTCTGAATGAACTTGTCTAGCAGTTTCAGTGAAACAGTGGATTGGGAATAAGATACATTCATGGAAAAAGAATGTTTCAAGTTAATTGTACCTTGAAGCAGCTTCAGGGACTGATTTGTTCCCTGTTCTCTTGGACGGGCAGTGCCTCCAGGGCTCAGTGCTTCAGTGGCTGCCACGGGCCGCCACGCTCCCAGGTTGAGAGAGCAGAGAGGTGGGAGTTGGGGTCAGGAGTCTGCCCCAGGATGGACTTGTGCTCTGTGCCTGGCACAAAGTTCATCAGTAGCTGCTGCTGTGTGCAGAACTGAGATAGGTTCCAGCTGCTGTACCACAAAATCTGGAGGAGACTGAATACAGAAATACTAAAAGCAGTCCATAAGAAAAAGCTTAATCTCTTCTCTCTCCCTCAACTCCTGTTTAGTGACTCTGAACTTAAATGCTCTACCCTTGGTCTTGCGTGCCACTCTTCAGGCACACTGATGACACCTGTACAATGTAGAGATATTTGGGCAGAATAAAAAAGCTGCTTTAAAAAAAAATAATCCAGCCACTTCCTGAGGGCCATTGTGGGTCAGCCCGAAATCATTATCAATAACTCTTAGTGAAACACAAAGCATGGTGCAGCTATTGGAGGTTATAAAGTTCACTCAGACTCAAAAATTGTTAATGTGGTTTCATAAACAAAAACACCCCTTGAATCCAGTATAATTTCATGGCTCTGCTCAGAGAGCAACACAGTGAACTTTCCAGTTGATTTGCAGGTAAGACTTCCGACACCTAAATTATCTGATGTTTTCTACCTGTTTTCACATCGATGTGGGATGCAATGACTGGAAGGATCTTTTTTTGTTGTTTTTGCTCGCCTTCCCTTCATCCCCTTTTTGTGTGGGTATGTGGCTTAGACCTGAGAGTATAGAAAGAGATAGTTTGGTAGCAAGCAGAAAATTTTGCATTACTTTGACACCAAATCACACCTGCCTGAGCTGCCTCAGCCCATGTGTCTTTGGGGCTCCTTGGAAAGAGTGGAGCACCTGCAAGCAGTCAGCACACACCTCACTCTCAGCCACTTGTTCCCCATCTTCCTCTATGCTGGTCCTCCGGGAAGTCTTCAGTGAATGGGGCATGAAAATCTGGAAGCTATGGGTAACTGTGCACTCTGTATATTTATTTTGGTGATGCTGGGCTAAGAAGTGACGTGAGATTTTTAAAAGGATTTTATATATGTCACCAGGGGCTTAACTGGGAGTACTCTTAGCATGGTCTGTTAAATGATGATTCCTGACAATCATTTTCAAAATGAAGGCCTGTGGAGACTGAAAGCTGGAATAGTTAGACTTTACCTTCCTGTATCTTGGTTTCTGTGTGGTCAAATAGGACAACAGCACTTCTTCGTATGATCTACTTTTTTAGCTTATGGGAACTCAAGCAGGTGACTGCAGAACTCCCAGTCTTCACTGAGGTTTCTAGGTGTTCTTATTAATATAAGTAAGAAACTATTATTACAAACTCAATCCACACTTTTGGAAGAAGTAGATTTTGGGACCTTCTAACACAGGTTGTCTTTACTCAGCTTGAGGTAGATGATCAGTGCTCTCTCTCTACCTGGAAGCCACTTCATTGTATTAAGAGTTGTGCTGGACCTCAAATTCTTCAACGTAGAGTTTTCTAGCTTGAGTGAAGGAATCAAAACCACTTCTTCTACAGGCAAAGCTTCCTTGCAAGACAGAAACCTTGCAAAAAATGAAAACATTCACCAGTTTGCATTGGCTCCTAGTACTGGTCTGCTTCATTGTTACTGAAATATATAGAAACATCTAACTTCCCACAACTTGCCTTTGATTAACCAGGAGGTCTGGCCTGGGCTTGAAATAAATACAGGGATATGATTTCCAGTGATGTCATCACCTTAGCAGTTGTAGGAAGAAAGGAAATATTGTTGACTCCTGCCTCAAAAACAGAGGGTATAGACTGCATTGCTAAAAATGTAGCACTAGATTGCATTTTACTGCTGAAGCTGCCTCTTTGGAGAGGAACTTGGGAAAGCACAAAGTTGCTCCAGTGAAGACAACTTTAACTGACTTATTTAACAAGTTTGATAGTTAGGAAAAAGATGAAAATTCCCCTGAAAAGTACACTACTCCATATATGGGTTCTGTACCTGGAGTAGAGGGTTGAGCTGCCTCATCCAGTATAACCAGTGCATTGCCTCCGCAGTAGGACACCGGAACTGTTGAACTCCACACCCAGGAACAATGGGTGAACAGATAAAGTTCCCAAAGTTGAGTGTTTACTTATTTGTTGACATTATATTGATTTACTCTTTTCACATTTTTTGTTAAAGTCTTTCTTTCTCTTCAGCTACTTCAGTGATGTTGATATACTAATAGGCATGGAGGAAATTCAGCTGGAGGAAATGTTAGCAAATTACCTGATTATTGATGTTCCTTCACACATTTTTGCATGATCATCATGGTTCTTTTACCATTTTGATGACATGTTCAGAACCGAGGTGAAAGAATTTACCATTTGCCATAATTCTGTGCTCATATATAATATAATGAAAAAAGTTCTCTAGAGTGTGGCTTTACTGAAAGTGAACAGAATAAAAAAGCTGAAGACATGCACACCTGTATGGCAAGGCAGCTCACAAGCAAATTTGAACCAGCTTTAAACTAAAACAAGTGCCCCACAAAACATTGTCACACGTTGCAGCTGAACAGCTCTTCCAAGAGCACAACAGAAGTGACCTACTGAAAAAGTCTGCAGGGCAAACACTGTAAGGTGAAGATATGAACTGCTGTCAATAAAGTGCAGGAATGCTCTGCTGGATTACAGCCTGATTTGCCACTTGCAGAGATCAAGGAAGGCAGGGGAGCACTCATGTTTGCCTTGCCTGATGTTTCGCCATTGTTTTGCTGTCAAAAATGGCACATGAGGAACCCAGCTTTTCCACTTAAATGAAACCTTCCTCCTGTCTTGATGCACCACCCCTTCCATTTAGTACTATTTTGTTTCTCTTTAATTTCTTGGAAACTGATACCTTAGGGCTGTTCCATTGTTTATTCATTCAGTTGTCTGTCATCATGATTGATACAGTTTATTGCGTGACTGAATATTTATCTTTTATAAATGTTTATCAACACATAAGGGCTGCAGAGAAAACCAAAATGTGGTACCAGGTTATGGGATTTCTGCCTGAATATGTCTGAAACTTGAAGCGTTCCTAAGACAGTTGAGACAGAGTTAAGTTGTGCTGTCCTTTGTACTCTCCATCATCTGTTGACCGTATTTGTCTGCTGGGATCAGAAACTATATTCCACCCCCCTCAGGCAGATGTACTCTACCTGACCCAGTGAATTCCAGGTACACAGGTAGGGCCTCTAGGCAATACTTTAATATTCCTGGAAATATTAATAATAATAATAATCGGAAAGACTGGTCTCAAAGTTTTGAGGGAGATGACTCATACACAAAAGAACAGGTTGCAGTTATTTTAACACAAAGTTTCATTTGTAACATCTGGAAGACCAGAATAAAATGCAGGCTCATTTACCCAGCATGGGTTGTGTTTATCACCCAGCTGCTCCAGGATAACGGGGGGTTTCCTACATGGTCAAGCCATACACTTAGTTTTTGAGAATGCTGCTGGTGTTTTGGTTTTTTGTTTGTTTGTTTGTTTGTTTGTTTTTCTTTTATTCTTCTGAGGGAGGAGAGATCTATTAATGAAATACAAAGCTGGTATCAAGTAACACTAAATAGTTTTGAAGTCCCAGGTCATGACCTGTAGTAAAAGGCTGTGGTTTTGGACTTAACTGGCAAATTTTAGCAAAGCCTGTAAAATATGAATTGGGTATTTAATGATCTTATGATCTTCTATGCTTTTAGAAGTGTGACTTTTTTTAGTGCGATAGGAAGTACATCTCTGGGAAATAGCTTTCAAAACCATAAGCTCAACATGACTTGTAGAAATTAAAATGAGGTTGCCTCTTAATCCTGTTTATACAGTTGTGCTTCCTCTACCTGTCTGCTTTCCATTTATGTGACCAGGACAAGATTTTGATCTCTTTCTGAAGGTTTGCTGTAGAAGAAGATTCTCAGCTGACTGGGAAGTTTGAGCTGGGGGAAGTGCTATCTCTAAGTTACTGAATCAACCATCATTCTTAAAGGATTCATAAGCAGATCTGGATTATTTGACAAAACCTATAAATAACACAAAATAAATTTGCAACTGCTAAACAGGAGTTGGTGCCTAGGTCAGTAGGACAGAATAGAAAACACAAGCATCTTCCAAAAATAATTAAGAAGTGGATCTAGTCACTGTTGAACAAGTGGCTGCCATTCTTCAGTCTGTTCAACATCTATGTCATTAATTGTGAAGTGATTTGCTTGGTACATGAGTCCAGAATTTGATAAATCATAATCACGTACAGACGATGTGCTGATAGCCAAGTGCTATCCCACCTCTTGCTATTAACATGACTAACACAAGTTGCAGCTTCTGTTGCTGTAACAACTTAAATTTCCTCATTTGATGTATGTTTTGTTACCTTAAACACTTACAAGATAGTTGTCTTCTGATTAGGCTTATGCTGACTGGGCTTGCCATTTTTCCTTAACTGACTTACCCAGCACAAAATAGTAAGAAGTTTAATTGTAGTCTCACAACTATTTTTACGGTCACCTTGCAAGACTTTTTTTTTCTGACTTGAGCACTTTCATGAATAATTGTAGGATTTTGATCCTCTCAGGTGGAAATAAAAGAATCTGACATGTCTTCTTTTTGCTGATGAATTTGAATGCTATGTTAAAAAAACCAACCAAACAACACCCCGCCTCAAGGAAAAAAAAAAAAAAAAAGAGAAAGAAAGAAAAAAAAGAGGGGGAAAAAAAAAGGAAAGCAAAGAGAATGTTTACATGGTCATCTGATTTCTTGAGGCAGTTAAAACCATCTATTAAACAATTATGAAACTCAGGCTGCCTGCAAAGAAAGAGAAAACTTGGCATAAAACTCATCTCACTTTAGTGGGGAATTGGAGCTGACTGATAAAAAAATGGACAGAAAGGGAAAGATGTAACATGACAAAACTGATAGAGGGAAATGAAGGATATTAAGGAAAGTAACATGGTTGGCAGGGCTCAGAATAAGAAGGAGCCAGAATATGTCAGGAGCAAAGAAACTTTTGCAGTGAAACAGGGCCATTACTAAAAGGAGGTAGCAAAAGTTTAATATTGATGCTGAAAAGACAGAATGGTTCAGAAAAGTGCTCCATTAAAGGTGTTCCTATTCGGAAAGGAGAGTAAAGTCCCTGTATGTCATCGGGGTGCTGACATCCTTGTCAGTCCTTTACTGAGGAAGAAATGCACTAACTATTTGCAAAAACCAGTAACTAGATAACACACAGGGCCAGAGAGGGGTTCTCAAAGAGGGTCAAAGGCTATTTATATTTGCAAATACATTCACTTAATAAATATTAAGTACTAAGGAAGTTCCAAAAGATTGAAAAAGTGTTACAGTTTGAATGGGTAGTTTGGCAGGTTGAAAAATAACTGTTTCATAACAAGTAATGAGAACTGAAAAAAACCTGAAAAAACCCAGCCAAGTTAATGTTATAAAGGAGGCTGAAACTAACAGCCAAATGTTCTGGTAAACAAAATCAGAACAAAAAAACCAAGGGGCTGGACTACAGCACATATTCAATACAAAAAATACTGAACATTATAGCAGTGTTGGTTTTCAAAAAGTTTTAATAGAGAGCAAAATTAGTCAGCTTGAGCCCTGAAGTAACATAGGATAAAGAGGGTGAGTAAGGTGTTTTGCCCGACCCATGAGTGGTAGTGCTGTGACTTTTACATGTATCTGCAATGGTAATGAAAGCAACACTCTTGTCCTGTAACAGTTCAAAGGTGAACCTCTAAAGTAAAAAAAAACCTTGGAGAAAGAAAGATTTGATGCACTTGGAATTCAGGAAAAAGCATTGTCGTGGGAAATTTAGAGAGCTTGGCCTGTTTTCTTTATCAAATATACATGATAAAAAATAGTAGGAACATATCTGTAAGCTGAAGCTGGGCAATTTAAACAGAAAAAATATGGGGTTTTAAACATTAATGTTACTAATAAGCAGCAAAAAGACATGCTTCTTCAACTCTTCAAGAAAAATATGAATCTTTTCTTGAAGCTCTTCTTCCATCAAATGCAAAAATTATATTCATATCAAAACAGGAATACCGGGATAAAATTAACTAACTGTCATAACTGGAGTTCAAACCAGACTGATGTCATACTGTGTTACTTAGCGCCTTTGGCTGATGTCTGGTTTTGGACATGTAATGCTTGATTTCCTTCTGCTAACATCTTTCTGTGTTACTGCTGAGGACTGACTTACTGATAAGAAGGTGCATAGGAACAGGTAAACATGGTAGTAGTAGAAATGGTAGAAGCAGGAATTATTTGGAGGTTTACTTCTAGACCGCTTAATTATATGTACATATAAAAATTTCTCAGTTCTGAACCTAAATGTATTGATGGATACTGAACTCTACCCTTCACTTTCAAAATGAACTGTGCACTTTATCCACATTTAGTTTTAAAATGTTGATTTCTGTTTGAGAGATTCCCATGTTTTTTATCTTAATTTTGATTTACTTTTTTAGGTTTGATGTTTCAGTAATCTACTGAAAGAGCAAAGAAGTACTTCCTGAATTATATCTGGGCCTAATTTTCTAAAAAAAAAAAAAAAAAAAAAAGTCTTTTTTTCTTTCCCCATCAGACTATTAACACTTTAGGTGAAGTTTGTGTAAGTGAACTCTGTGTCTGTATGCTTGAGACTCACTATGGTTCCTTACAGAGCTTATTAACATGTTCTCTAGAGGAACCAGATCTGGCTGTTCAAAATCACTTGGCTGTTCAAAATCACTTCTTGCTAACCTGAAGGTTGTTTCGTTGTTTGCTTTCAACTTTCTTGAAAGGAGAATTTTTCCTTTTGTGTCAGTGGTGGGTTGACCTTGGCTGGCTGCCAGACCCTACCCAGCTGCTCTATCACTCCCTGTCCTCAAAAGGATGGGGAGGAGAAAATAAGATGAAAAAGCTGGTGGATCGAGATAAAGACAGGGAGGTCACTTAAAAATTACCCTCACAAGAAAAACATACTTGGCTTGTGGAAAATTAATTTGATTTATTGCCAGTTAAAAATAGAGTTGGATGAGAAACAAAGAAAAAAACTAAAATACCTTCCCTCCACCTCTCCCTTTTTCAAAGGCTCAACTTCACTCTTTCATTCCCAAATCCTCTACCTCACCCCTTACCCAAGCAGCACAGGGGGATGGGGAATAGGGGGTTACAGTCTGTCTGTAACATCTCCTCTCTGCTGCATCTTCCTCCTCACACTTTCCCCTGCTCCAGAGTAGGGTCCCTCCCACAGGCTGCAGTCCTTCAGGAAATAACCACCTGATCCATCATGGCGTCCTCCATGGGCAGCAGTGTAGATATCTGCTCTGATGTGGTCCTCTCCATGGGCTGCAGGGAAATACCTGCTCCACTGTAGTCTCCTCCAGGGGTTTCAGGGGAATCTCTGCTCCAGCTCTTCTTCCACCTCCTTCTTTTCTGACGTTGGTGTTTGTGGAGCTGTTCCTCAGACTTTTTTTCCTCATTCCTCACTGCCTGTGCAGTGTCTTTTTCTCATTCTTAAATATATTTTCCACAAGGTGTCACCAGCCTGGCTGATGAGTTCAGCTGTGTCCTGTGGTGGATCTGTTGGAGCCATCTGTGTCTGGCATGGGGCAGCCCCAAACTCTTCTACAGAGGCTACCCCTGCAGCCACCCCCTACCAACACCTTGGCACCTACACCCAGTACAGTATCCATGCCATTTTCCTTCATCTGATCTACTCTTAGGATTAGAGGCTGTGCAGCTGTACTTTGTGCTGCTGCAGGAAAACTGAAAAGTTTTAGTAGCCGCAGCTGATATTGCTTTGTGGAACAGCTTATGCCAAGTTCCTTCTGCTATTGGCAGCCTTGTTGTTCTTGCTGAAAAGTTATTTCTTTGAATGAAGTCATAGAGGAAGTGATGAGCTTCTCAATGGCAATGCTGGGAAGGGGCATAAGTTTTGGGAGGATTATTTCAATACAGAAAAATATTTTTACTTATGAGGTTTGCATAATATTTTTACCTGGGACTCTCACAAGGTCCAGCTTGCTTGGGGGATTCACAAGAATGTCCTTTCCTTTGGGGTACAAATACTACAAAAATTATGCTTATTTTATCATCTAGGTTTTGTTTCCAGCTGAAACTTGGAAAGACTATGCAGAAAGGGGAAAAATGCTGGTAAATGAGTTCTAACTGAACTCCAACATTGCCACATACTTCATATGCTTAGATTACTTCGTTTAACTTAGCCCAGACCTTGATTCAACTCCTGGGGTATTGGCTAACACAATAACAATGTCCACATTTGCAAGCAGGACCCCCTTCTCGTCAGAAGTCTGAAACAGAGCATGATGGAGCTGGCTGAAGCAGGGGACTAAGAGCCAGCCTGCGGCTGTAGGATTCCTTCTGTAAGGAATTTGAAATACCTCCTCTCCCGTGAACTTCCAAAGGAAGACGCATGACGGTTTAGCTCAGTAACAGCAAGAGAAAATGGCCTGGCAGTTCCTTGAAGTGGAACAGCAGAGACAGGCAGACAATGCTGTAGCTGTGCAAGTAAGCTAGTTTGAGAGAAGAGGCAGTAGTAAGCCTTGTGACTGATTCATGACAGAGAAATGAAGACTATGCAGTGGTATGTAAAGCTTATGTGCCAGCTGAACCGATCAGTTGCCCCACACTTTCTGGTCTGCATGAAACAGATGGGCTCTTTTTTGTTTCTATGGCTAAAGGAATAAATGATCTTTTTTGTCTTTTAAGCTCTGGCCAACAGTGCAAATTCTAATGGCTGCACATGTTTTATCATTGCAGACAGAGAATGTGAGTAATTGCAGTTCTTCTCTCTGTGTGCAGTAAGCTGAAGGCTGAGCCAACCTGCCAGAGGCCATCACTACATATTCACACTGTTCCCAGGGATTGGGAAAAAAGAGTGGGCCCCTCTGTTCAACATAAGCTGTGCAAAGACTAGTTAAGATTAACACTTGTTCAAAATGATTTTGACCCTTTTAGGTTACTTTTATCAGTGGTAAGAGAAGGTTTGTACATGGTCACAAGGAGGTGGAGAAGACATACAAAACAAACTCGTAAGACCAACTGTGTAGTACCAGAATATGATGAACTATGAAGCAGTGACTTTGTTTATCCGAAGACCAGGCATTTCTCCTGTCCTACAACAATAATTTTGGAGTGAAAGGAAGTGTACAGAGGTGTGCAGCAGCTCTATTACAGGAGTTCCTGCAGGAGGCAGAGCTGGTGGAAAAATAATGCAAGAAACATACCTTGTTGTTTCTCAGCCATTCCTATGGCTAAACGTGTGACTTCTGCTGGAGTCCTGTCAGACATTTCAGGATCTGGGACTCCAAAATCAGTCTGTAGATCACTCTGTTAGACCTTTCCTCAGATAACATCTCGAAACATGCCTGCTCAGTGTGTTAATTCTCATGTCATGAGATACTCAGGTCTTGTGGTACTGCATGCTTGAAAAGAAGAAGGAAAAAAAGAATGATTTTGTGTACACATATTGTTTTGAAGAATGCCAAACCATTTTTTCCTATCAAGAATGTACAAAATTTTTCTTGTGTGGGATTATGCCTCATGACTGAGATACAGTCTCAGGACTGCATTTTAGAAGAACTAAAATCCTTTACTTCTTCTTGCTGGGCCTTATAGGATTTGCACTATGTTATGTTGCAATTCAGTGACATATTGGGGTTCAAATACAATACTTTGAGAGCTCTCACAGTGGAAATAAATTCAGATTCAGGGTGGGAAGAGACTAAAGAAACGTGACATTGGAGAGAGGTAAAGTATGAATAACACTTTTGCTGGTCTTGGTTTAACAGCACCTTTAGAGCACTGACAGCATTATTATGGGATTAACATCTTTCCAGAAAGCCAATTTAGCAAGTTGCTACAATGAACTGTGCAAATGCGATGTGTAAGATAGCAGCAAGTGTATTTTTGTATCTCCTTTTACTGAAAATATTCCTGAAGTGTCCTGAAGATTTGTAAAATACTGTTACCTGTGAAAACAAAGCAATTTTGAGCACTCAAGAGGAAGACTTGCTGTTTTATTAATTGGATTAAACTAAAACATTGTGTTCACTCAAACTGTTTGAATCCTCTTGTTTAATCACCATTCTGATTTGCGTGTTATTAATTCAGGAATCAAAATGCTTTTTGTTTGTATCAGATAAAACTTGCCATAGCAAATGTGGCATAAACAGATGCATTAAATCACAGGAACACATAGCAGTCAACAAATAAGAGCACACACTAAACATTTACAGAAATATTTCTGTTTTAATAAACCACATACATCGTGCCTTTGTGAACAATGACAAGGGAAAAATTATGAATGGGTCTGTAGATTAAATTACTGTTATGCAGTGGTCATTATCATTGTAATGTTTATCAAATCTGAGCAGCCAGCAAAACATCTGGCTTTAACAAACACCTCAGCTGTAGGGGTTTGGGTCTTCCTTTGTCCTTAGATACATTTAATCCTCTTAGTCAATGCCTACTGTCAGAGATTTCACGAAGCTAAATAAACTGCACTTGATTCTACGAATACATGGAAAAATCAAGGAATATGTTATTTTGTTTTGTGAGTTTTGTTTGTTTATTTGTTTGTTTTCTTCCCTACACATTCAGTTGGGTCATCATGTTTGTATCTACAGAAAACGTAATGAGAAATGTGAACCATGCTTGAAGTCCTTTTTGTTTTTAAGTAGGCTTTTATAAGGTTCTTTCAAAAGCGCACTTCCCTCATGCTGCAAAAGAGATATCATTCAGATGATACCCTGCCTGTATCATCTAAATGATCTCATCTGAGACTGAAATGAGTTCTACTCCTGAGATGAGTTTGCAGGGCCTCTTGGGATAACCTCTAAAGCTGACATACTCATCACTAGTCCAACTGATGTGGCTTGGCACAGCTGGCAATATAAGCTCAGTAAATGATAGAAACTGAGAAAAGATGGAGATTGAATTTACACCTCATATATCCCATAAAGGGCAATTTCTCAAGGGCAATGTTTAGGTGAGCAAGTGGAACATCATTTGGCAATGGTCCATGTGCTCATGAGTTTATGCACGCTGCATTCATCTGCTTCCCCAGGATCATGGGTGGGTGTGGAAGCATTTATTTTCTCAGAAATATGGGAAGCAGTTAAGGTAGCAGGTCCATCCTTCCTCCCTTCTCCAAAACACACCTCTTTAACTTCTAAAAGTCAGGCTGGTTTCGCTCAGATTCAACAGTTTAACATGGAGACCATTAAAACAGAGGTGACAACAAAGAAGCTAGGAAGAAAAATAGATCTGCTTACTAAGGGTACCCACCACAAAATTGTCCAGCAAGCAGAAATGCCCAGTGTTCACTTCGAGGTGCAAGGGAAGAAGTTCTCTGTAAAGGCCAACTAAACTTCGCAGTTGCAATTGCGTAGTACCATTTTTAAGTTATTTCCTTCTGAACCTAATGACCTAACCCAAGGACCTGCTATGTTATATTATTATATATACAAGTTTCTCTTGTATTGTTTTAGTCTGTGGAATTAACAGGAAATAAGGATCACCTGTTCTCTTTGCAATGCACCTTTCTTTTCAGGGGTGGCTACTAGCAAGTTTCAGTCCACATAAAAATATTTAGTGCATAAATTAACTCCTTTTGTGGCCTATGAACACTCTGTCTTTCTTACACTGCATTAAAGGGATGGTTAGAGTGTAAGCCACATGGCTTGCCCTGGAGTCTGGAGGAAACATCACATCTTCAAGAGAAGTAGTTCATTTCCTATAGCTGAAAGACAAGCTTTGGTTTCTACAAGAAAGCAGCTCCTGCCTTCCAAAATGTGATGAGGCAATAAGTCACCGATGTCATGGTACAAAATGGGTATTTTTCTTGTTAAAGAAAGGCTGGAAAAGTTAACTTTTTCTGCTAACTTTAGAAAGGCTAACTTTGTGTTTTGTAAGAGGAGTCCTACGGAGCAACAGGAAACTTTTCACTATGTAGGAATTAGCTAAGATGAGCTTTCACAGTGATAAACTCTGGTTTGTTTGGAGTTTGGGAGGGGTTTGTTAACATGCCCTTTAGACTCCTAATAATAACTTCTCCTAGTTCTCCCTACCCTAGCTGAACATGAAGGCTGGGTTAATGTCAGCATTTTCTGAGTATTTTTGATGCTATTTTGGTAGTTCATGAGATGGGAAATACAGCTGACCATCTACACAGTAATACATGCTCAAAGTAAACAGAGGAAAAAAGGAAGTGTTACCGCTGCTAAGGGAGACTGGTAGTTAATTTTAAGACTAAGTTGTTGTGGCAGCAGACACAAAGCATTCTAGTTCCTGCTTCTTCTCCTGAATAACATCTGATGGTCCAGCCTTTAAATCACACCATTTTCCTTCTGCATGTTTTAAATTCTAAGGTAGCCCCATGCAAGACAGGACGATGAAATGTAATCTAGGTTACAGCTCCAACTTTGGTCCAGCCAGGATTGCAGTGGTTTTAAACACATAGGCCATGTATTTGAATTCACAGCCCCCTTCTTTCAATGAATCAATTTGTTCCTGCCTGCCATTTCACAAAATGTTCTAATCTGTGTCTACTGTGCTATTAAAAATTCCTTCTACTTTTGCCAGTCTTACCTGTCCCTTGCTGCATTAATTCAGCATTTCCTGACAGTCAAAGTGATTGCTTGCTGGCACTGCTGATTTTGTGCAAGTTAGCTTTATTAGAGGTAAACCAGAAGTGCTGGAAGGATAGCACTATCAGAAAGACAACACTCTTCTTCTCCTCTTCCATTCCCAAGTACCTTGCCACTTTCCACCTTAAACCGGCTGGCAGATTTATAGTGAGTTTCCCCCCAGTCTGGCCATCAGTTTAGTTACTGTAGCCCCCTCTTTGGTGAAAATGGCTGAGCTGTTCTGCGCTGCTGTTACGGCTGCAGAATGACCTGGAGATCTGAAGCAAAAAACAGATGTCTCAATAAATTTTTGTCAAAATGTAATTATCTTGGGAACAGGAAACAAATGGGAAGAGAGGCAGAACCAGATGCATGACGTTAAAATATGCAATCATAATTATAAGGAAATTTTTAATAACTAAATGGAGGAGCCAATGACTGCAGTAGAGAAAAACCATCCTTGGCTGCTTGTGATTTTGATTTCAAATGAATCCCTGAAATTCAGTTTCTAATAATGGTGCTCAAAACAGAAACAGTGGGGGTCACACAAAAAATATCATTGTGAGTGCTTTTTCACAAGTAAATCTTGGCAAATATGTGAGGCTCTCTTTCCCCCAGGAATCTGGCCAAGTCGCTTCTTCCTTTTGAGAGAATAAAACATGATGAACTGTGGATTTTGTCAGTAACCATAAAGACTTTGTGTTTTCACTATGTAGAAGGTTGGATGTATATTAACACAACATGCTTAATGGGGGGGATGCTTCATGAATAAATTCTGATTGTGTTTCCATTGTATAAAAATAGAGTGGATTACTGTCTGCCTTGTCAGCTGAATTTCTTCGAAGTGTTTAAATAGCAAGACCAAATGAAAGACACAGTCCAAATCAGGTTTCTAAGTCTGACTGAGTGCTTGGAGGACCTCCATCTAGCACCTCACAGAGGACAGGGCATAAGTATTCCAAAACTGCAAGGTGTGTGGGTTTTTTATTTGTGGGGGTTTTTTTGTGTTCTTTCTTTTTCTTTCTTTCTTTCTTTCTTTAATGGGAGTGGAGTTCTCATTTTTAGGCAAAGCAGTCATTTATTACTTTCATAATGTAAGGAACCAGTTTCTCTGGAGTTAGGCTGAAGCATCCAGCCTTTATTATAGGCTACTTGCCATGCCTACTTTCCATAGCAGATGTCTTTCTTACACTGCTACTGGGGGTCCTTGTGGTGATAATCTTGTGGTACTCTCTACCAAGCAATGCCTGGCCCTAGACAGCGTTATTCTACAGAAGGCCAACTTCAAAAGTTTGTATTTACTGGCTGCTTTTTGAAGAACAATTTCTCAAATCAGATCCTCAGATTGGTGCTGTTCAGTGACATGCTATGGTGACATTTGCAGTGCTGTTTCTGAAGGTGTATGGTGAGTATGGGGAGAGATCATCTCTCTGAAACAGCAGGTTAAGACAAGTAGGGAAGACTAATCTACTCATCTTGCATGGGACTACAATGTCCAAAAGTCCATATTTTTTAGCAGTGGTTTAACATTAGACAATTTGTTTAAGTTTGAAAGAGGTTTGTGTTTGGTTTTTTTGTTTGTTTGGGTTTTTTTGTTTGTTTGCTTGTTTTTTAATCAGACAAGACCATTCTATGGCTGCATTTTAAGAAAATGTCGTGGAGTCAGACCAGCTCGTTAAACTGCCTTTTAAGTGAATATAAGAGAAGCCACTTCTAGCCACTGTGAGTGGCGCTGCAGACATTCCAGACCAGTTAGAAGGCTTACTAGCACAGAGATTGCTCAGGTTCTCCTCATCCTGGGCAAAATCCATTGCCATCCCTTGAAGCACTGCATACTGCATCTTGGTATGTCCACAGATCCCCTTACCAGAAATGCTGGCACCTGAAGCACCATGTGCAGCCAGGCTGCCTTCTGCATGTCTTTCTTCCCAAGGGACTTGCTGGAACTTTTACGATTAGTAAAAGTTCAATGAATTAAACCTCTACTGGGGCAAGTTTTAGCTAACTGCAGAGGCTATTCCTTCTTTATTTCTTCTTTTTTTGTCTCGTATTCATACTTGTCCTCTGAGTGTAAAGGATCCCACTGCTGTTTATCTTCAGATGGAAATAGCAGTTTATGTGAAGTGTTCCCATAGCTTGGAAAGCAGCTGTCTGGGATCCATTCTGTGAAGATGAGTAAAGATTGTTCAGGAAACAGTAAAACTGTACTCCTGTAGCTGACACTCTGTTTAAACATTTTAGGGTTTGGATGCACTCATGATCAATTTACGGCATCAAAAAGAGAAAATGTGCAAGCCAGTTTCCTTGAAAAAGTAATGTGGTTCTTCCCAGATGCCCTTTTTTTTGTTGTGCTGTCAGGCAAAAATTCAAAAGTTTTGTTCTGTCCACAACCTAAAGAAGAGTCTGGGACCCCTTACTTAACCTCACTAGTGAAAGTGTGTTTCTGTTTTTGTTTAATAAGTATGATGATTGAATTATAGAAGATAACATCTCATCAGAAGTCTTACTAGCCTGTCAGTTTTTCCCTTTTATACAGCCCATTCTATAATTAATAATGCATAATGTTGTCCCTCCCAGCACCTAAAAAGTCAAGTCTACTTTAGTCATCAAGGCTGCTCTTTTAGAGGCACGGAAGACTAACGCTGACTGACTCTTCTCTAGTAATAAGCATCCCTTTCACTTCTCCCTCATTGGTAGCTTTTCAAGTATTTCTAAATAGACATTATGTAGGAAAGAAGCAGAAAGGAATTAAAACTAACTGTGGATACTTAAACAAAATTCAGAGTTTATGGTTTCAATGTATTCTGTTGTAGTTAAGTCTGCTGAAATCTGTTTTATTTCCCTATTAATAGTAACAGCCCCAAAAGGCTTGCTTGAGTGGATGCTGTTCAAAGGTAACAGGAAGATATGTTCTTGCTCTGCTGTTTCAGACTGAAGCTGAGGATACAACTGAAAAATTTATTTCAGTTTAATAATTTATTCAGTAGAACAAGCCTAACACTTTCAAAGATAACTTACAGGCTTAGATATCCAACTTACTGAATTTCAGTGGCAGTGGACACCTAATTTTAGCCTTACAGGTAGGCTTACAAAAGTCTTTTGAAGATTTAAACATGAACATAACATTTCCTCAGGTGTACGAGGTCACCTGAGATCTATGACACAGGAAAAAGAACAAAGATTAAAATAAAATCTTTAATATACCTAGTTAGAGCTACCTCACTCCAGAGGTGCCCAGGTTTTTCCAGTTCAATAATTCTATTTTTCCCGTGAATACTTAATATAGCCAAAATACATCTAAAAAGCAAAGTGAAGTTCTGTCAATAACGTGTTCTAGGTTAATTTACATAACCTCAATGTCAGTGCTAAGACAGTAATATGACATAATATGGATTTAGACACATTTAAGTAGACATAAACCCATGCTACCATCTTTTTATTCCTATCCTGTACTAATGTGAGGTATGGAAATGTGCTATCATACATTACTATTTTACCTTCCTTTTGCTGTTCATTCATAGGTCAGCTCTTAAGAACTGTTTGTGCAAATCATGCTGAAGTCAATCATAGATGAGGTAATACATCTTCTGAATCTCCCAGCTCAGAAAAGGTCTACTTCAAGAGAGATGTGATGTCTTGGCACCACCAGGACTAGAACAAGTTACACCCCATTTTGGACTACCCACTCCATTCACTCGAGGCATGGGAAAACAAAGTTTGATACATTCCTGCACAAGAGTACAGTCAGGCTGTAGTCTGACTCACTGAAGTGTGTTCGTATTGTCTACCAAGAGAGATAAAATCTAATTTCGTAGCTAAACCTATTCCTGGAGAACAGTTTGCTGGTTTCACTATGTGTAGTGGGGGATTTATTTAGCTGGGTTTTTTTAATTTGCTTGTTTGGGTTGTTTTGGGTTGTTTTTGGTTTTTTTTGTTGTTGTTGTTGTTTTTGTTTGGTTTGTTTTTTTTGTTTCCCAATGGGGAAAATAATATATGAGGCATGTCCTGGTTTCAGCTGGGATAGAGTTAGTTTTCTTCCTAGTAGCTGGTACTGTGCTATGTTTTGAGTTCAGTATGAGAAGAATGTTGATAACGCACTGATGTTTTCAGTTGTTGCTGAGTAGTGTTTAGTCTAAAGTTAAGGGTTTTTCAGCTTCTCATGTCCAGCCAGCAAGAAGGCTGGAGGGGCACAAGAAGTTGGGAGGGGACACAGCCGGGACAGCTGACCCAAGTTGTCCAAGGGGGTATTCCATGTCATGCCCAGAATATAAAACTGGGGGAGTGGGTGGGAGGGATCACCACTTGGAGACTAATGGGGTATGAGTCAGCAGGTGGTGAGCAATTGCACTGTGCATCATTTGTATATTCCAATTCTTTTATTATTTCTGTTGTCATTTTATTAATCATTAGCATTATTAGTTTCTTCTTTTCTGTTAGATTAAATGGTTCTTAGCTCAACCCATGAGTTTTACTTCTTTTCCTGATTTTCTCCCCCATCCCATGGGGTGGGGGGGAGTGAGTGAGCAGCTGCGTGGTGCTTAGTTGCTGGCTGGGGTTAAACCACGACAGGCATCTGAAATTTTAGCCAAGCTTCATTTACATTAATACTAACAAGACATTTTGAAATGCTTTCTTAATGAGTTTCTTCATTTTTGCATCTGATGATAGGTAATGTTAAAACAAAATATAAAAGCCCCTGGGGGTACATGATTCACTTACTATAACAGTTTTCATCCTTGAGTTTGTACATTTATCTTTTCCTTTCCATCAATACATAATTTACCAGTGATTTGTTTCAAAGCTCATTAAGACAACTGTGAAGTTGGGCCTTCGTTTGGTATGCAGTCTGCACAACAGTGGTGGTCTAACTGTACTTATTATCAGCAAAATTACTAAAAATATATATAAATATGTAAAAATAAATAAATAGTTTAATTCCATGTAATAAGGATTAGAAAGAGGTCCAAACTATGGTACTATGGTATGGGCTGGCATAACCCAAGGAATCTTTACTGCTGTTCAAAATCTAATTGTCCATCACAGCCTCGCTTGTAATTTCCTTTGCCTGTGCACTCTGACAGTGCTCTGCTTCATCTCTTGAACCATTTCATGCCCTCTTGTTGATCTGCTGATGTCTGCCAATAAACAGTCAGTTCTGTGTTTGATCTCCCTTCTTAGCAGCAACTTGAGGGAGTGCTTGCAGAAATAAAGGTCCATTAGGGAGACTAAGGCAGCAAGTCTAGTACTGAGGATGCTGCCATCTTTCACCACTGACCAACACCAGAAAAGCTCTACCAGTCTTGGTGGGGTTCAGTTCTAGCAGTTTCATACATAAAGTTTGCATATGTGAATGACAGAGTGTGAATCCTTCTTAAAATTGTTTGTGTAATGCTCTAATACATTAATATCCAGACAAGAAAGCAAACACTTAGCTGAAGCATTTGGAAGAACATGGTCTCCTTAGCTGTTGAAAAGGTAGTAAGGAAAAAGGTTTTTGGTGAGTGTTCAAGCTGTTCTGCAGAATACAGGATTAACTATGTTGATTTCTATGGTGTTTTGGGCCAGCCAGACTATCAGGTTTAAATACTGTATGCAATATCTCCATCTATTTGCCTATACCTTTTTACTGCAATTATGTATGGCAACTATGATATTAATTAATAATTTATGTTAAATTAATTTTTAATTTAAATATATATATTCACAAATTGTTAATAGGAATGTTGGGAGCCTCGTTGTAAAGCATAGACACACCTGTGGACTGCACCATTTTTTTAACCTTATATCAGTTCTCAGTACAAAATAGTTTATAAACATGCACATATGTATTCATACAACAAGAAGTGCTTTGTAGGAAATCCAGAGATTCGCAAGGCCTAAGCATGACCTGCCTCACTGCTAAGTAATAAATAAGTAGTCTCCTCCAGGTATAGACCAAGACTGCAAAGTTCTACCTTCTTTCTTAAGACTGAAAAGTGAAAAATTGAAATTCAGAGATACAGGAAAAGAAGGTTAGAATAGCAACCACTTTATGACCTTTGTAGCATGTTATTGTAGCATGTCTGAGTAGGCATATGCATCTATATAAACAGGATGTTAATCATTTAGACTGTGAGTTGAAGGAGCAGCAATGACAGAAATTAGTAAAGATTTCTCATTTCTTGATATTTTAAATAGCTTGCTGCCCACTCAGAGAACTGTCTTTATAAAGAGCAGACAAAATGTATTTTCACTAATGCATTTTATCAGCTACTTTGCAGAGTTCTCTGTTGATATTCAGATGATAAGTGAAACTATTGAACATGCAAATAACAATGAAGAACATCTCTGTTCCACGTCATTGTACTGACCATTTCGGAAATGTGTAATGTGGTGTTGCCTGCTAAATTTTATATGCTTAGCTTTAGAAAACTTCAGAGAGAGAGGTTAATATGCAAAACGTTTACCTTAATTTTCAGCATTTTAGGATCAGAAGGCTCTGGATTGTTTGTCCTCAATTTTAAATTTGATAATCAAGTAGTGGTTGCATTTAAGCATTAATGCGTTAGTTTTTCAGCATGAACAACCTGTTTGACTAAGGCAAAGCAGTGAATGACTTAATTTTTTGTAGTCTCATTTTAAATAGAATAAACCATTGCAAAAACACTGCATAAATTAAAAAAAAGTGGCATAATCCAGTTTAAGCAAAATAGTTTTTTAAGTGTAACTTTGTTTGCAGTCTCAACTGTTAATAAGATTAGAGCTTAAATAAAAAAAATATTTAGAACTTCACACTTGGTTCTTCAAAAAAGTCAATAAATACCTAATTTCAGTTTAACTGGCTCTGGATTTTGTGCAGCAGCTTTCTTTTGTTCCTCATGTGTCTCTGATTCTGCCTCCAACCCCCATACCACATGTTCTGCAATTCCTCCTGTTTCCATTTCATTCTTCTAACTTCTCAGTCTAAGTGCATTGAGAACACTATAACACGTCCCAAAAACATAAAGTTAACCCACAAGTGTCCCATGACACACTGCATAAACTCAGGGAAACAGTTCTTGCATAACCTTGTCAATAAATACACACTTCCTAGCTGCTGCCCTGAAATTGTGATAAAGGATACCTTCCTGAATCAACCAATGACACACTGTGATGAAGGGACTAATTACCATCATTTGTGTACTCTACTTAATGTAATTTTTCTCATCAGTGCTTTCTCTCCCTTATACACACACTGCATTTCATAAATAACCGACAAGACAAAAAACTTTGGATGAAATCTTCTTAGCAAAACCACCAGAGTCTAGACCATATGTGCCTGGGTATTTAAACACCCTTGTCTTTCAAGGCAATGAAATAGTTAAGATCTTTAACAGATGAAAAATAGGTTCCAGTACTTCTTTGCTACTTCATTGCTATAAGGGTTAGCTGTAATCATGCTTCTTAATTTATTTTTCATTTTCATTCTGTTGAATAAACCCTGCAGGTTTACAGTTTCATGGCTTAGTGTATGTATGTGTGTCTGTGTGTATGTATGTATGCATGTATGCATGCATTATTCAGAACCTAAAACCATATGGAGAATTTTGCTTTCTTGGCTCCTTTTTTTTTTTTTTTTGTACCAGGAAGTAGTAAAATGTTTTGAGATGCTATTAAGTCTTTAAGTTACAAAATCTAGATTCCACCTTAAAAATGTTCCATACTGTACATTGCATAGCCTGGGGTGCTGAGTAGCTGCCAAATATCTATCAGAGAGTGATTTATGATATATGATATGTTCCTCAGCCCAAGTGGAGACTGTTTAGTTGAAACATGAGAAAGGAGAGGCCTTGTGCTCTCAAAACCATGATGACAAGTTTCTGTTTGGCTTTCTGAGGGAACATACAGTACAAAACGTGCCATATTTTACAACACCAAAACTTACGTAAGGAACAAAACTAAATTCACTTAACCCCTGATTTCATTAGCTTTTCCCTTTTTTTTCCTTTCTCTCTGTTTTTGGGTGAAGTCTGACTCTTATTGTAGAAATCCCCCTTTTTCTTTTGTTTGCAGGGTCTGTGAAATAGAATTGCAACAGCTTGATTCTGAAAATTAAAATATTTTCAGTAGCTAATAGCTATGTGAACATATTTTTAAAATGAGATTTCAGACTCACAATTAAATTTTGCTTGTATTTTCAATTCTAACTAAAGCCTGTGTTATGATTTCTGATGCTTTTTGTTTTGAAAACAATTTTTCCCTGCAGCTGTGAAGAAGTACCCCTCCCATGTGGTTTTTGGGATCTGTACTTTGACATGCCTGGGTAGAACAATACGGTCAGTGACCTCTAGGGTCTTGAACAAGAAAATTCCTCAAGGTCTTGTGACAGTATTCATGGATATTTTACAGCCAGGGGAAAAAACCAAGCTGCTTGTTTAATCTAGCTTGTATATCTGTTTTAGATAGACATTCAGTCACTACAACACCTGAGTGCTAAAATACACCATGGAACAGAAACAAACCCAAACCCTCATTACCTAAAGCAGGCTTGATTTTTTTCTTCATATCATTATATTGCCTTTCTTTGGATGTTGCCTCTCTGCATTTGTTATTTTCCAGTTTTTGCTGTAGGAGAATGGCTGATAGGAAAGGCTGTCTTTACACAGGGCAGTGAAAATGATCAGCCTAGAGTATATTCTGATCTTGAGTAAAGCCTTTCACAGCTGCATGGTACATACATGTTATCTTCAGCATTCTGTATCTATGGTATGTCGAAAACCTGAGCCCAGACAGAAGATGCAGCAAGTACATATTATGAAAACACATAACCTCTGTTTACAAAACCTTGTGGCTCCTCACTATCTGAAAAAACCCTTTAAATCTAAGGAGTCTAAGTGCAGAAGGAAACAAATACTTTTACTGTCTTTCTACAGATGAACAATTACAGCAAAGGCAGTACCTAGTTTGGTGCATCTAGGGAGTGCTTCCCAGGTCTACTATGACATTATTCCAGCTCTATATTCAAGCAAAGACCCAGAGCCAGGGTAGCACTATTCTGTGTCTGGATTTCTGCTGAAAGGTGTGGGCCCAGTTGAGCCAGGGAGTACTTTTGCCACGTCCCCAGCCCTGGCAGCTCGGGGCACAGGACCATGGCATATGTAACGGTACCCGTCCTATACTCAGTCCAGATACAGCTAGGAAGACAAAGTAATATACCTTGTGACATAACAGGAAACTGTTAGCAGAAAAAAACCCCTACTTTACCTCTTCTGAGTCCTTGTAAGGTCCTTAAACACAGGAACTTATTTCTATAAGATTCATTGAGGACATAGATAATTTCCACATACGTGATTAACACAGTTATGTGAAGAAGCTGCAAATCATAATGTAGACTTGAGAGGTGACTTTGGCTTAGTCCATTTACTGTCGGGATAAAAGATCAGGCTTTTATGTTGGACGTGCAGAGAGCAGAGGCTGTAGAGAATGCATATGCACTGGTCTCAGACCATTAAGACAGAGAAGAGACTGCTGAGGGGGCTGGCTAAATAAATTGTGACACAGGTATGTTTCTGTTTACATACTTTTTTTTCTTGCTCAGTCGGAATTAAATCTCTGGGGAGTGAATTTGACCAGTCAGTCAATAGCAGTCAATATGCTATTGATCACTGTCTCCAGGCTCAGTTACTGACTTGTTCTGGGTATGTGCAAGTCAACAACTTGAGTTACCCACAAGTCCAGGCATAACAAGCTGTTGTGGGGTAATGCAGCTGACTGTTTTGAGAAAAGATGCCAGCTGGAAATCTGACTAAGAGCTATGGATGTGCCTAGAAGGTAAGAAATTGTTAGTTTGGGAATGGAGACACTCCATCACTCAGAGCTGTCCAGCTATGTGACTTCACTGCATACATCTCTTAAAGTCGATGTTTAGTGTGACACCTTCTGCCATGGTTTAAACCCAGCCAGCAACTAAGCACCATGCAGCTGCTCACTCACTCCGCCCCACCCCGTGGGATGGGGGAGAAAATGAGGAAAAGAAGTATAACTCATGGGTTGAGCTAAGAAAAATTTAATCTAACAGAAAAGAAGAAACTAATAATGCTAATGATACCACTAATAAAATGACAACAGTAATAATGAAAGAATTGGAATATACAAATGATGCACAGTGCAATTGCTCACCACCTGACGACTGACAGCGCGTTAGTCCCTGAGCAGCAATCTCCTCTCCCCCATTCCCCCAGTTTATATACTGGGCATGATGTCACATGTTATGGAATACCCCCTTGGACAACTTGGGTCAGCTGTCCTGGCTGTGTCCCCTCCCAACTTCTTGTGCCCCTCCAGCTTTCTCACTGGCTGGGCATAAGAAGCTGAAAAACCCTTGACTTTAGACTAAACACTACTTAGCAACAACTGAAAACATCAGTGTGTTATCAATATTCATCTCATACTGAACTCAAAACATAGCACTGTACCGGCTGCTAGGAAGACAGTTAACTCTATCCCAATTGAAACCAGGACATCTTCTTACCCTAAATTGAATCTTGAGGTATTCTGAAATATATCTTTAGGAACCTGTGGCTTTTTAAAGTCCTGCCTCAAATGTTAACTTAGTTGTTGTCACATACTGCATTTTCATCCCATCTGAGAAAACAAATAGCACCCTGAGTCTGAGCATACTCACTGCAATACCTGTAATATGTAAGGAGGCATAGAATACTGTGAAGAAAATAAACAAACTTTCCAACACTTAAGAATGTATTGACAGAGAGTGACATAAGACTGTGAATAGACTAATTCTTTATGCCCTGATCAGTGTGAACCTTTAGTTATGTTCTGAATTAATCCTCCTTCCCGGGTGGCTTTATAGTTAATAAAGAGTAATAATACCACACAAACCACTGCTTAAGTGGTTGCCAAGATCTCTTCTGTCTTGAGGACCTTACTTCTGTACAAACAGGCGTAGCTACCACCATCTTGTATAAAGTGACACAAGCCTCTTCTGCCACAGAGATCCAAACATGTCCCAGGTGGTTTTTATCTGGAAGATACAAGAGCAGGTTAACAGCAGAGTACGGAGTGGAGCATAGAAAATGCATAATGAGCTACTGAGATTCATGGCAGGCCATCTGATTGCCTTCCTACTATATCTTACAGTGTTACATCAACATTTGATGTCCTGAAATAGTGATGCTTTGTAATCACAGTAGAAATGTGCTATAGAATGCCAAATAGTGACTATTTTAGATGACTTTTTGCAAAAAATGGCAAAATTGTCTTCAGGCCTCTCAGACTGGGGAATGCAGGTATTACCTGTTTCCTTACTGGCAATACTGAAAAGATCTACTTGTGTTTAAGAGAACGTTGCAAGTTGTCTGATATCTGCTCTGCAGAACTGTTAAAATACAAAAACTTGAAGGTTATGGGTTCACCAGCAACTTTTCCTCACTTGGGAATAATCTGTTGCTCTTTTAGAGTATAAACAATCCTATTAATGTTAAAATAATTGTTCAAGACATTTTCTTATGCTTCTATATTCAGTGTAAGTGCTGAGACTTGCAACTTGGCTAGCGGCTGCAGCAAACAAACATCCTGTCAAAGTGCCTGGCACTCTGTGTTCCCACATGACTGGCAGGAAACAGTGTGTTTGGGGAAAGGGAAGATGGACATTACAAAAAGTATAAACTTATTTTCCCAAAACAATAGCATGATACAAAATGAAAGGAGTCTTTTATTAAAATATTTGCTGTTAGATTACTGTGTTGCATGGGTAAGTGGGGGGAGGGACAGGGAGAGGGTGCGATTATGGTTGCATAATACAGAACTGGGGCTTAATATGACTGGTGCATGATATACATATTTGTTTTCTGGTAGGCTGCACATCAGCCACACTACAGTATGCATGGAACCAGAACCACCCATCTGCATGTGACCAGCTCATTGGGGTTCATTTCTAGTACACCGTATTAACATTAGTTGCTATGTTAGCTTTATCTGACTAGACCTGTCTCCACCATCACTGGGCAATCCAGATGTCCTTCTGCTTATTTGGTCCATTACAGCTCAAACCACAAGGCAGACCAGGTGTTTTTGTCCCACTGGTGCCATCCTAGCATCATGCAGAAGCTTGCCTTTAATCTCTGTGGGGCACTGTATGCAAGTCCAGCTGGCCAAAGCTGCAGCATGGGTGTGCTGAACAAGCATGTTCCCCAGCTGCCTGGGCAATATCTCCTCCCCAGTCACCCTCTGAAACTCTTAATGCTGTGCTGAGTCCTGGAAGCTCCTAAGATGGAGAAGAGTGTGGGAGCTTTTTATGTGACTGCAGTCCTCCAACCTGAAAGCTTTCTGGCTGTCTCTGATGCCTTCCTCTTGAAAAGCAGTCTGAAGCAATTGTTGAGTTTTATACATGTATAAACAGACAACCAGATAACTAATTTAGCTATGTATACAGCAGCCAAGCAGGTAAGACACGTCAGGAAGGGACTGCTGAATCAGACGGTATTTGAAGGATAGTCAAAACAGGGAAGTGGAATTTGCTTTTTTCTTATCTCTTCCCAGTAGGCTTACCTGGAAATATACCTGCTTGCCTGTGAGACCCAAAAACATCTTCTGAAACCTCTGAGGTATATTGCAGCTAGATCTTTAAAAAAGGGGATGCAAAACATGCAAATGATGACCCTAAGTGTTGCAGTGAAAGTGCGAATCACCTATCTTGCCTCTGAAAGAGCTCTGCACGGACATGGGAAAACCTGTAGAACTTGGTTTTCTGTTCTGTTGCTAAGCCACTTTCCATCATCTACTGGCAATCCTGGGCTACGGGGGAGGTCCCGGAGGACTGGAGGCTTGCCAATGTGACTCCCATTTACAAGAAGGGTTGGAGGGAGGATCCGGGGAACTACAGGCCTGTCAGCCTGACCTCGGTACCGGGGAAGATTATGGAACA
>JAVJGG010000074.1:48649528-48685039 GCA_035590195.1 Aviceda cuculoides
AAGCTGAAAAGTCCTTGATTTTAGACTAAACACCACTTAGCAACAACTGAAAACATCAGTGTGTTATCAACATTCTTGGAATACTGAACTCAAAACACAGCACAGTACCATCTACTAGGAAGACAATTAACTCTATTCCAGCTGAAACCAGGACAGCCCGTTACTGGAGGGATCCATACTGAATATATACATATATTTTCCACTAACAGGCTTTCATCCTGATCAGCCAGAGAGGGAACAGAATGAAGATGGTAGTGCTGTCTGTGTTTTTGTAAATTCTGGTTCTTCTGTGAGGCGGGCTGTGTGTAATTCTATACATCTATTGTTCATATGTGTGCATGTCTGCCTATTGGGAGCATGTACTCAGCATTGGTAGTCACCGGGCCTGGGGACATGAAGCTCAAGCAGCCTCACCACTGCTGGGCTGCTAGTTTCAGCAGCTCTGAATACATACCAGCAGAACCTTCCATTATTTAGAACATTGACCTGTGGACCTTCAAGTACCATCCTCACCATCTTACACTTAGGAAAGCTGAGGCAGAAGAAAGACACACAGTCCAATTTGCCCAGAAGGCCAATGGCAGATCATCTGTGGTTTTGACCTGCCAGAAAAGTAAGAGTCAACACTCAAAAGGTGGTGATTAAAACAGAGCATCTCTGAGCTGAGGATAGTGTAGGCGAAGAGGAGTGGACAGGAACAAAAGCTTCCCAGCTCAACTAGCAAGGTGGCTGTGAGATCAAAGAGATTTTAAATTTCTTCTACACCTCACCTCAGCAGGCAGAGGTTAACATTTTGAGAAATATTCAAAGTGAAGACATTGCAGATTTTATACTACTTGTCCCAAATCAAGTCAAAGAAACAAACGGAACCAGTACACTTCTCTTTAAGAAAATGTCATATTCTAGGCTGGTAAGTTGTAACACATAAGGTGTAGTAACTACTGTAATAACACATGCCTTATCATGCCTTGTTCTTTAATTGTCTTTCACATTGGATAGTCTTCCATTCTATCCTCTGCCTTGCTCCAAACCACACAGTAAAGAAAGCATTTCTAGTACTTAGCATTAAAGTCTTTAAGACAGACCACAGTGCAATTAAACTATTGTGCTGCTGGAGGTGCATAACAGCTTGGCATGTGGTTTTCCTTACACTTCACACTTGGGTTGTGTCAAGAAACAGTGCCAAGTAGCAACATGTGAAGTCTGTAGATGGTGGCTAAATATATCTTACTATGGGTAGCCTGCAGATCCTGGTTCCTTGCGTCAAGCACTGCAAAGTGAGCCAGAAGCAATGCAAAGGTAGGATGCTTGGCTTAACTTCCTCTGTGGCTGACAAATCCTGAAGACATTTGCCTGAGCTCCTTAGTTGGAGGGAAACTTGTCAGGACATGGGGCATTTTGAACTGGTGCACATGGGGGCTAGTGGAGGAGACAGGAGATAAATCCTGAAGTGAACTCTTTTACTGTTACAGGAAAATACTGGAACTGTTTGGAGAATGACTGCTGAGCATCTCTGGATAGCTTTATTTTGTGTGAAAGCCACCTGGAAAATCTTCCTGACTCAGCTGGAGTATGAAAACAACTTGCCAAAACATCAGCTCAAGCTCAGCTAATCACAATACTAGTTATTAAGATGTTATTGGCTTAAGCAGCTCTTGGAACCACAGAGGAGCGAAGTGAATGTGTCAGGAAGTGCAAGACAGGGAAGGTGGATGCTGTCTTCCCATCCTTTCACTACAAGGCAACAGTATCATAACTTACTGCTTCAGAGCTCTGCATGTGTACATTTTGTGTGTGATGAGATTTTTTAAAAAACATGTATTTATATGACTGCATACAAAATAAAAATACATACACTTGCACGCACTTATATATGTATATGCTGTTCCTGTGTCTGTATAAGAACAAGATCCAGTGAACAGCTTGAAGTCTTCTGTGTAATTGCTTGCATTTCGGTAGGAATTGTTATGACATTATAATCCAATCACAACAAAATTGAGTTTGATTGTTTTCAGTCATCCGAGCCTGCCTTAATTTGACAGGGACTGCTGGAAACAGGCATTCTCCTTGAAGGGAAACATGGCCCTGTCTACCTTCTGCATCGAAATCCTGTGGCTTGAGGAAGGGGCATTAAGCTGGCAGTAGCACAGCAATTTTCTACTGGGTATTTTTGAATGGTTGAGTGGTACTAGGATTTTATTGCCCCAGGTCTCATTCTATATCTTAGTGATGACAAAGATGAGTCACCACTGTATGGAGAAAATAAGACAAAAGGTGGATAAGGCCCCTGGTTGGGAGAACTGTGCATACAGCCTAAGTCTTTTTCTGATGTTGGTTAGCTGGATCTTTGACAAACATCCAAGTCCTTCCCCCTGCCTGTTTTGGAGCAAATTAATTCCTCATGTCAGCCTAAGTGGGTTGTTGCAGTTGCTGGGTTACATGTGTAAAAGTATGGATACTGAAAATAGATACACCTATATGACACACTCACATAAAAGGCTGAGCAATAATGCTGCTTAATCAGCAGCAAACAGAAACTGGGTGAAGGTGATTTGTACAGTGATTAAATTTCTGTTGCTGACTATGAAGACAGAAGTTCCTGTGCTTTAAAAAACCTCTGCAGCTCTCTGGATGGTTAAAGGGACTGAGAACATTTCAAGGGTTCTCCAAAGGTGATTAGGATCTTTCAAACTAATAGCTATCTTAGAAAAGACAAGCCAATATCTTGAATAAAGAAAGAACTGATACAACTTCCATGAAACGGGAACAGAGTGGCATGCTGCTGTGTAGAACTAAATGATAACATCACTCCAAACTGGCAAACGGCTTTATTTTTCTTAAGTGCAGAGCCTGGGGAACAGAACTGCGTTTATCAGTTCATGAGTGCCTGTTCCCTGTGGTACTGCAGTATTTGACAAATTACTGCTCAGAATGGATCACAAGGCACTCTGTTTTAGAATACCTTTTCAGACTGAAAACTTGAAGATTTGTGTAAATGATGCATTCACTTCCACAGCACATACATCACAAAAAAAGATAATTTTATTATTTGAAAATGTTGCATAAAAATATATTTCAGTGTCTAGAATTTATTCAGACATAAATATTGTTATTTTTCTTTCTTTCTACTAAAAAATCCCCAAAGTTCTTTTACTACTTTGGCCTGGGCTGTTTCTACCATTTTTTTTGTCATTTTAAATAATTTGCTCTGGCATAGTACATGCACATATAAATACAAATGCAAACACACACTTAATAATGAATTGACTTAGAAGCCATATTTTTTGTACTGTAGTTAAAATGAACTGCTTTGATATCACTTAGATGTGTTTTTCTCAAAGTTTGTTGTAAACTGCAACATTATAGCATTTTTAGAGCATTTGGGAGAAGGTCAGTCATAATTAAATTAGGATCATTAAAGAATGCTGGTAAAGGATAAACTGTGAGTTATAAAGAACACCAAACAACGTATGCAAGTACAACAAAATGAATGAAGCCTGTTTTTTCGTGAATTTGGGTCCTATTTCAACTGCCATCACTACCCCACCATAAGCTCAGTTGCTACCCTTAAACATATTTGTACCTCAAACTCCTTCTGCATCTCCAGTCCCCTTGTGGCATATGATTGCCTGCATCTCTAACTGACTGGGTGGGAGAGAGCAGGCAGGGGCACTGGTCTGGACTGGGATGTTTGCTAGCCTGCTGGGACAGCTATGGCCTCTCTGAACAGGCAGCTAAACTACCAGCCATTACCCTGGAACAGGCACAAAATTTGAGCTCTCTTCAACACAGATTTTATGTGTATTTGTAGCTAACAGATATTTGTTCTTTTAATTTTGGGGCCAAAAAAATATTTGGTGTTTCTAAATAGCTATTATTTAGAAGCAATTTAAAATAATTGCAATATAAGGGAAAACCAATTATCCTTTCATCCCCTTTTCATGAAAAGAAAATAAATTAAAATGACCAGTATATCAGAGTCAGAAGTTGCTGGGATGATCAGAAAAGTTGTTAAATGTATATAAGGATACTGGGGAGACAAGGAAAGGCCATATCTGCACAAAAAAGGGAATTGTTTCAAAAAAAAACTGTTAAGGTTTGCCCTACAGTTCTTGGTAGTTCTTCTAGGGGTTTCTTTGGGGGTGTGTTTGAGGTATGTGCAAGTACAGAGGGGGTGAAATGGTAAGAAGGGCACAAATTTTCTACATGTGATTACCTTAGGAAGTACTCAGATTCCTGTGCTGCCAGGAAGCATGTCAGAGTAGACTGTTTTGTGGTACTTTGGGGCTTTGGTTTGAGGCTGGACTGGAGGTAGACTCTTCTTTGGATTTGGCTCTAGAACAGAGAATTTGAAAGCAGGAAGCAGCTGTGGTTGTGCAACAGCTGGCCCATCCGCAACTACGGGTCAGTGGGAGAAGGTGATAATGGCTTGCCTATTAGTGGGTTTTGGGATGTACGCATGCAGAGTGAAATTTTCCATGAAAGGAGCAAAAATTGCCGTATGATAGCTGTGCCGAGAACAATACTGATGTAATGAACCCTTTAAAGCACTCCTGTCGCACTGAGCCTTTCCCCTATACACTATACTGTCTCCAATGATAACCTTGAACAAGAGGTTTCTCAGATGAATGGCTCAATATTGTAGTAGGAAAGGGGTCACTGAGTCTGAACTACATCTGAAAAAGTCTAACTGCTTAACAGAGGCCTTTTGATGAAAGTCATTTTGTATATGCAACTGGATCCTTTTTCACTGCCTCTCTTCTACCACCTGCTCAATGAAACAGGACTCATGCACACTCTGAAAGTAAAGACTATCAAAATGCAGCAGATCAGCACCCCTACAAGCTTTGCATCTCCTTTGCTGCATAATGAAGGAATTATTGTTAATTCAGTAAGAAAGCTGAAAACTTAATAAAAAAGATGAGGGAACTCTTTGCTCAGTGACATGCTTACGTAAATTTTGCCATACAAGGCTACTGAGATGTTGAAAATATTATTTCCTTTAAAGATGGACAGTCATTGCACAATGAGGCCACATTTCAAGAACGAATTTTAAATAGTAATAAACTGCTGAAAACCTTTAGAGAGCAGGTAGGTTGTGATTATAGGAGTTTAGGAGTCTATGTGTTTGAGTTCAACAGTCAGACATTCTTGCCACACAGAAGGGAGTATTATCCTGCATTGGAAGCATTAAATGAGAAGGGAATGTTTTCATTAAAGAAACTCTGAAAACTGGTTATGGCCCACTGTTTGCATCTTGTACTGGAAAAAAAAAACTCCATAAGAAAAATTGCTTAGAGGGAGTTCAGTATACCTTCCAAAGGGCCATCTAAAAACTTTTCTTTTAAAACAAATAAATGCTGAACAATAAATTAACATTAAGTCTAGTTCTAGCTGCTATTCCATGTTTTAACTGCTTTGTGACTGTATTCCTCCAAGTTTCTGAGAGGACCTTCTGAAGACACAACTCCCATTAAAAAGACAGACCCTAAAAATGATATATCAGATGTGTAAGCAAACTCCTGGAAGTATCAGGATTCTTTGTATCTCAGTAATTCCTGAAGGCCTACTCACAGTTGAGATCCTGTTTTACTGTGTACTATTTAAACATAAAATATATTTCCCACAACCTACTTAAAAAAAAAAAAAAAAGAAAGAAGGAAAAAAAGATAATATTATTGGATACATTAGGTTTGTCTTCACAGCAGAACACATCTGTCTGGAGGAAGAAAACCACTATGGAGTATAAATTCCTTAAAAGTCAACTTCACCATTGCTGGTCTTTGGGCAGGTGCTACTGGGAACTTACATTTATATTAATTAGGCATCTTACAAGAAAATATGTTTAAAACTGTCTTCTAAATGGCAGAGTGATTGGAAGAAGAGACCGAAGTGGAAAAAACAGTTTATAATACCCTTATTTCAGAAAGAAGTCTATCATGTCCAAAGACAACCTATGACATGGTAATGAATTATGTGTGTTTGAAGAAAGATTTTTCTCAGGAGTAATTTTTTTGTGTAGTTATATAGTGAAATGGTTTGCATTTCCCCTTTCCATATTAAGTTCTGCTCCTGAATACTTTATCTCCCTAGCATATATAAATGGACATCTTGTCTGAAGTTGATAATATGAATAGTAAAAAAATGGGAGAGTTGTATATGTTTACAAATCTGCATCTTACTCAGCAACAAGTTAATTAAGCAAGGTCTGTAGCTGTGTTTTGGCTCCCTGAGGTAGTAAACTGAGATGTAAGCTCAAGCTCTTGCTTCAAATTCTCACTGTATTTGAAGAAATTCAGAGGCAGATCCAATCTCCTCTGCTGTTTCTGGTCTGTATAATGGAATGAACCAATACCTCAAATCCAAACACTCTTAGCTTAAGTAGGAGGGAAAAAATTAGTGCTGTCAAGGAATGAACTGGATAATTTTTATGTAGCATTCCAGAAAACATAATCTATGGCACATGTCCAGTTCCTGTTTACTAACCAGAGAACTAGCTGCAGCTGTTTATTATGACTGGTTGTGCCATTTTGATAGTGTGTAATCGTATTTGCATAAAGATAAAAAGGAAGGTGTTATAGAACAGAGTTTAGCCATGCTTTTACCATGAATTAAAGGTAATTTCAGAGTAATTAGGTATAATTTGTTAAAGAATTCATCCCAGGAAATGATGACTCTGATTTCATAATTACAGGACAGTGCTTACTACAGTTTTCAAGGCAGGATAAAACATACATGAGGGGGTAGTGTCCTACACTAGACAGATTTAATGTTGCTATGAAAGACAGGTGTTTTGTCAGATTTCAGCTACACACTTTCACACCTGCAATGCATTAACCATAGCAGTGATGTAAATGAAGACCAGGTGCTTCTTCCACTCTCCAGATGAGGAATTGGCATGAGTGTTACTGTGTGCTATTTTGGAGTCTCCCATTTGTCTCTTCAGATAGGCTTTGATGCCTGTCAGAAGGTGTCCTTTCAAACTTCTAGTGTGGGAAGAAGCTCAGGCCTTCAAGAAAGTCCAATGGAGCAATCAGGTAAGGTCAGACAGAGAAAATGCTAACATCCAAGCTCACGACAAACAAACATGGTGGCTACGCATAGAGCAAGCAAACAACATATAGAAAAAAAGATATTTCATTAAGGGTATGCAGCCATATTTGTTCTTTTCTTACCAGGATCTGGGGTAGGGCCCTGAGTGTCCAGAAAATAGCAATAAAATAGCCATAAAAACTGCGAGATAGATATCAGAAAGATGCCATATTATCAACAGCTCCCAGATACAGCCCAATTGAAGAGCCCTTATTCCTTTAAAATTTGAAAGCTTTCTATTTAATCCAGAAATGAGTAATGGATGCCTTGAGCAAGATTTATTTTTAATAAAACAGAAGGTTTTCATTGTGACTGCACCTAGAGAGTTTTAATATTCTGTTATGGAACATGAAAATTTTTTTAAAGTGATTCTTTACAGGGCAATCTTTTCCCCTTTTCTTTGCATTTTCATGTGTTAGATTTGAGGTTGTCCACTCCCTGCAATTTATAACAGTTAAGGAAAAGTTAATAATGGCTCCGAGAAGGGTAAAAAAAGAAACCTATTGAAAAGGAAAAGAAAGGGAGAAAGGTCTATATTCTCAGCAGGAGCTTAGTTAATTATGTGACTCCTTCCCAGCCACTTCTGGCACATGACACTACCTCAGCAAAACAATTAGCCTTTCCATGCTAAGGGGAAAAAATGGATGGCCAAATATCAGAGTGTGTGACATAATGCTTAACTCTAAATTCCTAGTTAAGTTAGAGCAGACCTGAAGCACTACAGGTATAGGGATTTTTGTTTTCTCTTTGCTTTTTAAATATAACATTCTTGAACTGAAAATACAGAGTGGTAGGAGACAGGAAAGTTGTGCATAAAGTAGAGTTTTGAAAGGCTAAGATGTGGTGTACTGCATGTAATGAATCCCACTGTGCTGTCCAGTTAATGAACCCTCCTGTATAGAACTCTGATACAGCAAAGAAGTGGAATCATCTGATGTTCTTTCTTTCTCTGCATATTTGTTACTGACTTTATTCTGTGTTTGAGATGCCTATGGAGTCCTTGGCCAAAATTTCTTGGGCCATAATACTTTTAAGCCATTTTAAACCAACATATCAGTCTGCATATATAATCTGACCATTGTGGATCTACTTTTTTTTTTTTTTTTTTTTCCCCAGAAGTCAATCAAGCTTGCCTTAATCCCTGGGAAGGTGACAGAGCAGCTAGTCCTGGAAAACATTTTCAAGCACATTAAGGATGAGAAAATCATCAGAAACATGGCTTCACCATGGGGAAGTTGTGCTTGACCAACTTGATAAACTTCATCAGTGAAATGGCTGGCCTGGTAGATGAGTGGAGAGCAATAGATACTGCCTACCTGGACTTTGGTAAGGCCTTTGACACTGCCTCCTGAAAGATTCTTGTAAACAACCTGTTAATGTATGGGGCCAGTAACTAGCAGTGTACCCCAGCGGTCAATACAGGGTCCAGTTCTGTTTAACATCTTCAGTAATGATGTGGATGATGGGGCAGAGTGGGGCAAACCGTCAACAAGTTTGCTGATAACACAAAACTGGGAGGAGTGGTTGATCTATCAGATGATTGTGCTGCCACTCAGAGGGACGTTGAAAGGCTAGAGAAATGGGCTGGCAGGAACCTCATGAAGTTCAACACAGAGAAGTGCAAGGTCCTGCACCTGGTGAGGAACAACCCCATGCACCACTACGTGCATCAGGAAGCACTTTTTCACTGTGAGGGTGACTGAGCACTGGCACAGGTTGCCCAGGGGGGTTTTGGAGTCTCCATCCTTAGAGATATTTAAAAGCTGTCTGGACACGGTCCTGGGCAACCTGCTCTAAGTGGTCCTTCTTGAGCAGGGCGGTTGCACCAGAGATCCCTTCCAACCTCAACCATTCTGTGATTGTGTGATTCTGTGATTGCGTGATTTTTACCTGATCCCTCTTTCCACCCCGACCTGAACACCTCATACAGCAGCCACTGTCTTCCTAGTTGCAGAGAAAAAATGAATGCAAGTCTAGATGCTGTTTATGTAACTGACCTTTGTGACAGCAGTTACACCGAGTGGGTCAAGTTTCTCTGTAGAAGCTTAAGACTACTCAAATGGTATGTCCTTTCTTTCAGTGGCTTCTGGATCAAACATTTTGGCATTGCCTTTGTAAGTCTTTAAACACCAGCTCACGTCATAGCCAGCATATGTTCTAGGAAAGGGAAATACCCTTAGTGAAATGGTAAAGACTATTACTATTAATGTTTGTCTTCATGCAATAAGATTTTGATATATTAATATTAAAAAATTCTGCTGTGGTATAGATCATGTTCTTGTTTTTACTTGAAGTGAGTGCAACTGCTGTCTTTTGTAAGAAAACATTATCTTCACTCACAGAAAAATCTAAATTTTTAGAAAAAATTCAATAATACATATTTATCATAGTTTTGAAGTCTAATCCATTTAGAATCTTGTCAACAAATTTGCATTTTGGTGAATGTGCCTTTCTGGGTCCACTGACAGCAAAAGCAGCAAAATATTGAAAAGTAGAAGTTTGTATATGTTTAAATGAATAGCTTGTGCCAGGGTGATTATACATGAGATGAAACAAACCAGACAACCACACTGGGCACTGTCAGTAGGGTTTAGTTCTGCAGTATATAGTAATTGTGCTAGGAGTGCGATGTAGATCTGCAAATGAGATAGCAATCATGCATAGCTTATTAATTAATCTTTTTCTTAATATTCAGCTCATTTTATTGTAGCAACCTGAAATGGTGGGGGTTTTTTGTGTGTGATTGGACACAAATTGGCAGAAGGCTCCCTGACAGAGCAGCTCCTGAACTGGGAAGAATGCAGAACACCTCACACAGTTCCTCCTCTAGTGCTGGTCCTCCTTGTCCAGCCTGTTTTAATCTCTGGCTCAACAAAGTTATTTCACAAATCTTTAAAGAATCTTTATAACTTAATGATAATAATTATGGTAGTGGAACAAATGAATGAAGACCTAGGCTGATCTCTTGTCTATAACAGTTTCCAGGTGTCTCAGTGGATGGCATAAATCACTTGCAAGGCACAAAATCATGGAGGAGTTTAAGCATATAGGAGAAGTCTTTTCCTAATGCCAACTGATAATCAGCTTTGTTTGAGGGCAGGCATGAGGTCTGCTCGTCTCAGATACAAATGTAAACTGAATGACAGAGTGCCCTGCCCCCCTTTCACTGTTCAGGGATGACAGTTTGTGGCACCTGTGGAACAACTGGTTTAGTCTCCAGCTCGTTCTGACTAGCTGTGTATGATAGCAGTACCTCTGTGCCCAGGTTCTCTGCCATGGAGAGACACAACCTATGTTATTGTATCTTCCTCCTCCAGCCCAAACTTAATTCCCCAACTCTTAAATCAACAGCATAAAACACAATTACAAATATTAATACTGCATCTAATAGCTGACTTCCATAAGAATGCCTGATTAGGCCCTGAGGTACCCCTCACCTGGAACTCCAAGGGTTTCCTTCTAAAACAAACACTGCAACTGTTAAGAATAAATTCCACTTGTTCCAGTCATTGTATCCTGAAGCTTTCTTCCTTCAATCTGTCCTGTTGGGGTTTTTTTAACTGCCTGTAATCTGTTTGGACGAAAGGATAGATGTGAAGCCCCTTATTATCTTCCTTTGGGGTCTTTGGATAGGTAAAGTGGAAGAAATGGCATTGTAAGCCTATGTGTCTGAGTTTTAACCTCCCCTGATTATCAGTGAGAATACTGCAGTTTTCAGTTGTTCTCACTCATAAAAGAGATGAACAGATCTGTTTCATGATGGAATGAGAGATTGAAAATAATATTTTTGCTCTGGCTTTTTTCCTTATACTACTGCATTCTCTGCATATGCTCTGTGTATTCTGTCCCTGGCGTCTTACTGCAAGTTTGGTAACTGACATCAGCCTCTAACAATGTAGTTAGTACTCTTTGTCCTTACATCCTGTTCTCTAATGCATGTTCTTTTATTAATAACACTATTTTGTACCATTGGTTGTGTACCCATGTCCCGCTAAAAACTAATGCATAACATTTGCATTTAGAATGTTATTTCAAATGATGACTCCTACTACAGTATCCATCTCTCCTTTCAAATATTTAGCTGAACTAGTGGTGTTTTCATTCATTGTTCACTTTGCTGATGTGATGTAAGGTTTTGCATTTCTTCTCATGTGCTGGTTATGGTGTGAATTCTGCTGTTTGCAATAACATGTGAAGCTCTACCTG
This sequence comes from Aviceda cuculoides, assembly GCA_035590195.1. Taxonomy (NCBI): domain Eukaryota; kingdom Metazoa; phylum Chordata; class Aves; order Accipitriformes; family Accipitridae; genus Aviceda; species Aviceda cuculoides. Next base: position 48,660,827 of record JAVJGG010000074.1, read on the forward strand.
TTAGCATTTTCCCCTATAATGTGGAGCTCCTAAAGACTTTTGCTGTTTTGATGTTTTGTGTTTATTAAAAAGTATTCAGTATCAGAACACTGTTTGCCTTCCATAAACTTTGGCCTGAGACAGATGACTGCTTATATTGGTTAACTCTAGTTATTCCAGAAGTTATTTCAGATCTGGTCCCTCCAAACTGCATTATATAACCCATCAGCTTAATCTACTACTTCCAAGTATTTTCTTCTCTTTATATCATCTGTTTGATGGTATCCCACTCATCAACATCATATAACACTTCTGATAAACCCATTTGCTAGTTTTCTTCTTAGTTCTCTCTAGAGAAGTCAAATGAAACTCAGGCAGAACTTCAGATTAAAAACATCAAAAACATCAGTCCAGGCTAGCTTGGAATATTGTCATCTTTCAAATATTCTTCCTTTTGCTGGGCCTCTTGTTAGCAACTATAGACGAGAGTGTTATTTATATACCTAAACAGCCTAGCAGATACTTCCTTGGTTCATCTGGTCCTTTGTAGTTTTACGTGATCACTCATTGTCCAAGGTACTTGCAGGAGTTATGCTTTATTCTGTTAAGGACTTCAACTGCCTATGAATAACAAAAATTGCTTTGCAATGGCTTGATGATGCTTTCTCTGAGAAGCTTAACTGTTAGGGTACAGTTCCAGTAACAGAAAATGCCAGTCCCCGGTCTGTAAAAGTTCTTGCAAGAGCGGTTAGTGAGTAAGATCATGACCCTTGATATGTTACAAGAACCAAGTTAAACAGAGGTTTGAGATGAATATGCTGAGATCGTCTCCCAGTGTGAGAATTAAAAAACTTCCAAAATAAAAAAAAGTTAGATTTTATAAAAATAAACAGTAGGGCATTTAACTTTTGAAAGAGAAACATAAAATGTCAGAGGGAGACAGAATAGGTTTCTTTTTGAAAATATTGTTTGTACACAGCTTTCCCCCTTCCCACTGTGGCCTAGCAGGTAGGTCCCATGCTTGTTTTGAATTGGTTTCCACAACCTTCAGAGTGTTGGCGGCACTGCAGCCTCCTCCTGTTGCCGAGACATTCTTTCTGTCACATCCAGCTTGAGTGGCTGCTCACTCAGGCTTTCCCAGCGCAAGCTCCCTTCCCCTGTAGCCCCCAGCACTCCCCTCCCTCCCTCTCTCTGGGAGGGCTCACCCAAATGCTTCTCCTGAAAGGAACATAGTGCAAACTCAGAGGTAACCAGAACCAACCTACTATTTGCCATGGGACTGCTGTTTACAATTGAAAGACGAGAGGGGTAAGTCCACAGGCACAGTAAATTGCAGCAGTGCTTCATTATGGAATGGCCATCCAGAAGCTCTGTGTTCTGGCCACTGTTTTTCTCCTCACACTGTTTTTTTCCTTTTTTTTTTTTTTTAAGTGAAAGATTCCTGAAATGTGCATTATTCAGTGTAAATTCAGTTTGGCCTTCAAGCCACATGCTGGATTAAAAGTGTTATCTTTCCAAGTACACAATTGTTTTTAATTACCCTTCCAATGAAGCTGAACAAATGGTGGTCAGGTCACACTGTCCAGCATGGCTCATAAGTTTTATGAGCTATGTTGCACACCACAACAATGTGTGCAACCACCTTTCACAAAACAGCTCACTATTTCTCAACCAGATACTACTTCTACCCTGGATGGTCCCAACTGCATGTCTTCTTGCAAGGCTGTTGTGTAACTTCAATATCTAGCATTTGCATTGTTAGCAATGAACTCAAGCTCCCATTACCATGGCTTTGTCCTGGATTTCAAATAGTTCCTGACACTCTGTACCATTCTGAATAACTTAACACTGTCCATGAAAACAGTAGTCAAAATATTGAGGAACTATATAGTTGAAACAGCCTCCTATCCTTTGCACCTGGGTTTATCCTGGAGATAATACAGACATAGGTTACTCATACTTTGTTCCCAGCTCTGAGACAGGCCTTTCATGAGGATGAGTCTCCAAGACTCTTGAAGTTCTCTTTTCCACTCAAAATACTTACTTTCACCAATTCTGTATTTTCATTTTGTCAGTGAAGTTATTAGGTATACTGTTAGTATAGTTATTAGGGGCATACTGTTCCCTGGGTCCCGAAGGCATAGTTGGTATTTGAGCTGTTCATAGAAGCATAGAACTCTTGTGAGGAGTGTTTAACAGCTACAAGCGAGAAGTGTTGCCAGCAGTCGTTACCTTCTTATCCATATTTCCGTTAGAAAAGTGTTTTTCAGAGTGTCTCTCTTTTTCATGTAAGAATTGTTAATAGTGAAATTACTGCTCAAGAGCAAATGTCCTGCCAATTAAAGGCAGGGGAGAGAAATCTTCAGGTTTTGCTTTCTAGAAAAAAAAAAAAAGGGGAAGAAAGCAAAAAAAATGAAGGGGATTTCATTTCCTGCTAGCCCTCACAGCATGGCTGACTGTTACTTAGCAGTACGGTGATAGTGTCCAGAGGCTGCAGTGGAGATCAGGCTGTACTGATAGGCAATGCATATGCAAGCAGTGTACTGGTCATGTTGAAACGGTGCCACAGGAAATCTCTAAGGTCTTGTCTGGGGGCTGGTCTCTCAGTAACACAGTTCAGAAATTAGGCTGCTGCTCCCTTCTAGTTTAGCTGTCCTGGTTCCTATCTCAAGATGTTGGGACCTGGCTGGAGCACATAGAGAGAGTCAAAGGGGTGAATGATGTCCCGTCAGCCCTGATTCCAGAGCAGTGATAAAAATAAAAATGACATATGAAGGTGACGAGGAAGAAGGATGGAAAACAGGCAGGGAGAAGAAGTACCTTGAATTAATTTGCCTTTGGGAGTTTTGCCCACTGTTTATAGAGACAGTAAGGCAGTTAGAAGGAAGAATGCTGCAGGATCAGCTAGACAGGGAAACCCAAGGGAGCGTGAGTACATGGGAGTGGGAAAAACAGTCTGAAACAATCTTCCAAATCAGTAAATGCAGAGGGCAGCAGGATGCTGATCCTTTACTGTAACCAATATCAGCTGCAAGTTGTAACTTCATGCTATTACTTCTCCAGAGCATACTTCTGGAGTGTAACTTCTGTTGGCATTAAAATTTCTTCTTTTCCTCTGTCTTGCTCCAGTCCAGTCCCCACCTCCTAAAACAGGATCAAGTTTCAAACTGCACTCTCAGATGAAAAAAAAAAAAAAAAAAAAAAAAAAGGGCCCTGGAAGGGAAAAAGTAGTTTGTACATCTTGTGGTTTTTAGGGCCTCATGAGGAATTCCCAGTGTGGGCCACCTCCAGCTGCAGAAGATGCTTTATCTATGAATGCAAGCTTTATAGTATCAGCTCTAATGTTATATCTTTGCAGAAAGGATTAAATCACTATTCGGTGGACAAATTGCCTGCTTGAGTAATTTGTACCTCAGACAAGAAATGAACCAAATTATTTGGATAGAATGGGAAGAAACCTGTAGTTTTACCACATTGAATAAAATCCAAAGTTCAGTTTGAGGTTTGGGTTAGAGATGCACCCAAACCGCCCCCCTTGCTATAAGTAACTCCACATTTTACCAAAGTTTGGTACAGGTTTGGATCTGACTTTGGGGTTTGGACTCATTCCAAGTTTTGATTTTTGTCATGTAAAATGTGTTGATTTTCTGGAAAAGTGGGGAACGTAACTTCTGTAAGCAGTCAAATTTAATGACACTTGTAAATACACAAATTAGCAGCAGGTGCTTTTTTTTTTTCTCTGATTCATTCTCAGTCAGTAACACTGCTGTGAATCTAAGGAGAGGAAGAAAAAAAGTCTAATTGTAATAATGAAGAACTTTACAATAAATAACATTTACACAACAACAGAGCTGCTAAATGTTTGTTCTTCCAATTAAACTTTTATGCACACTAGTTTCTTTACAGGACCAGGATGTATGCCAGTCTGTTCTACATCCTGCTGAGAGGTAAAGAAATTCTGATTCTAATGGATATGAAGACTATCTATCTGTCATCACACTTTTGCAAAAAAAATCAGAATAAAAATTTGCATAAATGCAGACATAAACCATGGGAACATATGCCTCACCATTTTAATAGTCAGGTACAAGAAGACCCCAGAATAGGGAGATCTTTGCCATGTCATATTTCCACCTTGGAACCCATAAAGTTTGACAGCTGCCTCTTACTGTTTCTGATAGCCACACTGAGTTAAAACATCAATTTTTTGTTTGTTTGTTTGTTTTTAGTTTTTTGGGGGTTTTTTGTTTTGTGCCTTAGAGGCAGAAAGTAAAGGTCAGTTTGTCTGTGAGCTCAGTCTGAGACATTGGAGACCAGAGTCTTTTCAAGTATCTAGTGCCTGGTTCCTCACTTGGTCTTGCAGACATTAAGCACATTTAAAAAATCTTTCTTAAACTATCCCAAGTTGTACATTCTCAGGACATACCACTCTTTCAAATACCTTTAGCTAGAAGAAAAGCAGTTTGTTGAGGCACTTCAATAATGTGATACTGATGTGCTTGTTTATAAGGTAAAGAATTTTTCATTCAGATGGCTTGTTTTCTGTTGTAGGAAAAGAACTTCTTGAGTCTAAAATCGACCATGTAGGTTTTGTACCTGTTTTTTTCTACCCACAGTTTGCTACAGTAACAGACATTAACAAGAAAAATTACAAAAATAACATACATTTTCTTTGGTCTTTCTCTGTGTGAGGCAACCAGGGGAACTGTTTACACAAACTAAATTTCAAGAGAAATCAATTAAATAGAATATCCTTTTAAAACATACAGTTCCACTCTGGGTTTTGGGGGGTTTTTATTGGTTTTGTTTTGTTTTGTTATGTTTTGTTTTGTTTTTTAAACACAGACAAATTATTTTCTTATTGTACATAAAATATCTGTATATGAAGCGGACGTGAAAAAAAAAATTAGTATATTGGTCTGCTGGGAAACCTGACTGATCGAAGGGGTCAAAACCACACCAGTCTGCAGGGAATAGCTTTCAAGCTGGCACACCTGCTAGCAGCACCTCAAAGCTGGACAGGCAAGATGCACATATTCCCCCTTTTCAGTCCCTTTCCTGCTTGGCTGACTTAATATGGAGGATGTGTGGAGTGATGTTTTTAATGGCAGGATCTCACATGGTAAAAACATCATGCAGGAAACGAAATTTGGCATCTTGACGTCTGCTTAAGGCATTCAGCCCATCTTGATGTATGAAAGCCTTACATGACCACAACGATGCTGTCTTTTACAATTTTATCTTCAAGACTTAAACTAGTCTGTTTTTGTGAAAGTTTCTAGGGATACAAATCTCTTTTCTATGCTCTAAACCAAAGCTGAAAGTGACAATTGACAATGATGTAAGTGTGAATTTTAGGTAGATCAGAGTCCCTCCTGACCACCTCAAATAGTTTCCTGTACTGAACATTTAAAAAATCAAAAAAGTCCAGATCCCAAACCAGACTCTGAAACTTTCTGTCTGTATTTGAAGTATTGTATACAAATATCTACTGACAAGACTTGCTTACAAAACATTAAACCTGCCGTTTGGATTTCATCACCCAGTTTATACCTATTGTGTAGATGTCATCAATGTATTAGTTCATTGAGAATATTGTCCTAGGAAAGTGTTTTCACTCCTGACTACTTTATATGCTCATGTTGTTTTTGTACAACTTCAGTTTTAACTAGTTTTCACTTTTGGGTTTCTAAGTAATATCAACGCTGTACATTCTAGGCAGCTAGCTACATGTGCATCCTTCACTCTTAGAAATAGATTGCAGATATACAGATTTCTGATCAGAAAGAAATTCTTCTTTGCCAGTTCAGACAAACAAATTTGTGTAACTTCTTTTTGAATGGATTTGATTTATTTTATCTGTATTTTTATTGCCTGTTACAGCTGTTGATCTCTAGGAGGATTGTGCACTGCATATAATGCTACCCCTTTTCTCCACTGTTACCAGCAGTCTTCAGGTTCCAAAATAGGCTTTTTGACAGGTCTCAAGATAATAGCAAATAATGAGCTTTAAATCTTCTTTTGTTGTTCATGTTCCGTGTTCTTTCTAGAAAGAAGAGTGTCATCAGCTTGTGTTTCACAACAAACAGCCCTTAAAAAACAACGTGAAACCTTTTTTATTTTTCTCCATTTCTTAGGAGTGTAATTGGGAAGGCTGAAGTTGTCTGAACTGCTTTCTGTACTTATCTGTTTGCTAGTGTCTTGGAGGCTCTTTCTTTATACCTGTTTAGTTACAATGCTGGTAAAGCACGGAGAACAACAGAGTTTCTAGACAGATTTACAAACATACTGATGTATTCTGTTTTGTCAGCAAGCTGTTGTAAAGAGGAATTATTATATAGCTCATGTAGTTGCTCTATTGCCCCCAGATATGAAGAGGAACAATGCAGCCGTATAGATGTTGAATAGGGAACAAGGTTACCTTAAAATTAGAAAATTTAAAAGAGGAAAGGAAGGATTTTACTTATGTTCCAATGTGTACGTCAAAATAATGTATGAAAATAAGATTTCACTTTCTTTTTTTCTATGCTACATTTTATAAGTTATTAATCTATTTTGCTTGCAATTGTTTTTACTGGATTATGAACAATTTCCTCTTTAAATAAGCATGTGTGTGTATTTTTACAGGATGTTTTTAGCAAAATATGTAGCTAAGGCTCGGTCTGTAGCCAGAAAATTATTACTTGATGCTCATTGCACTTAATTCAGTTGGCTAAATCAATCAACATTCAAACAGGTGAAGGCACATTTGATCCATTTCCAATGAGATACCCTAAATCTTGAAGGAGACAAAACTCTGCATTCTGTGTGTGCTTACCAAATGATAATGAAAATACAGTCAGGTGATTAGGGGTTTTTTTGCAACAGGTCTACACCTGAAATGAAAAAAAAAAAAAAAAAGGTTGTTTCCTTAACATCAGAACTTTTTCTTGTGACAGAAATTGTTGAAATAAGTTGTTTAGATTGTTGACCAGATTTAGCTTTTGTACAATATTATACCACCACCATATCAGGTTTGGCTATAATGGAAAACAAATGTCTGAGACTTTTTACTTTCCATTGCTTTGAAATAATTAATTAACTTTGTTCTGGTTTGAAAGATGAGCAAATTTGGGGATATTGGAACTCTGAGTGGAATTAAACCACTTTTGTTAGTTCCCCTAATTACACAGACTCTGAACCAGGCCAGCTGGCATGGTCTCACCTTGAAAGATGTCGGCACATCTCTTGGAATGCTGGAATGATCTACTCAGACAAATAAGCACTTGGATCTATCACACACTGGTGTCAAACTCTGCCTCATCTTGTGGCCTGACAGCTGTTACAGTCCCTCCAACAAGTCTCCCCACCCTGGTTTGCTGAAATGCCTTAAGGATATTGAACTAGAGTAAGCCAGGTGCGTCCATTGACTTATACTTGGTTTTAGAAAGTGCATAGCAATGTGTGGTTTCTGCTGCTGCTGTTTTTGTAATATGCTGCAGGGTAACCAGATGGAAATGACAAGCGATTTTATGATAGTTCGTGGTGGGGGTCTGCAGATATCTGTAGCAATACTGTCACACTTTGAAGTGACCCTGCTTCCTAGTAGTAAACACAGGGCTTTTTCAGGGTGCCTCAACTGTTCTCTGCTCCTCAAAAGGTGGGAACACTGTGAGAGGCTGAATCATTACTTGAATAGTACTGTGTCTGCTAAGTTCAAAGGCTCTGCTGCAGCCCCTTTCCAGGGGTTTTAGTTGTATCCAATTAATTGATTTATAGTATCGATGTGCCATAAATAAGGTGTCATTAGTGGATCAGCAAGAAAAACCCTAAAACAAACAACTTAGAAATCAACCATGAGTGTAAACATGTACTACACAGTTAACGTGAATTTTTGGCATGCACATCTAACCTGAATTAACACCCAAGACTGCAAATGTTCCCACAGCAAAGACCTACCTCTGATACCACGACGCTGTTGTTTCTGCTCTTGATCTGTTTGGGCTTGAGGATATGGCCTTTATCCTAAGACACCCCAGTATTTCCCCCTGATCATTGCAGCAATTCATTCTGGAGGAATTGTGGAAAGTGAACTACATGACTGTTACCATTTGAGTGATGGTTGTTACTTAAACCTTCCTAGCAAAGAAACGCTTGGCCTCTAACCTGCACACCAGTCTGTATAGGGTAGCTGATACTAAGAAACCTCTAGATTTGAGTTTGAGGGTTTTCTAGATGTATGACACAGGGATAGGTAGCAGTCGACTGCAGACTTTCTTGTTGTCTCACAAGGGAAACCAGTTGCCATAAAGATAAGCGAAGTGTTACAAATCCTCCTCCTTCCAGGAGCCATGCTTGATGGTGTATATTGGTTTTTTAACCACTTAAATGTAATTTAACCACTTAAATATATTGGCTTTTTAACCACTTAAATGTATTTCAATGACTTCTGCAGCACCTGAGGCAGTCAGAGTTACAAGATACTCTCTTAATAAAGAGTTGTTTGGTCTTGTAGTATTTACTGTGGAAAGCCACAATTTCACCTTAGATTTCAGATTTAGCCCCACTGCTAAAGCCTTAGGTTGTAAGAAAGTTTCTTACTACCTACAACAGGAAGTTGAAGAAGAGCTATGGGAAATGGTGAGGCATAGACTATTGGTCTAAGGGGAAATATCACCTCAGAAATGGGAAGGAGGAACTGGGGATGCAATGCAGATTGGTGCTTCTGGAGGACACTGAAGAGGTACCTTTTTGCAGCACTAGGGAACGCAAGGAAGACTTACCAACTGGCTGTGGAAGCCCTAAAGCCATGTTTGTATGGTGCTACTCTGAGCTATTAAAATGTCTATGTTTCCAAGGCAATTAAAGAGACCAAATGTCTGTTTATGACACAGTGGAAATAAGCTTGTAAGAAGATTTTGAGTGAGAAGTGAGTCACTTCTTCCAAAAGGCTTTTCTCCCTCTTGAATGAGTATTAGTTAACTTCACTGTCATATTGGGCAGTATCAAACAGCTGATTGCAGATATGAAATTGATGAGCTCATTTGATGAGATAATTGAGGGGTTTTTTTTCCATAAACTTTCATAAGTCCTGCAGTAATTGCTATTGCAAGGAAGGAGTACAGTAGAAATATTTATCTATGGGATTTCATGCTGATAGTTTATTCTAGTATAAGGTGGGAAGATGAGTTTGAAATCTTTTCCATGCTCTATTAATTAATTACCTAGAAAATTATTTAATTAAGTTTTCATTTCTTTTGCTATTGCCCTGCTGCTGCTGAAATCTGACTTTTGGGATTCAGACTTGCCCTTTGAGCAGATTGGTTCTTCAGTATATCAAAATGTACAAAGCTTTTCTTGTTGGCCATGCATTTTCTTTCTATTGTCCAGAAATCATCAGTGGTGCATAAGCCTTACTTCTAGTTCCATGATCTAATCTATGAATGGATAATAGAAGTTTTTTCTCAGTTCATTTTTTCTTTTGTTACAATCCTTTTGGCATGTTACTTCTGAACTGTGTGATTCTATAACTTTGGGGGTGAGTGTCATATGAGTGGCCTGTATTATTAGCTGTTGTAAATGAAATGGCATTGAAATGCACTAGCTCATATTTTCAGTTTCTTCTTTGTCTTCAGTTCATACTCAAATCCAGCATCAAAGCAACATAATCACAACCTGGTTTACACCTTCCTGTTTTTCACAGGCAAATACCAAGCAGCAGTCTAGTTGTTCATGTGAACACAGGTTCATGCTCACGCATGATTACCTGTGTGTCTTCCTGTCTAAAAAGACCACATCTACCTGTCTGCTGTTTCTTCTTCATGGCTGAAATTCTTGGACAACCACAAAGCTTTTCAGAAACCAGGCTTGGTTTCCTCTGTCCTTACCACAGGACTTTTCTGTTCCATTTGGCGTTTTGTAGAACCCTTTAGATTCAATCCACCTTTGATTGAGTGATAATTCTTTCTAATACTTTCTAGCACAAAAGCTGGAAACAGCAAACCCACTTTCCATGGAGTGCTACACAGTCTCAGCTTGCATTTATATAATGCCTCTTATTCAGAGGGAATCAAACGTGCTTTTCAGCTCCTAGTCCTGCTTTAGGAGATAAGCTGTTCCCCTGCAGCCTTAGGAACTCAATACCAAAATGCAACCATCAGGGTGGAATTTCATTGTGAGAAGGGTATTGTAGTGACCATATTGAGGAAAGGATGACTTTGAATGCAGATTTGAGCCATTATTCTTCCACAAAGTGATGAAAGATTTTAAATTCATTTAGAAAAAAACATGTCCCTTAGTTTCTATGTTTGACTATAGAGGGATAATATAAGCTTTCTAGAACTCATCTTATTTGCCTTGAATAGAAGAATTAACAAGACATCACAGAAATGTACTAATAGGAATAAAGATTGAAGCAATGAGGATTGAAGGAATTGAAGATGAAGGAACCTCATGAAGTTCAACACGGAGACGTGCAAGGTCCTGCACCTGGTGAGGAACAATCCCATGCACCACTACGTGCTGTGGACCCCCCAGCTGGAAAGCAGCTTGGCAGAAAAGGACCTGGGGATCCTGGTGGACACTAAGTTGAACATGAGCCAACAATGTGCCCTTGCAGCAAAGGAGGCAAATGGGATCTTGTGCTGCATTAGACAAAGGATTGCCAGCAGGTGGAGGGAGGTGATCCTTTCCCTCTCCTCACACTGGTGAGGCCACGCCTGCAGTGCTGGGTTCAGTTCTGGGCTCCCCAGTACAAGAGAGACATGGATGTCCTGGAGAGAGTCCAGCAAGTGACCACAAAGATGATGAAGGGACTGGAGCATCTCTGCTATGAGGAAAGGCTGATATTGCATAATGATGTTTAGGAAAGTGGATTGTTTAATCCTGCTCAGGGTTGGAGGGCTTGAAGGCCCTCAGTACCATGGCTTGTTACCTTTTTTACTCCAACGATTGCATTCTCAATCTGTTTTCACATTTTTTATCTGTTGCAATGCATGTTGTACAAGCAATAATTTTGGAACTCATGCAAAACCAAAGTTCCTTTGAGCAAAAAGGCATCTTTGCTCAAGATTTCTTTGCTAGGTTTCAGGGTAGCTTGGTACTGGATGATATATTGCCCCCATAAAAATGAAGGCAGCTTTAACTCTCAGTTTGTCTTTTCTGACAACTGTCCAGTTCTTGTTTCTCAGCTCAAATCCTATGCTGATCACACACAAATAGATATCTTCCTTTTCTGCAGCCTTAGAGGTTTGAGAAGATTGCAATTTGCTCTTAGTTCACTTGTAAACTAGGCAGGGTATACTTTCAGCAAGACAGTCTTACTAGAAGTCCCTCTGGATTCCTTGAACAAGAGAACTGATGTGCAAATATATTTTCATGATTTACATTCATCCTCGTCACTTTTGTAGCAAAGGGGACATAACCTATGTGGGTTTTGGGGGGTTTTTTGCCTCATGAGATGTTAAATTGGAACAGTTAATACTGAACTATATTATCACATGTAGCTGAAATCCTCATAATTGGTGTGAATGTGATTAAAGAAATCCCTTACCCTTGAGGCTTTTGAGTGAGTTTGCTTAATTTTGCTGACTGATAACGGCTGTCATATTTGATCTAACATCAAAAGTGTGGAGAAAAAAAGCAGAAGCAAACCAAACTCTATTTTTTTTATTTTCTTTTTTTTAAGGTTGAGTAGGACATTTTTAAGTTACATGTGTACAAATAATTATGCCTCTTCACACTCTGCTTGTTGAGGTGTAGGGGCATTTTATTCTTGGGGGATTTTGAGCAAACAGTTGCCACTGCTGGGGTGGATTGCTTCAATGGGTGGCCCAATTCCATGGAAAGCACATAGCCTATAGGTAAAACTGAAGGGAGCAGAAACATTCATTGATTTATCTTAATTACAAGATACATCCGTTTTCCCATCTTGGCTGTGTTTAACAGTTATTTCTAAGCACTGTAAATCATACATCTAGACATATCTTTGGAAGGCTGCAAAGAGAAATTAGGGATTTTCCCCTTTACTTTTACAAAAAAGGAGAACATTTGCTTGCTTTTTTCTTGAAGTCACTGTTTTTAATTATGGTTAGGGGTGGATGACAGGGTGATAATGACCATTTAAAATATATGGGCCAGATTCTCACATGGTGTCACTTTGCATTAGTTTATCTCAGTACAGGATCTGACTTTTATGATATTAAAATAATCAAAGGTAGTGGAATTATCCAGCCTCATCAGCTATGCCAGCTCAGAGTACATACAGTAATGCTTCTGAAAACAAAGCAAAATACACAAACATAAGAAGAAGAGAGGTATTTACTGCAGATGGATTCAGGTATATGGTCCAGCTACCTGTTAAAATTGCGGCGGCAAAATAGGATGATTTCAACAGAAGATTGGGAGCAGAAATATTTCAACAGGAGATTGGGAGCAGAGATTTCTAACCTTGACTGCTAAATCCTTGCTTTAATATAATTAATTATGTTTATGATGATAGGGCCTAGAGACTTAAAAAAAGGGAGGGGGGCTCAGAATTGCTCTTAGCTACTTGTTGCAGAGAAGAGGGACAAACAGGACAGAGAGAAGGCTCAACTGCAATGAACAGTGTGAACAATGCAACAACAGCAGAAGCCATTCTGGTGTGATGATTGGGGAGGGAACATGTGGTGAGGTGAGGAAGATTATTTGAAGGAAATGGGATGAAGGGATGGAAAAGTGAAAGAGACAGGATGAAATAGGAAGAGGAGAGATGGACAAATGTAGTTAAGGAGAAGAGGAAAGGAGAGTAGTGTCAGGATGGTCACTTTCTTTTTATGCCTGAGGGCTCTTGCTTTGACCACTTTTGCAGCCATTCTCCACGGTTCTTTCCCCAAAGTAAGTTCCCCAAGAATGAAGGCATCTCTTCAAAATATATAGGGTTCTGGGGGATGAAGCTGAAGCTTGCCTTGACTGCTTCCATTTAGTCTTTTTTATCCCTAATTTCACTGCTGCTTCTTTTAACTTGGCAGTTTATCTAATCATGAGTCTCAGTATCTCCAGGTGTTAAAGCAGCTATTGTATGAAGACAAAAAGTGCTACAAAAATGCTCAATCATATCTTGTTCATGTCAGGCTTTGCAATGAAACTGGTTTCTCACTTGTCACCTGTCTGTGCTTGTTTTTCATAATCTTTTTAATGAATCTGCTATCATCAAACTGAGCTCTGAGATGAGCTCAGGTATATATATTATCAGTTTTAAAGAACTGAAGGTGAGGATGGATGACTCTACAAATGGAATGTTTTTAACATTTATTATTTTGGAGGGGCTTCCTGTGGCTACCAGTGTTGTAAGCTTTAGGCTAGACTAATCAGTATGCAGGAGCTGTTCTACCATCTAACCTTCTCTGAAACTGCAATACAACTCAGATCAAAAAGACACTTGGTAATTTTGAGATGCATGGACAGTCCCCTAAGTTCTTTAAAGGTTTTAGTCAAATGCTCGTAGTTAAAAACTTATTTTGTCTTCCAGCACAAAAATAAATTGGTAAAGTTTTTCTAGGTAAAAACTTGTGGCAAAAGCTTTCAGTCTACAGGAAGTAAACATATGATTTCCATACTAAACATGCCTATGATAAGTTTTTAAGTTGACGCTTGGAAATTAATGAAACATATCATTAATTTCACAGCTTTAAGCAAATCTACATTTAAAGGCTTTTACCTGGAAATATTTGACAAAGCCTCTTTTCCCAGTGCAGGATGGGCTCACAGCTTTTTTGAGCATCATCTTTGTGTAAGACAAGTTCCCCACTACTAAGGTTAAATTTTAAAACTTAAGGAAAAAGGAAGGGATAGCAATAGAGGAACAGTTTCAACTGCTATGATTGCTGGAATATGCCAGCTTCTTATTCCTTCAGGTTCATATTTTTCCTTCGGAAGCCTCTGAATAACCCCATACCTTATCTTGATGTATCTTTTTCACTTCCAAATCATAACAGTAGTTATGAGAGGAAAATTTTACATGTGAAATACTTTGAACTCCTATTAAATTTTATCAAGTAGGTCCATTTACTCATTATAAACCACACACTTAGCTGACTAATCCTTAAATTCTGCATGTTTATTATGCAGGATAACCATAATTTCTGAGTTAAAAACTTGATGATGTTTTTACGAGAAATGCTTCAATAACTTAAAAAAGAGATAGACTTAAGCCCTGAGAATTCTCTGGTTTATTTGAAATGGTGCCAATAATCTTTAATTTTCTAGGATCATGATGCACATTTATCACTTATGATCTTCACTATACAGTCAATAGGTCAGAAATATAGCAGGTTTCATCATAAAAGAAATTTAGAAAGTGCCTCCTAGCTGCATTTATGGTGTTGTCCACTTCAAGTCACTGACTCTGGGACACCAGCAATGGTCTTCTGACACTGTTGTTGGTATGGACAATATTAACTGCATTGTTTCAAGGCTGAAGAAACTGTTTGAAAAACAGGAGCTGTTAAACAATAGCAGTTCCCTGCCCTCATTTTCTGTACCATCTGTCTTACTTGGGTGGATAATTCATGCTTTTCAACAAGACTTTTTGTCTTTCATAGCACACCTAGTACTGACTGAACTCAGATCATCAGTGTAGTGTTTCACTTGTATTTGTTATTATTTGCATGATGACCGTGTATCAGAGATCATTCTCTGCACACACAAAACCAGGGAAAATATGATGAATTTAATTCTCTGCTAGAAGATTAAGTTCATCACCATGTCTTCCGTACACTTTGCTTTCATTAAACACAGGAACATGACAGAGCATGTGCCTCCAACAGTACTGTGAAACATTCGTAGTGGAGGCAAGACCAGCCCAAGCTCTGAGCACTGTCCCAGCATTGAGGCATGACTTACAGCGAATAAAGCCCTAGAGTGATTTATTGCAGATAGAGAAAGGAGGAGCAGTATATTTAATTCTCTTTATATAAATTGTTCTTCCATTGTCAGATAAGTTCAGGAGCTGAGTCCTGAAGAGTTTATTTTATGATGTTTTTTCATATTTTTATTACATGAATATAGTTGCTGTATCGAGAAACGGATCCACTAGTTACTGAACAAACACAAATGAGGACACATTTCTTAATTCAAGGTCTTATCATTCAAGAAACACAGCATCAGAATAAATATTTCATTATTTTCATACTGTTGGTTTTCTGCAGAGTCCTGAAAGTCTGCCAGAAATTTAGAATGTGCAAATACTGAAAGTTGCTGTTTGTGTGCTGTTTATGCCTTTTCTAAACACTCATAAGATTTATTTTGCCTTGAACTCTGAATAGTCAGCTTGACTGCTCTTTCATTAAAAATCTTTCATGGTACAAATGGAGAACCAGTCTTGACCTGAAGACTGTTTTTGTGTTTGTGTATATGCTTTAAAATACTCTTTCTGATCAGTACTTAATGGTCAGGCTTTCTTTATTTAAAGATGATTTAACTTGTATTGCTGAGTAATAGGCCACTGTGAAATGCTTCAAAATCTCAGTATCCAGCAAAATTATTTTAGCCTAGAGAACTAGAAAGAATCAATCTAAGTTTTTTTATAATAGCATTGTGTCCCTCTCTCCTCATAAAACAGGTGGCATATCTAAGACCATAACTGAGTTGCCTCATACACGTCTAGAAATGTAAAGGCATCAGGCATCATCCCTGAACACATAAACTGCCTTCTCTGGGGCTCTCTGGCAATCTCTGGAGAACTCTGCATGTGTAGCTTGTGTGAAAGGGGTTGTGAGACTGGGCCCACAGTCGTCACAGCTTCCTGGCCGCATCACCCCAGGACAGCAGTGCAGTAATGGTTTTTTAAAAAGATTATCCTAGGTGTACTCAAGCTCTGCTCCTGTCAAACAGGCCATTAAAAAAGTATAGATCTGAACTGTAGTAAATGTGATCTTTTACATTTTCCTGACTATGATACTCAGATTAACTTTAATGAAAGATTGAAGAAATAAATTAAATTCAAAATGCATGTTTAGCATCAGAATTGAAACAAAAAATTAATAAGCATGCTACTCTGTCCATTTAAAATATCTTCTGAGAAGGGCTTTAATGTGTGTCCTCAACTCTGAAGATTTCTTCTGTTCCCCATCTTCCCTTTTTAAAGGTTAGTACTCAACTGTTGGACTGAATTTTCATGGCACTGAGAGAGTCTTGTGCAATTTGTAGGCTAGAGATGCTGGCTGTATACAGAAACCTGGAATAAATTTGCATTATTGATACAGCTGATTTTCTCATCAATATTTGATGTACTGTATTGTCCAATTAGTACTTCTGAGCTGTCATGTGCCAAAATATCTTTAATTTAAACATAGATGTAATACTCAGCTGAAACAGAACTTGAGCACAACTTTTGAAAGCTGAGTATTTCCACATATGAAAAACCAAAATTGCTACTGTTCAATTCACTGAAGGTTATTTATACCTCAGAACTTACTGTCCTAAAAGTGCTTGTCCCATTGGGAATATGATTCAGATGCCCCGAACTGAAGAAACATTTTCCTTTTTCCTGTGTAAAATATGAAACAAAAGTCAACTGAAAAACACCTCATTAAAACAGTTCCTTTGTCCTTCTTTGACAAAGTAAATTGTAAAGGTGCATGGCAGTTTCCCTACGTAGGTGGTCTATTTTATGTGCTAACCTCACAACGGACTCTGAGATACACTGCAAGTTATTTGATGGGTTCTGAGGATTTTTAGTGTGCTGAAAACCAACATATTGTGCAATGAGATTTCTCAGGTTTTCAGTCTATTAGAGACTAAGTTTCTAAGTGTGAGCAACTTCTTTCAAAATCACTGCTTGTCTTTGGCCAGTTTGACTTGTACCTGGGCTAAGTGAAAGTTTTAACCAGGATGTCCCTTCCCTGCTGGGCCATGTTCCCTTAACCTTTCAGGAAGACACAGGTAGGTTTTCATGATCAGTTGCAGGGTGTTGTTCTCATCAGTGTGTGTATGTGTGATCTTTACATATGATCCTGGGGTGACTACCACAGGTACTTCTTTTCATGTTTAGTAGTCCTAGTACATTTTGCCATCCTTTTCTTACAGGCTGAATATCTTTGTGTATATGGAGGCAGGCAAGGGAAGCTTCCTGTGGTGAGGAAAAATAGATACCATGGGGGCAGGTCCTCAGCTGGTATAAATTACGCCTGCTCTGCTGAAGCCACTAGAGACATACCAGCTTACTTCACAGAGGAAGCAGCCATGTGTTCTTTGTGACTTTCTTTTTTAGAAGCATCTTTATAGAGTCGCAAATGTGTTTCATATCCTTGGTCCTGGGAGGAGAGCAAGCCAACACTTGAGTACATTACAGCATTTTAAATACAGTAATTTAACGATGCCTGTTAATCAGTCAGCTAGCTAGCATGGAAAGTCTTTACAAATGAGAAAATATAACTTTCAGTTGTTACTGCTAGACTGAAATTATTTTTTTTAAATATAATTGGTCTCATTTTTTTCATTGCCAAGTAAAAACAGAGGCATTTTCCACTCTCTAAATCTTCCAAACTGTCACTACACATAGTCTGAGACAGTTGTGAGAGAGGAGCTGAAATTCTTCAGGGTTTAATGTAGTCTCTGTGAGGGCTGGGTCTGTCATTGCCCAGTGATGTAATTTCATTAGTTTGTACAGAATGGTTGGGCTGGGGCAGTTTGCTTGCAGACACTTACATTCCTACTACTTATATAGGGAACCAATTTTTAATAGCAGATAGCAGAGACAGGATAGAAATGTTCTTGCTTGAACTGGTGCCACCTGATCGAATCAGCCTATTTAGGGGTGAGCCAGGGACAGAAACTCCTCAGTCTTCCATCCGTCAGACATACCTATAGTTGATTGGCACACAGAAATACTGACAAATTAGCAATAAAAGGGAGGAAAAAATATCCCTGAAGGTGTGCTTATGAAATTTGTTTTCCTGAGACTTAATAGGCCAGGGAGGACCATTAGATCATCCCTGCTCACCTTCCATACATCATAGGCCATTAAAATTTCACTTAGCTATCCCTATATTCAGCCCCAAAGCTATCAGCTGGATTAAGTATTTCTGCAGTCAGAAAGTAGCAATGGTGTCCAGATGCTGTGGATGGAATGATGCACTTTACTCATAAGAGAGAAGTAGCAATATGTTTATTGATATAAAACAGTGATTTAACAAAGTTTGATAGTAAATGAGACAGTGGTTTAACAAGATTTGATGGCAAGGTTCACTTGATATTTACTGCATAGAAGACAGAGTGAGACTAAACTGCTAGTTGAGTCACATGTTCAGAAAGGACCCCCTTGTTTTCTAAACTCCTTCTTAGAGAGGAGTCTAGGTGTGGCTGGATCCACTCCTTGTCCCAGACTTTCTCCCATTTTATGTCTAAAGGATTATATATGCACAATCAATCCTTTGTATCACTTAGCTAAGATTTCAAAGTTTAGCATGCTATTAATCACTTACTGAGAATCTGCTGCAGCAAGGAACCTCTTAACCTCAAGAAGTAACCTTGAGACGTGTCCTTACACAAGGGGAGAACCTGGCGTGCAGCCTGCTGCCATGCAGGTGAGCTCAAAAGGCCCTGGGCTGTCCACTATCTATGGAGGAGGATAATTGACTCATACTCATATTTGCATACTGACTACAGATGTTAGTTTCTTCCAAATTTGCCTTGAGTCCGACATTGACCAGCACTGTGATTAGGTAGGTGCATTGTTCAAATTGGCTCTTGGCTATTGTGTTGTTATCTGTCTTCCCCGAAACCACTTTGAGCTGGGTGCAGCCATCACGACCAGATGCATCTGTTACAACCGCCACTGGTGGTTATCACTTGGACAGGGTTATGGGAAATACAGGTCAGGCTGGGGCGAGGGGAGCACACTGCCACACCAGGGAAGGAGCAGGAAGGACCATGGTACTGCCAACACTCAAATCTCTAGATGTTACAGTGTGCTGTGTATGTAAGGTTTGTCCAGATGACCTTAGGAGATGAACCAAATTCTACATGGCAAAGTAAGGTTTAAAAATCCCAGCAAAAATGGACCTGTTAGTCCTTGTGAATCTACCATCACAAGAAATTCCCTCCATATTTTAGAGCTGACAGTTGTGATGGAGCTATGGATGTGGTTGAAGATGCTGTAGGTGAGTGCCTGGGGAAAGGGCCATACTATAGCAGACCTATAGCGTGCCTGCTAGGAACAATTGGGTTTTTACCATGCATCAGCAATGAAGCATGAGTAGACCACCACTGTGTCATTGGGTCTTTGGCAAAGATTAGTATCATCTCCATGGTATGGGAGGAAAAGATGCAGAATATCCCATTTGCACCCAAGTGATGTTCCAGCTCTTTCCCAGGTCAACTGCTACTACAGCTGGACTATGAAGAATCCCTGCTTTATAGATGTATGCGTTTGCCATGTGAAGGACAGAAACATGATTAGGGTCAGAAAGCCCTGTGAGGGGAGCATTAGATGCTCTGATTTGCAGTCAGGAACAGTGACTTTGCACATCTCTGTGTTGTCTCAGTCTTTGCTAACAGACTTTTCTCAGTCACATGTTATGTTCTTGCTTGCTTGCTTTCCCTCCCCCTGTTCCTTATTGGTTTTATGACCATATCTGACTGTTTCCAAATAGACAAAAAAAAAGGAACCCCAAACTGCATCACTTTTAATCATACATCTAGAGTGTAGGAGTTGAAAATGGTTGTGTCCAATGCAAATATAAACAAATCCTACATGTGGGCAATAGTGTAATGAAGCAATGTATTGAGAAAGAGTTTCTACCAAGCCTTAAGCTGCTAAAAGAAAACAGAAAAAAGATGGGTGTGGCACGGCTAGGTAGCAAGATAACTTGGGCAAAGAGTAGCTCATGTGAGATTATTAGCTGGTGAACTAAGTCCTTAGTGACCCTTGTTTGAGCATTGCTTCTCTTTTCAGACAGCAGTCACTGATTGACTACACCACAGTGCTTTCAGGAATATGGGATCAGATTGCCTTGCTTCCTTCTCTACTCATCACATTTTATACTGCACTTACACTGATGCTTGTAGCACCTTACACATGTGCTCTGCGGAATCAAGTCCACAGCATTAAATTTTGGAACACCAGATATAATTGTGTTCAATATCACCTGCTTCAGTATTTTACATCAGCTGAATGTGGGCTTTTGCTTGTAAAATGTTTCCTCATGTGAGAAAAAAAAATCCAAAAAAAGGAAGATACATTTGTATTGTTCTGTGCAAAACATGTTGTAACTGATATGCTAGGCCCAATACGCCTCTTGTTGTTTGACTTCACACTGTAATATGGCCATTAGGTAGCATTTTGAATTTTAGTTCTCAAAAGGACATAAAATGCTAATTAATTAAGATGGCTACTTCTTGTAATACAAATAATTAAAGAGTGTTAAAATATCCCTAATGAGGATAAAACAGTTGTGTAATGTTCAAAGCTATGACAGCACTTTGTGGGACTAATGAGTAAATGTCAACTGACTACAAAGGACAAAATTATAGAGGGTTAACAGCTATGAAATTAATAATGCTTGTTAATCTTTAGGTAAGGTTTAATAATCACTTGATAATTATTTAATTTACAGTAACTCTCTATATTAAATCTAAATGAAGGTTTGTGTTCCCAATTTGATATTTGTGGCTTTAAGCATGCTACTGGGAGTTGGGAAGCTAAAGCCTTGTTCTTGGCATAGAGGCCACATAATCTGAATAGGAACCTTAATTAAGTGTTACCAAATATGTTTTACTTGGCAGTAGAAGGAGAAAGATGAAGTCCTGGGTCTGAACAGAAGCTTCAGATCTACTGGCAAGTGAATGTGTGTGTTCAGGGGGAGGAAGGGCTGTGATACATGCTTGATTTGTTTTGTTGGAACAAGGTACAGCAACTAAGATTAGACACCCACAGTTTGGGCCAAACTTTAAAAAAAGTTGAAGGGTGGGGTAGGGCAAGAGAGAGAAAGAGAAATAAACCAGCAGTTGACTTTGGTGGCATTCTGTTGCCCTCGTCCTGCTACTTAACCATTCACTGTGGCTGTGAGTGGTTTCTGGTTGCAGATTGGGTTTTCTTTCCCATCCATTGACATACTAAATACTCAGCAGTGATATTAACAAGGTGAACATTATTCCTTTCCAATTAAAGAGTAGATGAAGTTTAAAAAAAGAATATAAAGCCTATCATCTTAATCTAAATATCTTTGTGTTTGGGAATCCCATTTCCTTGCTTTGCTTAGCCATTCAAGCTTCAATTTTGGTAGAACCTGTAAAACAATGGGGTCATGATTCAATACAGTGTTTATGCAAAATGTTTATGGTTGGACTCGATGACCTTGTAGGTCCTTTCCAACCTAAATGATTCTGTGATTCTATGATTCTAACACTGATGTCCCTCTTGGTTATGCCAGAATATTTGAGTAGTCCTGTCTTTAAGACAGCACTTATGTCCTACTGCAGTCAAGCAGCAGAGCATGGAAATGGGAAATGGATTCTGTACTGCTTCTTGCACTATCAGTTTGCCAGCTCAGCTTGATCTGGTAGTCTCTATAATAGAGAGGTAGGAGAGGTATTGCAAAGTGCAGAATGCAAAGCCTGACTTGCTGATCTCATAAAGTCTGTGGTGCTGGAAATTAAATTTGTAGTTTCATTGGTTTGCAGAACAACACAACTGAAAAGAAAGAATCCTGACAACCTAAGCCCGCTCAACATTTTCAAGATGCTTTCGCATTTTGTATGCATTGCAAAAAAACTAAGTATAGATTCTACTCTATTATTGTATTACTCCATTATTGTAGTACACTGAAATTGTATGAGACAAAAGTAAACAAGTATGGCACTGACTGTGAGTACTAGTAAAACAAATTAGCAGCGTGTAGTTCTTTATCAGGTAATGGATATCTTTACACATTTTCTTTTCTTATGTCTTGTTGGTCTTTTATGATATGAACAACAAAAAAAAGCTAAATAATATAAATTACACAGGGATTAATTTCTGAAGCATTTTTTTTTCCACAATAAATTTTGTGAGAACATGACAAAACACTGCGAAGACTTGTCATTTTTATGCAAGGTAAAACATTTGTCATGTCATGAAATTACAGAATAGAATAAAGATTTAGTGTGTTGGGATTTTTTTGCCAACATGAAACAAACACCTTTTGGTAGGATAAGAAAAACTGTATTAGCCAGGAAGACACTTTACTCAACCCTCTTTTTCACTGCCAAAATCCACTCAAAACTTTTTTCCAAGTACTTTGTTTTGTCTTCCTGCTAAATGTTAAAAACAAAACCCAGTAAAATTTTATATAATAAAAGATCTGCCAGAAGCAAAAATGTGAAAAGTAGATGAAATTAGCAAGTCATCTTAGTAATTAAGAAAGAGTAATAAAAATACCCTAAAGAAAATTGTTAAATTATTCCAGGTTAATAAGAAAGGCACACCCTTTTAATTCTATTTCAAAAATTTTGGAATTAATGCTTCTAGAATTCTTACAGAAGTAAACTTGAAAACCCAGGAAATAAAGGGCAGACTATTTGAGAAATGCAAGTGAAAATGTCTTCTAAATATCTTTTAAAAAATAATAGCAGATAATTTTTCATAAATCACTAAGTGTCAGAGAAACTACTTCCTGCTATTATGATTTTTTCAGTGGCCTTTGCAGAAGTAGTTATTTGTAATGTTCCTCCAGAACTTTTGGCCTGAAAATCATGAAACATTTTACAGACTAATTGAATCAAGCTTCAGAGTACTGTAATGCAGTACAGATAGCATTAATCCATTTTATAGATGGAGAAAGTAATTTAGCTGGGATTACAGTTTGCCCAAGGTCACACACCAATCCTGTGTTAAAACTACATCTATTTCTTTGTTCATAATATTATCAATTCTAGGCTGTGACCACTAGACCAGTTAATTAACATTCAATTCCCATGTTGTTCTTGATTGATAACGAAGTAAGCAAATATAAATAGGGCTTGACAACTTTCCATGTGGAGGTTGTAATAAGAAATACAGGGGAAAGAAAATGAATATTAAGTCAAGAAACATTATTTAAGAACATTGAAAGCAACAGAGAAAAAAAAATTAAGCAAAATTCTTTTTAATAATGTTCTTCCAATGCACAAATCTAGTGCTTACTGTGCCAGTCATCATCTCCAGTTAATGAGTTTGACAGTGTCACAGGAGCTATATTTTTTTACAGGGAAAAACTCCTTCTGAGCAATTTTAGCAATGAAGCACATTCAGGAGGCTTGTCGGTCATCACTCTATTTTCTTTTCATTTTTTACCTACAGTCATAGTTATTGTGGAAACTACAGAGAAATTTCTGGTCTTTAGTTTTATTTGACTTATTCTGTCCATCTGTAACATCCCAGACTAATAAGCAGGTTATGGTACAATGTGAAGAAAGAAAAGATGTTTACAAATACATCAGCACTGTGTTCCTTCCATTTGTTTATTGAAAGAGGACTGAAATACAGATTAGCTATATTAATATCCTGCTATATCCAAAGGCTGATTTAGTAGTAGTAGGTTGGAAACACACACATACATGTTTGAGGATGTATTTCTGAATACTAGGACTTACATAAGATATCATTTTTCTCTTTAACCTCCAGGGTACCATGCAAGACATCTATTTGCTAAGGCATTAAACACAACAGAAATTTAAGAGGCATGTATTGTGCCCTAAAGGTTGGTTACAAATTGTGCTTTTTTACTCCTACAGATTTTCAGTAATTTCTGGCATTTAATGAGTGGGTTGTTTGTTATTTGCATATTATTGTAAGTTTGTTCCTAGCCGTCTTAATTAATTTTGGTTTTAAGTGACAATTATGCCTGGACACCCCACGTACGTGGGGTACGTACTTGCATCATAAATGACAAAGAATGCAAACTGCCAGCTTTGAAATCAGATCTGAACTTCCTCAGAGCTTGGGATGCTTAGATTTTGCTTATTATGAGAAATACGTTAGGCTGGGTCTAGTGGACGGTTTGAAATTTCTCAGTGTTTAGGGTGGTTCCAATAGGCAGCTTTATATTCCCGCATGTCCAGTTGTAAAAATACAGATTCACATTGTCCTGGTTTCAGCTGGGATAGAGTTAATTGTCTTCCTACTAGCTGGTACAGTGCTGTGTTTTGAGTTCAGTATTCCAAGAATGTTGATAACAAACTGATGTTTTCAGTTGTTGCTAAGTAGTGTTTAGTCTAAAATCAAGGACTTTTCAGCTTCTCAAGCCCAGCTGGTGA
>JAVJGG010000074.1:48687191-48723632 GCA_035590195.1 Aviceda cuculoides
GCATTGCTGTAGAGGCACTTCAGCTGGGCTGTCAGCTGTGTCACCTTTTTAGAGGAACACATCTTAATTCCTTTGAGCTATTTCACCGCTGTTCCCCTGTTGGCTCCTATTACCTCAGGATCCTCTGGTTCATCTCTGTAAGACTTCGAGAGTGCTCCACTGTATCCGGCACGTCTCAGAGCGACAGGTTGAGGGCCCTCAGTAGCACCCTGTCCCTCTAACCTTTGCGTGTCATCCCATGACTCATCACAGGCAAGTCTCATATCATCCCCTTCCCCCTTCAAGTCTAGTTTAAAGCTCTGTCAAAAAGCCCCACTAACTCATGAGCAGAGACCCTCTTCTCCCCTTGAGAAAGATTAATCCCATCTGATGCCAGCAGTCCTGGTGCTGTGTAGACCATCTCATTATCAAAAAAACCCAAATTCTGGCAGTGACATGAGCCACGGAGCCATGTATTAATAGACTGGATATACCGTCACTAGTATCAGTGCACATGATGCTAGTTGGTGTGTCAGAAATGAGGGACTTCTGAAACAGTTTATTCACCTGCTCTGAAGAAGCCACAGTGCTAGGGTGTAAGTCAGCATTCACTTACATATAGCTCTGGAACAAAACCAAACAACAAAAAATGCTTTGTGGAAGTGTTGGCCAAACTTAAAACAAAAACTGCTTTCTGAATAGAACATGCCAGTGTTGTCTTTTCAGTAAGTCTGATGACTAGCTGGAACAAAATAACAACCTTTGAAAAAATGAAAGTGTCAACAAAAAATGAAATCAGCTGTTAAAGTGAGCCACTAATTACCAGATTCCTAAGAAAAATAACCTTACTCTCTTCTCTGAGCTCCAAAACAGCACTAGGTGTAGAGGCATCCAAACATTATTTTTCTGAATTCTGTATGTGCATCCCAGATGCTAACACAATTTTTGGAAAAACCTACAATTCAGTATTAGAGGAAAGTACCTGTGTGGAGCAAATCGACATACTAATTTTTTTATCTGGTTGTCATGTTGTCATGGAGCAAGTGGTAGTTATTCAGACTTTCAGTTCTTAGAAATCTCAGTCAAGCCATAAACCTTTCTTTTCTTCTGAAGTTTTTGCCTAGTTGCTGTTTAATACCAGCTTGCTCCAGGGTCACAGGAAAGGGGTAGGAGATATCTCACTACAGTCCCGCTCATGGTGGGAGTGGTCCTTGGATCAGATCCTCTGCTGTATACCTTCCATATTTACATCAACCACATCTGTCACAGCTCCAAAGTCTCCTCTTACAGTGTCTTTCCCTCATTTCCATCTTCCCCTGTAATTTTGAATCCCCACCCTTTGATTTAAGCATAAAAGTTTGGGGAGTTTTGTGTTGTGGGTTTCTTAACCCTGTGCTCTGTTATATCCAGTCCTGGTTCCAATCAAACTGAATCCAGTTGGTAAGTCATGTGTAAAAGCTAAATGCTGTAGCTTTTCAGTCTAGAGCTCTTCAGTGTCAACTTACATAAACAAAGTACATTTATAATGCAGGAGTACAGGGTTTAGCCTTTGCTTCTTACAGGACAGTGTGCTAATGTGACCCAAGATTTAAATTCTGCATTCAGTAGCCCTTCATCCCCAAACAGCTCCAGTCAGACAGGCTACATGAAGCAAATACGGCCTAATAACAGAGGGGCTCCTCACATCAATTGTTTTGGCCTTTTGAGTAATCAGTTGCTACTTGTCACATTTTCCATATTCTTTCCCACAAAATCGACTTCCGTGGACAACACAAATGACTGGGGACTAAAAGCAGAAGTAACTTCTTCTTTTCAGTACTTTGGTCATCACTGCCTTCAATACAACTGCAGCTACAATTATGTCTTGGAGTCTTGAAACCTGCATCCCTGGGTTCAGTGGAATCCAAAGGTTCATGATTCGGTGGAGACTGGAATCAAATTCCTTGCTTGGCCATTGGCTTTCTGTGTAAACTTGGATCATAGGTTGAGACACACCATTTCTCTGTGCTTCTATTCCTTCAAATATGATTGGGAAAACAGTCCACAGAAACCACAGGACAATGGAGGCTGGCAGGAGGGGAATTCTCCAGCTCCTGCCCAGAGCAGGGTCAGCTGTGGGCTCAGGCCAGGCTGCTCAGGGTTTCACCCAGTCAGGGTGTGAAATCCCCCAGAGTTGGAGACAGCCCAACCTCTCTGAGCCCCAGCCCCACTGCTGAGGTGTCCTCATGGGGAGAAGACTTCTCCTTATCTCCAGCCTGAGCCTCCCATGTTTCATCTTGTGCTACTGCCTCTCAAGCTTCTGCCACACACCACTGTGAAGAGCCCAGCTGCGTCTCCTCCATCCCTTCCTGCCAATGCTGGGGATGCTGCTGGGTGGCCCTGAAGCTGTCCCTTCTCCCAGCTGAACCAGCCCTGCTCCCACAGACCCTCCTTGCAGGACAAGGCTGCCAGCCCCACCACCTTGGTGGCATCCCTTCACCTCCCACCAGTTCTGTCTACATTGAAAAGGTAGCATGGCAGTTGATGTAATAAAAAGAGTAGATGGTTAGATATGGTGATAAGATATGATGGTGAGGATATGAAGAATTTGCCAGACATTAAAGTAGCAACAATGACACAGTTATCACAGTGTCATGGTTTAACCCCAGCCAGCAACTAAGCACCATGCAGCAGCTCACTCACTTCCCCCGTCCCGCCCCCGTCCCACCCCAGTGGGATGGGAGAGAGAATTGGGGGAAAAAAAAGTAAAACTCATGAGTTGAGATGGGAACAGTTTAATAGGACAGAGAGGAAGAAAATAATAATGATAATAATAATAATAATAATAATAAAAGGATTGGAATATACCAGACAGGTGATGCACAATGCAGTCGCTCGCCACTTGCTGACTGATGCCTAGTCAGTGCCTGAGCAGCGATCCGCCCCCACCCCCCAGCCAACTCTTCCCAGTTTCTCTACTAGACATGATGTCACATGGTATGGAATACCCCTTTGGTCAGTTTGGGTCAGCTGTCCTGGCTGTGTCAGGCTGTCCCAGCCTTCTCACTGCCTGGGCACGAGAAGCTGAAAAATCCTTGACTTAGTATAAACACTACTTAGCAACAACTAAAACATCAGTGTGTTATCAACATTATTCTCATCCTAGATCCAAACCATAACAGTATATCAGCTACTAGAAAGAAAATTAACTCTATCTCAGCTGAAACCAGGACATACTGCCATTATAGTCTCATGCTCCACAAAAGTGACCTGAATACCACCAGCTTGTTTAATTGTACTATCTAGTAAAAGAAAAAAGAGGATATGTTTCTCCTAAAACCTATTCAAATAGTTTTTATATTTGGTATTCAGTAAGGATT
The DNA here is from genome assembly GCA_035590195.1 of Aviceda cuculoides. Classification (NCBI taxonomy): domain Eukaryota; kingdom Metazoa; phylum Chordata; class Aves; order Accipitriformes; family Accipitridae; genus Aviceda; species Aviceda cuculoides. The sequence continues at coordinate 48,690,530 of JAVJGG010000074.1, forward strand.
TCTTCCTTACTGTATCAATGCTTTTCTTCAAGGTGACCCAAGAATAGATAAAATTTTTATAAAAGAAAGGAATAGCAATGCTGGAGATGAGATTTTTTTCTGTTCCCTAACCAGTGCTGTGCCTTATTAATATGCTTACCAAGTGACCTTGCTCAACAGCTAATTCTTTATGGTGAATCACATGTTATTTTTCTCACTCACGAATCAGCACTCAAAAAAGGATGAAGGCCAAAGCATATGTGCAGCACTCAACTACTGCACAACCTTTATTTCAAGAGATTAACTGGAACTAAATGAGTTTGCAGACATAATGCTGGCCCTCTGCATTTGGGTCGATCTAACCCCCAGTGTGTGGACAGTCTCACAGATGCTTTTGAGTGGATTCCTCAGCTGCCTCTCTCAGGCTGAATCTTCAAGCACATCCCTCAGATGTGCTTCCCTTGCTCCCACACTTTAAAAAAATACCCCAGTAAACAAATGACCCCCATCCCTTTCCTTCAATCTCTCCCACTCCCAGACACCACAAATATTATGGTAGGTTTGAAGAGACATTTGTTTGCAGTGACTGACTACTCCTCATTAAGAATGAACCCTTTGCCATCTGGGTTCGGTCTCTCCTGTCGGTGTCTGGAGCTTTTCAGTGCTGGTGATGCATAGTGAAGTATAATATGTATTGGATATTGTGGCTAGAATGGAAACATTTTTCAGTTAAATTTTGAGGAATTTGAGTCCAGACACAGTCCCAGGGCACAACAGCGAGAAAACTCTTTCCAGTTGCAGTACTGTATGTAGTAACCCAACTGAACAGTGCTTTGACAGCCCTGTGACTCTCATTCTCAACTCATGTTGGTGCTGGATGCTTGCTACTGGAAAAAGAAATGCAACTTTATTGCTTGACTCCAGGAAAATTCTCCCCTGTGCCATGTGGGGAAAATATACAGCACCAGCTAGGGAAGCCCCTGTTCCGAGGCAAGAGAATGCCTTGATACAGCATGAGGCAGGTGGGGATCAGAGGCTGTGAGAAAAAGAGCACAAAGGGAAAAAGTAAAATTTATTTCTGAACATAATGAAGGGAGTAGGACACAAAAGAAAATTACAACAAACTTATGGGCATTCTGAAATATCCAGATATAAAGCATCTGACACCAGTTTGTACAAAGATCTCAATTCCAGGTATAGAAAGGAACTGTAGGAAAGAAACAGAAAATCTCAGTAAAAGATTTGTAGAAACCAGAGGTGGCAGATGCTCTGGAGCTCACCCAACCTATTTTCCTGGGCACTGGGACCATTTTTTATAACTATTCCTTACACTTCAAACAGAAATTAAGGTGAAAGGTGGATTTGACCCACTCAGCCCATTTCCCAGAAAGAGCACTATTGTGTTTCAACAAGGTTATGTAAAAAGCGAGGGGTAAAAGGAAAGGAAAAGAGGAGTTCTGTAGTAGGGTAGGGTCTAGGCCCTTCATCAGTACCTGATTTCCGTAATATGGCCATATACAGGCTGTCCTGGTGCTACTTTCTTTGATTCCTTTCTCTCCACTCCCTATTTTCAACTGCCTTCAAAGTTTTCATCCTGCGCTTCGAGACTCTTGCCAGCTGTTCACATCATCTGCCTCTTATCAGTCTTCCTGTGATAGGGTGGATGATTGCCTTTCTGTGGGTATCCTCAGTTAGTCCTGGTCACACTGAATCTGAAAGCAGAGGGAGCTGGTGGCCAACTCTGTGAAGTGTAGCCCCACTACTATTCATGAAGCTGCAAAGAAAGAAAACACCTTAAATTTGGCCTCATTAACAGAAATAGACAGTGACTGATGTTCTGAATGAAGGAAAATTAGGGCATTCAAAGTCAGGAATTGCAGTATCATATGAAACTTTAATTAAGAACGTATATTGCAACATTCATAATAAAACTGTGAGAGTTGGCAAGGTTGGTTGGATTTATTTTACCAGCAGCTTATATCCATTACAGTGTAATAGTTGGCAGAAAACAGAGAGTAATCACAGGGCAGGACACATAGGCTTCTGAAATGAAGGACTGAGGGGTTACAGCCTGTGGCTATGTGTACCAAATTACAGGGAAAGACTTCTAGGCCTGAAAGCTTTTGTATGGCTGAGCAGGTGGAAGAGAAAGAGACAGATATTCTGAGATACAGAGGTTGCCTGATACAAGGTGAAATGCAGAGAATACTTAACAGGTTAATAATTGCTCATAGGTATTGCAGAGAAATAATTCTCTCTAGGTTCAAAACTAGCTCAGTGTTCAGCCTTGAAGTCCGTTTTCCCAGGTTGCAGTTCTTAGCTTGTAAACAGGGGACATGATGAAGTTATCCTGCAGATATAGCTTATCAGTGAGTGTATTTGGTGTAATCCTTGTGTCTCATCACTCAAAGCTTAGCTCTTATTCTGCTTTGATATATACTAGCAAATGCTATACTATGGAACAGTTTCCAGAAAACAATTCAGGCATCTGAATGCTAATTTCTTTAGTGTTCAGGTTTTTTAGTTTCTTTAGACTCAACACAGCAGATTATTTTCAGCAGGTCTGAGTTGTTTCACACATAAAGACAGAAAATAATTCTGGGCATTTGCTTTGCTGACCATATCTATAGATTTTCACCTATCTATGTGTCAGAATATTGGCTCATACAAACAGCAGATTTTTCCTAATGCAACATTTTTGGAATTCACATTAGCTGTTAAAAAATCAGCCTGCTTAAAGGAAGTTTGGGAGAAGATGTGAATGTGAAGGGAAAAAAAAAATTAAAGATTACATTGAGCGACAGCGAATTATAGGTCTACTTAGGCGTATGCACACAAGCTAAAGGATGAAACTTTTGTAATTTTTTCAGCTCATTTAATCCAAAAGGCCCACATGCCGAGTTGCATAGCCAGAGTTAACATCTGCAGCTTGGCTGGTACATGCCTTTGGTGGTAGAATTAGCCCTGTGACCACAGTGGCTTCTATTGCTCAGCTCTTTTAGTGGTTTGGCATCTTTCATATTCCCTCAGGCTCTATGGTAGACCAAGCGGACACCCACACTGGACGCCAAGAGAGTCATCTTAATGAATGACATATTACGAGCCTTGTGAAAGTAATTTGCTTTGCTCCATGGTGTAGTTGGCTAACTTCCTATTACGAAGGTTCAGGCTAAATCCAGCACTAAAGCTATGCAAATTCTTGCCTTTTGGGCAACATATCACAGAAACAAGTCTTATTGAAAGTAATTCTTGCCTTTGTTTTCTGGAAGGAAACTTAAATGCTACGCTGGCTTAAGGAACATTTATCTACTATCCCACGTTACGGGTAATGAATTCACATCTAAAGACTTGGCATTTTTATAGCAAGGTATACCTTTTACAAAATGTACAACAAATATTCTGATAAAATCTCATTTTCTGGCCTATGATTTGATGAGGACTGCTATTAGCTGTCAGATGCTGACAACTAAAGAGCTGAGAGCACAGGGCAAGTAGCTCACTCTTCCTTCAGCCTATGCCTTACTTTCCCTTTCTCTCTCCACACATCCAAATGTAGTAATTTTGTGACATTCGCAGATATGTGTCCAGTAGGCACCCATTACTTCCACAGCTAAGACTGAGTAACATTTTCTGCTCCAAACTCCTATTTCAGCCACTACTTTGATAAAACATTCATCCTTTAGCTTTTCTAGCTTTGCCTGAAAAATCCACCTGCTGCCTTTTCTCTCCAGCCCCTGATTCTTCCAAAAAGCATACGCATCAGAGGGGAGAGCTGTAGGTCTATAGAAGAAACTACTTTTTTCTGTCACAATTGTTAGGTATGGAAACAGTCTCTGTGGAAGGGCCAGTGGGGACCTGAAGACAAAAATGGGCTTTGACTTGGCTGAACTCTGAAGTTATGAGAATTACAGTCAGTGTTGCTTGTTGTGCGCACGGTTCCCAGTCAGCTCACGCTGTGTGCGTCTGAAGAGTTCTAAGCTATGCTTGCATCTGAAGCCAATTTAACTAGGTATTGAATGCGTAAAGAAGTTCTGAGGTGAAGCCAGGACCTTCAACTTGTTCATTCCTGAGGGCATGATAGGAAAGGCTGCTGCACTCGTCAGGGTAAATTGTACCCAGACTGTGACTTGAAGGCATCATGATGCCTTCAAGAAGTTATTTTTTACTTTACTTTGGAGTAAAAGTTTCTCCTTCATTTAACTTTGTAGTTGAAACTTGCCTTAAAACTGAAGTTCAAATATCACAGAATTGCTGTCGTACCGTTACTGTTGTAGTGATGATTGTAAGATTTGTACATGGTTAAAATGTCATTATTCTCCTAGCTGTGAAGGGTTTTTTAATGCCATGATTCCCTCCCCCTATCCCAGCACAGGTTTTGTGAAGCATGTTTATTCAAAGTCATTTTAAATATGTCGACTCTCTGGCACCCAGTTTAATGGGAAAAGGATTTATCCTTGAACTTCCGAGCAGATGAATGGACAAGAATGGAAAACAAGTAAGGTAATGACTAATCAGTGAAATAGTACGGGGGGTCCACACCTCTGCCATTAAAGGGGTTAGAGTATTCTGGAGGAAAGACAGAAGTAGGAGTGATGTTGACCCCATGCTTCATGAAATAATTTTGACTCAGTCCTGTGGCAGTCTTCTGGGATTCATTGCTGATTCCACAGGCATAGCATTAAGGTAAGCATTCAGTTTGGAGGGAGGGTAGTTAACAGCCCTTTCAAGAATAACATGAAGTGAAGGTGATTGTGCCATACTGTCAGCTGCCAGCAAGAGTTTCAATGCACAGTACTACAAAAGAGTGTTAGACACACCTTAGTAAAATAACTTGTGCATTCATTGAAGAACTAATGAATGGGCATCAGCAAGCCCCAAATTCACAAATAAATGCATGGTGGTCAAAGATAGACACTGCTTTTCTTGTGACTCAAATTTATTTTTTAGAAAAAGGTAGAGTTGGTTCAGCTTTCCCCACTGTTACGTGACATAGCCATTTTTTAATACAGACTTAGTAACATTGTAAGGGGTCATAAAATCAAAACCATTTAAAAATTAGTAGTGCTGTAACCATTTTGTCCTAGGAGCTCCCTGTAGTTTAGCTGTATCACTAATACACAAGGGTCCGAATGGAGACATATGGCCACCATCAGCTTGGATATTTAATTTTGAGATGACACTTCTATTAATCCATCTGAAAAGGGGGAAGCTACCATATAGCTGGTTGCAATTAGCCAAACCACAATTTTCTCTAACCGATTCATTCTAAACCAAAAGCCAAAATGGCATTTTAGAATTACAACATCACTCCCAGATTTGCATCTCCTGATGAATTCCCAAGGTTAAGATTCAAGCCATACTGTAAAACCAACCCTCAATTATACCTTTTTAGAGAGGAAGATCAGTGGCAGGTGGTGCCTGCTATAAAAGCCTCATTAAAACACCTTCTGTTTGAATATCACAAAAGGGAGTCACCAGATGGAGGCACATCTCCACATGGTATTCTTACCTCAAGTGAGAGTTTCACCTGACACTTCTGGGACAGCAGATTTTTTTTCCCTCCAACTAACAAGCCACTGAGGTTCAAGAGAGGATATATTAGGATTAATTGCACTTAATCACTAATCCATTGTAATGCCATATGCTAAAGGCGTTGTTCATTGTCAAGCCTAGAGACAGGTAGGGCCCCTCTGGTAATGTAAACTGTCCCCATTTCCACAGAGCTAATCTAATTTCACCTCCTTACTGACCTCAGATTCCAGTAAAGATACTTAACTCTTCCTGCTTTGTCTCCTGATGCATTTTTGAATGGTAGCAAATCTGATATAGAAGCTAATGATGCTGAAACCTGCTGACTAATTGGAAAATGATTTTTCCTGGTGCTGCTTGCTGAAATGAGCAAAATAATGAAAGGGTATTTATTGTGTCCTCAGCCTGTTGGTTCAAGGAGCCAGCTCTTCCCTCATCAGCCACACAGTTTAACTTCTCACACCTCCTCCCCCTGCTAGTCCCAAAACACGTTCAAAGAATATGTGATTTACTAGATGAGAACAGTTGGCAGGCTAAACCATGTGAGTAAAGTTTATGTTTCTTAAAGGAGGCGTTGTCACCTTGCGCAGCCCTTGGAGTGGGAGGATTTTTTCAGTGGCTTGGCTTTGGGATTGATCCAAACCGTGAAGTGCCAAGCAGTGTAACCAGAGCATTTTTCATAGTCCTGTTGTGTGTTTTGTGTTAAGCTACTTTAAAAATTGCCATGCACCAAGCCTGTTTCTTAAATCAAGGAGGTCATTCTTATTTAATAAGTAGTGTTTGTATTGGTGAGAGACAGAAGGAAGGCAGATAGGTGCATTGAATTCACATGTTTTTTACCAAGTAATACGGCATCCTATGTCTCAGAAGCAAAAAAACTGTAGGTTTTTGCAGTAATTGTACTAACTATTTAGGGCCAAAATATGTTTTCATGCTAATCTGATTCGAGGGCTGGTCTACTCAAACTGAGAGAGTGAGAAATGAGTCAGAGTTTTGGTGTATAACATCTCATCTTGTGCTACCTACTTAAGACTACTCTATACTTACAAAATGCCTTCTGTTCCAGATGGGACTCCAAGTGTATTGCCAGCTGTATGCACTTAAAGATCAATTCAACCACCACTGAAATGCAACCATCTCTGGGGTGGAACACAGCAACTCCTTCACTCCAGAAAAAGCAAAGTACTGTTTTTAGGAGGAGGAAGTAAAAAATAACAGCTCCAACTGCAGTTCCAAGGGAAATTATGCTGGCAGAGTATAATTATCCTTGTTGAAAGTTGGCCAAGGCACTGGAGCTAACATTCTCCACTCCCAGAAAAGGTGCCAGAGGATCTTTAGCAATCACAGGTGCTCAAGACCTCATGTTTCCATAGAGTTCAAAAGGCATTGGCTGACATGTGACAAAACTTTTCCTCTCCTGTAAGTAGAATGTCAAGTATCTCTGGCATTGCCTCCCTGCCAGTATCTCTATTACACACAGCACAAGGCTAGGGGATAGACCTTTGCTCCTACTAGTACAAAGTCACTCAGAAGAATAATACAGCCATCAGTGGCTAAGGCTATCCGTGGGAGAAACTGTTCACCAAAGAGACCAACAGGACCAAGTCCATCTAGTTTACCTCCAACATCTTACACGTTTGGTGTAAATTTGGCTTTCTTTTAACTCAGGATTTAATGATGACATCTCCAAACCACTACAAATTTGTTACTGTGGTTTCCCATTGTCTCCCCTAAAAAGATCCCTTCCAGTTAATTTGGAATTCCTAGTTAACTGGAATTGTGGCCCACAATGTGGGAAGAAAAGAGAAAAAATTAAATGTGGTTGTTGAAAAGAGGAGTTACATAAGGTGCAGTAGTCCCATATTCTCATTTGCTTTCTATCCTGCCATGGCTTTCACTCTGCAATTGTATGTTATGAATTAACATAAGCTAGTCAACAATTTCCACTGTGTATACTGTACGCGTATGGGTCTTGATAGATATGTGTGTGTACCTTTGTATCTATCCATCCAGACAGATGGCTTTTCTTGATCACAGTTGAATGGATCTGGCAAAATTGTAATAAACAAATGATCTCCAGAACCAAAACCAGACCAATGACTGTGTTCTTAAATAAAAGTGCTGAGTTTAGCGTATTCTAATTAACTGAAGCAAGTTATTCAAGGAAGTATAGACTATCCTTGGATACACAGGAATAGGTTTTGAGATTAATAAAATATTAATGATATTTTAAAAAAATTATATGTAAAGATTGCAGGTGTGCATTGATTTTCATTAGTAGTCATCTGTTTAAAATTTAGACAATTTAGTAAGGAAGCAGAAAACTGGTTTGGGTGATCAGTTGCACAATGGAAAAAAAGCACCCATAGCTGTGTATGGTGACTATATGCAGGTTTTGCCTTCTGAAGGTGAGATGGGGCATGACATACCCTGGGTATTTTAGGAACTATCTTTCTTGTAAACTGAGTGCTTTGAAAAATTGTTACATAATCCTTGTTATAAGTTACTTAGCAGTGCCCTTTCTGGCTGTGTTATATTCCTGAACAGTTAAAAGCGTTTCAGAGAAGTTGCAGGTGGCCATTGTTGAAGGAATGTGACATACGAGAGAACTGTCTCAAAGCACCAGTTGTGGACCTGATGGTGACTCCAGTTTTGGAGTTAGGCAGATTAGAACTGTAGCAGGTCATTTTCTGCCAAGTGGCTTTCCAGCTGGGTGACCCTCAGCATATATTGGTGCATTGGGTTGTTCTTCCCCCAGTGCAGGGCTTTGGGCTTCTCCTTGTTGAACTTCATGAAGTTCCTGTTGGCCCATTTCTCCAGCCTGCCAAGGTCCCTCTGGGTGGCAGCATGACCTGCTGGTGTATCAACCACTCCTCCCAGTTTTGTGTCATTAACAAACTTGCTGATGGTACACTTTTTGTTCCATCATCCACATCATTAATGAAGATGTTAAACAGGATTGGACCCAGCACTGACCCCTGGGGTACACTGCCAGTCATTGGCCTCCAACTAGACTTTGTTCCACTTATCACTAACCTATGGGCTTGGTCGTTCAGCCAGTTTTCAGTCCACCTCACTGTGTGCTCATCCAGCCTGTACATCAACAGGTTGTCTACAACAATCTTATGGGAGACAGTGTCAAAAACATTGCTGAAGTCCATGTAGACAATATCCACTGCTCTCCCCCTCATCTATCAAGCCGGCCATTTCATCATAGAAGGTTATCAAGTTGGTCAAGCAACATCAGAGTTTGTGCCACACTGGTGTGGTGGAGAGGGAAAGAAAAGTATATGGACATGGTTGGTGCTTGCAAAACTGTACTGTTATGAAACGACCATAAAATATCATATGAGAGTGAAATTAATAATACTTAAAAGAGAGGCTACTTTGACAAACCTTATGCTTCAAAAGTCAGATGAGACCTACTTAAAGAATTTAATTTGTAGTTACTGTTTGGATTATTGACCAGTTAAATAATTTCAGATCTTTTCCTTCAACAGAATGAGCTGAGGATCTTGAGAGTCCAGAAGAAGTTAATTTTTTAATTGGTTAATTTTAAGTAATAGCAAGACGAATGTCTGACAGATATTTCATTGTTTCTGTTTAACAGTTGTAAAAAATGGTATCAGCCATATCAAGTTTTCCTATATCAAAAGTAATCTGCAGCTAGGTTGTTACACTTAATCTATGTTTCAGACTGGAGTCTGTTATAGCTTTTTAAGTCAAAATGGGGAAATGAAATAGCTCACAGGTGTTAAACTAATTTTGCAGGGCATAGTGAACTTGGGGAAAAGCTTTGATGTCCTCTTTGCCCATACCGGTTTTATTTCTGTCAGTGTTACTGGTAATTGCTTTTACCTCCATTAGAAAGAATTTCAAGACTTCCTCCTTTCTAGACTTCATTCGTGTCCTGCACGGTTTTCTGTGTTCAGCCATTTCCGTAGTTTTTATATGCCTGCTTCTAGAATTTGTCCAAAAGACTGGGGTAACAACCTGTTGGGCTTCATTTTGGGAGAATGGAGATAAACAGGTTTTTACAGATCTTACCTGATACTATTTGCACATCCAGTAGGTATATATCTTTAAGTTTACTAAATGTAATTAAAATAAAAACAATTGTCCTTTGCAGTAACTATTTGATTGATGGTATTTATATACTGTGCAACCGATTTCACCGCTGTCACATTTTTATATTACTGTTTCTGGCATATTTTATTTTTGTGTTCATTCGCTACCCTAATCTTTTACCTTACATACCCAAGGAACAAAGACTGTACAGTTCCAACCACTATGGTAATCCCATTGCAAATAACATGATGTTCCTACAAGGGACAGAATTGCAAACATAACTCTGCCTCCAGGTATTATTCTTTATGTCACCTGAGTTTGAGATAAATCAATCTTGATTTTTGTAACTTCAGAAAACCTAGAGTCCCCTTTTACTTTATTTGATATTTTGGGTCCTCAAGTATTTATATTAATCAGACATTGGTAAACACCCAAGCAGATAGTCTACTTTTCATATTTTTGCCAAAAAAAATTAATCTTGTGATCTAGTTTCACGTAGCAAAACTTTGGCCTTCTGCCAATACAAATCAACAGACTTTTGTGTCATTATTACTTAGATTCGCCAGGAGGGTGAAACAAATAAATACATGTAAGCTACATATTGACAGCCAGTTCATTCGGATAATGCTTTTGTACTGTGAATAAGAAATGAAGCTGGCAAACTGAAGTCATTGTATAAAAGGTTTAGATCTAGCAAGAGTCTACCTTGGTCTGGCATCCTGATGCATCTCTGTATCCAATGAAGATTCAGCAGACTAAATCACTGGAAAGCATGAATCCACAGCTGATAAGTGCATCACTATCTCTCCTGTATTACTCTTTATCTCCCAAAGCAGAACACCTGGCTCTGCAGTGCCTTGTGCACTCTGTTTTTTCACTGCAATCTGGTGAAAGCAAAGGATTGCATTGTGGCTACAAGAATTTTTGCTCTTGAAATGATTAGTCATACTACTACACAGGTATAAATAATTGGATTTATTATTTTCTGTGACACTCAAGTGGAATAGTTGTAAATATGTGTCTGGCAGAAGTATTCAGATACTTGTACCATTATGCAAATGATAAGCAAAATAAGTCACTGTGTTTTCTTCTTTATCTTCTCTTTTTTCTTTTTTTTTTCTTTTTCCCTTTTCATTTCATGATTCTTTTAAGCCTCAGATGGAATTTGCGTCATGCCAGTGGTTTTTTGCAGTAGCCTTATGGCCTTTCATGGCTTTCTGAATTATCCCTCTTTCTGTTTGTTTTGTGTGCTCTCATTAAGGTTTTTGTTAGCTCCATTCTGATGTTTGTAGTTTTTGGAAATCTGAATCTTTATTATTTATGTTATCAGTGATCTGACCTGGGTTGCCCACAGCAATGTTCCAACTGTTCTCAGGTCCTCAATTACTAATTATGCAGATGAACAGATTGTGCAAGCTCTTTCCTTATGGCCATGTTCTGGAGGAGTTGTTTTTATTAAATTGCTGCTGCACTTGAATTTAAAGTAGGTGCTGGCCAGTTCTTAGTAGGTTTTTTTCAGATGTCCTGTACATGTTTGTTGCAGTAATTTATTAACAAGTGATAGCTATGCACACACAAAAAATTTCAAACTCATAAAGTCCAAAAGCAACATGGTAAGAGAAAGTAAAGGACACAGATTAAAGCCAAATATCCAGAGAAGCAGCCTCTTCCTGAAGATCACCAGGACAGTGGACAGCCTGCCAGTAGGACACTTGGAGCTGTTAATAGTAATGAAACAAATTAAACACCAGTGAGCGTTGATTGATGTCATTACACTAGGGATGTTCAGAAAGAATTAACTTCTGAGGTGGAAGAATTCTGCTATGTTAATAATGCTTTACCAATTAGATAATGCCCCAGTTTTTGAGAAGCAAGTCACAGTGTGAGATTCTGTGCAAAGAAATGTCTTCATGGATGTCTCCTTTGATATCTAGTATCATTGTGAGAACACAGAATTGATCCCAGATTGGGTGAGAGCACTGGGCCATGAGATTACAGTTTTACCCCATCTTTCTTTTTTACTGTGCTACAGTGGTGCTCAGAAGGCATATTTCTTCTGCTTGAGTGAAATACATGTTCATGTCCTGGTTTCTGCTGCGATAGAGTTGATTCTCTTCCTAGTGGCTAGTAAAGTGTGTTTTAGATTTAGTGTGAGAATAATGTTGATAATACTGATGTTTTAGTTGCTGCTAAGTATCTCTTAGGATCTAAATTAAGGATTTTTCAGTTTCCCATTCTCTGCCAGCAAGCAGGTGCACAAGAAGCTGGAAGGGAGCATGGCCAGGACAGCTGACCCGAATTAGCCAAAGGGGTATTCCATACCATAGAATGTAATGCTCAGTGTATAAACTGGGGCAGTGGGCCAGGGTGATGGGGTTGATTGCTGTGCAGGGACTGGCTGGGCATTGATCAGTGGGTGGTGAGTGATTGCACTGTGCATCACTTGTCTTTCTTGGGTTTTATTTCTCTCTTTTTGTTCTCTTCCTTTTCATTACTATTGCTATTAATTACTATTACTATTATGTTATTTAAATTATTAAACTGTTCTTATCTCAACCCATGAATTTTACCTTTTTTCTTTTCTGATTCTCCTCCCCATCCCACCAGGGGGTCAGGGACAGGAGTGAGTAAGTGGCTGTGTGGTGCTTAGTTTCTGGCTGAGTTTAAACCATGGCAGTTCCTGGCAATATTGTGCATTCTAGTTGGTCATCTGAAGTCACTTAGTGACTTGGTGAGTGCAGTACCCTCGACCATATCTTGCCAGTGTGAGCATGCATTTACATGTCCCCTTACATTACATGAGGAACTATCCTTACCTCAAAAGACAGACAAGGCTATCCAGATACTGTATGAGAATACTGGTCATTTTCTTCACAGAAAAGCCTTTTGGAAATTAGAAAACAAAGTTTGTTCTTTTCCTTGCTTCCCTCCTACAGGGTTGTGCAGAGCAGAAAAACTAGGATGCAGCTAGAAGAATGGAAAAAGTGAAGACCAGAAATCAGAAGGAAACGTCATGTGTGTGAAATCTGAATACCCGAGATTTTCAGATAAAATTTCAGGGTGAGATTTGTGTTGCTGATAAAATCAACACAAATCTCCTAGTGACTTGAGTATAGACAAATTCCAGTTTTAAATATTTTGTTGCCTCCCTGAATGGCCACTTAAAGTTTACATGTAATTAGGCATATCAGCTGAAAAAAAACCCCAGGAAAAAGGTTTCAGTTTAACAACTAAACTTACTTCCAAGTCTTATGTCAATCAATGCAGTCTTGCAGTCAAATTTTCTTTAAAAAAACCCCTCACCCTGATTTTACTTTTTCATCTGAAAGGAAATTTTCATATAAACAATGGGGCAAGTTGAGTAAAAGTGGGAATCTGTGATAATGACTAGATCCATCAGAGGCACAAAGGTGCTGTCTGGAATAATAAGAGGTGAAAAGGTTCAGACAAATGAGATCTCTAAACAATAAGATACTTTTAAGCAGCAAATATTAGGAGCTATTAATGTAAAAAATTTCTACTATAAACACAATACTGACTGGTTTTTGTAGATAATTTTTATCAGCAGCTCTCAAAGTATTTTACAAAGTATCATCAGCCTCAAATTACAGAGAAACAAAGCCATGAGTAGGCAAGGTGATTAGAGTTAACCCATCAGGCTGCTGATAAAGGTGGGAGGAGTAATCTCAATTCTTGAGTCCTTTTTTCTACAGTACCTACTAGAGCACAGTGCCTTGCTGGAGCAGTGCTCCTGAGTCTAAAATGTAAAATGTCCGTGTAACAAGTCTCAAACACAACCACCAGCAAACTCGAATCAGAAGGCTATCAGAGAATGAGTCTGATCAGTCAGTGTCAATGGAAACACTGATTAACTTTGAAGCTGACTGTTAGTAGAAATCTGTTTCAAACAGGTTTCTCAGTGAAATCCTACTTGAAATGGTTTTCTGTTGAAAATGCATACATTCTTATTCATTGTCAAGGACCATAAGAGTCTATATTTTAGGGGTCCATTAACAAAGAACACTAAAAAGGAGTCTTCTAGGTTTCACTGCTGAATAGAAAAAAGGTAGAACTGAAATGTATTTTGCATTTTATCTCTGTAAGGCCACATCTGACTAATAAGCACCTGTTCAGCCTGGGACCCCTTTACATAGGTAATCATGGAAAGCTGGTGGGTAAAAGCTACAAAAGATATTTGCAGACTGAGAAGGGTCTAAGGAACAAAGACATCTTGGAGAGAAGCAGCAGAAAACTGTTCTTCCCTTGCCCTCTGAAAACAATTTTTTTCCTTAATTGTGACATAATGTTATATAATTATGACCTGGAGTTACCAGTGGGTATCATGTGAGGAAGACAGAATTATCTTTCCTTCTGCACTATTTTCTTGTTGTTTCAGTGAAGCAGCTCCAGAGCCATATCATGCTTTTGTATAGTAAATAGAAGAATACATATACGACTGCTTGCAGAAGAATTACACATGAGCAAATAGCCTTTTGTAAAAAGACCAGGAGTTGTTATATCCCAGCTTTCATAGGGGTAATCCTAACTGATAGAATAATGAATGAATGAATTTTTAGAGAAGTGAGTGAGAGCTATGGACTCAAGTGACTTAAGCTATGAGAGAAGATGATGTGATGTCCCAATGCCACTTCAGTTTGAGTTCCAGAAACAGGCTGAGACAGAAAGCAGCTCTGGCGTACTCTCACTTCCTTCAGCACTCTCCTTCCACTCGGCAGACACCTGTAAAGTCTTCTGGTGTGGTGTCATGATGGAATACCATAACACAGACATCAGATTGATAGGACAAGATCAACTGCTTTCAGTTTTAGTTGGCATAAACCCAAACCCACTCTTATTTCCTTCTCTTGTTTTCCTTCTAAAATATTCAACACGCCTAATGGCTAACAGAAAAGCAAAGAACAAGGTAAGAACTATTGTGCTGATGAGTGGGGAGGAAGAAAGGGGGGAAGAATATCTGCCAAGAGGTAGGGTTGATATGCATAAAAAAGTGATCTTGGTAGGAAGGTAAGTTTACATTGCCCAGCACATATAGATTCTCATACTTGATTTGTATACAGCCTTATAGTCTCACAAAAGGTTGGGATTGCATGACATAAAGCCGAATGCAAGGTTGTGCTTTTCCTCTATTTTTTATTTCTTCCTATAGACATTTGGACCTTCTAAAAACTTCTGGTGTTCATGTTAGAAAAAAGACAAAGTATCGACTCCTTTATTACAACTCAGAAACAAAGAAAACCAAAGCTAATGGGTGAATCTAGGAAGATTTAGGTTAGCTTTTAAAAAACCCACGTTATAATGATTAAGAGAGTGAGGTATTGCAGGGTTCTGGATTCTCCATTGCCTGAGGTTATAAGAGCTGATTTCATTACCTTTTTTTTTATCAGTAACATTCTGACAGATGCTTTTTAATTTTTTTTTTTTTTTGGTTGGCAGTAGGGCTAGGAGAATGAACTATAGTTCTGTCTGGTACAGTGGTATTTGTTTAAGCAATATAGGATCTGGGTTCTCATCATGGATTCAAGCATGAGCATGCACTAAATCTACCATTGTTTGGATTTTCCTAATTAGAAATAAAGTTCTAGGAAGTTCACTGGTGCTGAAAATTCTATATATTATTGTATGGAGACAGACATCATAAGGAGCCCTATTCATAGAATGAATTTATAACATTCTTCCTGTAGACTAATAATTTTGAACTGGTAAATGATTTTTCCTTTCCCCATCAGAGCTCAAAGGTGATGTTTTCTGTGTTTACTATGGGGATAATTTTAACTTCCAGCTTTTTCCATTTGTCATGCACATGACACTACTTTCTGAATGCCACACATACCTCTGTAAGTACAGGACCTCTTTCGCTATTCCTAATATGGTGTAAACTGTTGTTGAGGAAAGTGTCGGGCAGAGGCCTCTGTTAAGACCTCTGGCTTTAGGGTAAGTGTGGGTCTGCACTTCTTTTCTTTCTCCTGTCTGTCTGTTTGGGTGAAAAAGAACCTGGATTTTGAACCATAATTTTGGGGTATGAAAATGGAGTTGAATTTTGCTGGCTGTACTCTTCTCAGGATGATGTTCTAGCTCTCCTTATCTTAAGGTAGTACCAATCAAATTTTAGCTTGCCAGTTCCTTCCAGATACAGGTGATAATATTATTTGCTCTTAAGTGAAAGCTGTAATATCATTTTATGATATAGCAGAAGGTTCTTTACGATAAAGAACAAGGAATTAGTTAGGGGCCAAAATCTGTCTTGATAGTAAAGAGAAAGGATCTTAGAAACCTGTTGTATACTACATACACATACTTTACACAGCTGGTAAAGTACAAAGTTTGCTTTAACAGGGATCAAAGTCACAGAACTTTAGATAGAATTATATTTAGTGTTCTGTCCTCTTCTTTATTCTCTGGTTTGCTTTGGATCTAGATTTAAAATGCCAAAATACTTAAAGGAAAGCTTGGTTCTCTTTGTGTTATTAGACTGTTCAGATATAGGAAGTAGCAAGAAACTCAAACAACTCATTGTTTTCAAACTTTTCAGCTAATTTTTTTCCTGGCCTAGCAACCTAGCTAGTACAGATGCATTGAGGTAAACATCAAAACCATATCATTTGTCTTTGAGAGAGATTACATTTACAGTGTATTTAGATGTAGAAAAATGAATTCACATTCTTTCCAACAATTGTTCCATAAAGAACAAATGCAGTCATGTTTCTTATTGACTTGTGTTTTTTAGTACCTTGGACTTTGATGTGATATTTCATAGTTTCAGACATATTCCCTTAAATTACCAAATAGCATTATAACTGCCAGTGAGGACACTTGTCAAATATAACTTCAGATTTTTTATCAAAACCAGCAGACACAATTGTCTTCAATCTAAAAATCACACATGATGATTTTTAACTAAAACTCCCTCTGAAGGCTCTTAATGAAAAGTTGGTTTTCACAGCACTTGCAGCATTGCTTTTATAATACACCATGTCCTTGAACAACTTCTCTAGGGAGAACATCCTGTGGTACATGCGGGCATGCCAGAAGTTCCCTCTCTCATTCAGTTTTGCAGCTAGCCAGCACTCCTGAAGCATCCTGGAATAGAATGCTTCAGGGAGCCCTAGGGACCACAGCAGGTTTCCAAAATGGTTTTATCAGTAGTGAACTTGATAAACAACTGTTTCAGGTTTGTGTGGTGGGGGTTTGGTAGTGGGGGAGGGGCTACAGGGGTGGCTCTTGTGAGAAGCTGCTCGAAGCTCCCATGGCTCCAAGTCGGACCTACTGCTGGCCAAGGGTGAGCCCATCAGGTGATGACAGCGCCTCTGGGAGAACAGATTTAAGATGGGGAACCTACAGTGAGTAGGGGGATCAGAATGTGAGAGGAACATGTCTGCTGATACCGAGGTCGGTGCAGAAGGAGGGGAGGAGGTGTGCCAGAGGAGGGGATGCCCCTGCAGCCCGTGGTGAGACAGCAGGCTGTCCCCCCCAGCCCGTGAAGGGGAGCAGGGGAGCAGATGCCCACCTGCAGCCTGGGGAGGACCCCACATTGGAGCAGCGGGAGGCCCCCCAAGATGGCAGTGACTCCATGGGGAAGCCTGTGCTGAAGCAGTCTGTGCCTGAAGGACTGCAGCCTGTGGAAAGGGAACCACACTGGAGCAGTTCATGAAGGACTGCAGCCCGTGGGAAGGACTCAGTTGGAGAAATTAATGGAGAACTGTCTCCTGTGGGAGGGACCCCACGCTGGAGCAGGGGAAGAGTATGAGGAGTCCTCCCTCTGAGGAGGAAGGAGCGGCAGAGAGACTGTGTGATGAATTCACCCCAAACCCCATTCCGTGTCCCCCTGTGCCACTGGGGGATGGAGGTAGAGAGAACCAGGAGTGGAGTTGAGCCAGGAAGGAAGTAGGGGTGGGTGGAAGGTGTTTTAAGATTTGGGGTTTACTTCTCATTATATTTGTTTTAATTTGATTTGTAGCAAATTAAATTGATTTTGTTTTTTCCCAGGTTGAGGTTTTTTTCCACCCATGATTATAATCGGTGAGTGTTCCCTCCCTGTCCTTGTCTCAACCCATGAGCACTTCTTTATATTTTTTCCTCCTCATCCCATCAGGGCCAGGGAGAAGGAGTGAGCAACCAGCTTTGTGGTGCTTTGTTATGGGCTGGGCTTAAACAATGACAACAACTTGATAGCAATATACTAATCTTGATGATAAAGTGTGATTTTCATTTAAAACAGCAGTTTGGTTTGGAATGAAATTTTGAGGGTAGGTGGTGGGGTTGGAGGAAGATTCTCAGTTTTTACTCTTGTGAATTCTGCTATGTGACTAACTGAAACTATACTGATGTCTCCCTTGGTTCCATTTTCTTCTCATGGCATGTTTCCCTGTATCTATCTAATTTTATTCTTTGACCCCCAGTTGTCCTCATATGACATTAAATCCTTTTAAGCAGATGCTGAGCTCTGTATTCCAGTTTTATGATGACTTTACTTGGTAGAACTTCCTTCAAGAGGAGAACATGGATATATGGGTTAATGGAGAGGAAGTTGTATATGAAAAAAAAGGGGTTTTCTTTGAGTAAAAAGTATTGTACCATATATACCACACATTTCTGCCATTCTCCTGTGTGTATATTTACTCCTTCTGGAATGACATGGATTCTTTTTTTTCCTTTTAAACAAAGTGACAGCTAGAAAAATAGGTAAACTAGCTCAGAAAATACTTGCAGGTAACTTTCATAAACCTTCCAATTCCAAGCCAAAATTCAGGCTTTGGACAAAGAAAAACACTTTAATAGAAACCGGACTTTTTGAGTATGTATCTGAATAACAGAAAGATGCAGAGATTCTCTCATTTTAATCCATGTGAAACCTTCCTGTGGCCTGTGTGGCTCCCAGTGGCTAGCAGAAGGAAAGAATAATACACTCACATATGCTATGTCTATCCCACCTATAATTAAAAAATGTTCTCTCAACCAGTCTGTGCACGCATTTTTCTCAATTCCTTTTCTGCTCGCAGTGTGCTTCAGTAGACCTTTCTAGAGGTAACAGCCTGGAGAGCCTGGGATGCAGATAATGGCACTTCTCTGAGCTTCAGAGCTTTCTTGAGGTCCATTTGGCAGAGTAATGTCACCTTAGCTCTTGTGGAAAGGATCCTTTCAGCTTAAGCATGCAGTTAAGCACAAAACATTGCAAACTGAATAAGACACAGTGTTAACTCTGAGCATAAAATGGTATGCACCTTGCAGGCTGTACTTTGGTAGAGTGTAGGGTATAGAGGGTCTACTTTCTCCTCAGAAACAACAGGGAAATTTGTTTTGTTCCTCCTTCTCTTTTCAGATGCTCACCCTGTTTTTTTGAACTGTGATGCTTTGTATCAGATACACAGTAACTTTGACATGTTTTTTGCCTGTAGTGATATATCCTGGAGTAGTGTGAGAATCCAGCTTCTACTAGAGAATGAATCCCTAGTCTTTGTCCTGAAAAAAGGTGGATGATTCTATTGTGAGTAATATAAGGTCAAAATCCAGGAAAGAGATAGACTTGTAAATGTATTGTTCCTAAAATTCTCATGGCTTCTCTGCAATATGTCCATAATTTTTGAAAGTTTGGGAGTATCAGCCCTGCAGATCATTGAGAAAAGTTCCTTTTATTTTTGTAGCAACAATGCAAGAGGTTCTTTTCACAGACCTTAACGCACTCTGACCACCATCTCTTCATAAACACCTTAAAGCAATGGTGTTGTTTCTAAGCCATTCAGACATTAGTATGTTTCAGGCATTAGTAATTTATTTTTATTTATAGCCCAAAATTTAGGTGTTTTGATGAGCAAGAGAGGCATTATAGTCTAAAGATCTTACAGATCTAGTGCATTCTTCTAATTTCCAAATATCTTCTACTACTTTTCCTTTTCAAAGTTATTTTTTCAACTTCATGATAGCTGTCAACCCTTCAGATGTATTTCTTGTGAGGACGATTAAACAAAGTGAATGCCTTTTCAATAAAGAAAAAAGAATTAAACATTTAACATTTAATAAAAACATTTAGTAGTATCAGGTTCCTTGTTTGCCCATTTTCACTTGACTCAAGCAATGAAAACACTCTAGGCTGATTCTAATACTATCAATGCTACTAGTGCTAGCACTTAAGTAAAATCTTTTATTACTTGTATTCCCACACGAAGGAATGGCTTGTCGTAACATTGACTTTGCCATATACTGCCACTCAAATTGTAGTTGTCAAGTTATTGATGAAATGGATGTCTCACAGGGTACATGCTTCTTAAAGCACATACTCTTCCAATCACACAGATTTCACAGTGATCAGTGTAATGCAAAGGTAGAAAGAGTTGGGAGCTCTAACTCTTACACAAGATTCACCTATTCAGCTTTTCTTCCTTGTTCCTCCTCCAAAAGCTATGTTAGTGATGCTTTTTATCTGCTAAGTGATATCTTAAAGCAGGACTTAGCAAACACGAGGAAGATAGATTCCTTCCAGCAACAACTGTTAGTTTATCTGTTAATGCCCCTGGCAAAACACTGTTGGAGCTGACCTGTATGACTGATGGGCTCCCTTAACAAGTTGCTCATCTTACAAAGAGGAGTTGTGTATCTCTAGCTCTGTTTTCAGTGCCATCTATGTCTGAGTCTTTACATATGGCAGTATAAGTGTTTTTGCACCACCTCGATCCTGAGTATTGGCTTGGCCTAATGTGCAACCCAGATGAGCCTCAGGACTAGCCAAGATATGGGTCATCACTGACTGGCTGCTTTGGTTCTAAAAGTAGAAAAGGCAGCCTGATTCTCACCTGTGTTGCAGTTCCCCTGTTTTGTGCTACTTTCCTGTCCTCTTTGCATCACTAGCACAATACCAAGGACTCTTCTGCAGGGGCTCTGTGATTCAACTTTGAAAAATGTAAGGGTTGGATGGATATAGCAGGAATATTCCTGCCTCTTAGGCCTCTTATAGCTGAACAGGGTCCTGTGACGAGGCTGGCATTTGACATTGTAATTTTTTGGGATAGGATTTTCTTCTGTTTATCAGTATAGTCCCATAAAAATGTTGTATAAATAAATAATAATTGTAACCACAGGTGATCTAAAATGGTAACTTGACCTCAAACATGTTTCATGTATAGAACTTTATGTGGGTTTTTTAACTATAATTCCCATTGCTTTTGACATTTTTACTGTGACTAATCCATGATTTTCCCCATAATTTACCATATCAGAGTCTGCCCCCAATAATGTTATATATTGTACAACTACTATGCCTGCAACTGTGCAGTCTGACACAGTTATTTTATATCTGCCTTCTCCATCATCCCTTAAGACAAGGGGAGTCCACCCAGGAAGGGGTCTTTTTCAAAGCTTGTTAGTACATAATTTCTGCTTTCAACTCCATTTCTTAGCGGACTGATGCCTGCTTTATAAAACTGCCTTATTTAATATCGCACAACAAAGCTGACTCAGTTAATGTCTCCCACTCCCCTAGAGAGTGCCATGGCCATGTGGCAATGATCTACTGTCAGCTCAGAGTCACTTACAAGGCCAAGTGACAAACCTCACATTATGTCTGTCAGCACCATACCTGAAGCTGTGGATACAAAGCAGAAGATGCAATTTTCTGATGCTGCGGCTAGCAGCTTTGGGCAAAATTACATACTTGGAAACACATACCCAAACATCTTTTCCTGTGTGTTGTATGTTTGAACTAGAGGGGAAATGCAAAAATATGTGCAAATATAAATACATATATATGTTGTGCATATCCTATCTAAAACTAAATTAAATCATTGTTTCATAATACTTCTACAGTGAAAGCAAAAAGACTTACTTTCACTATATTTTACATGAAGCTAAACACTTATATTTTGAATATTGCATGTATGTGAAATGAAGTGTTTTACTACTTGTATTACAGCACTGAAAATACTTAGCTGTTTTTTATTTATAAATCATGCTCTATGAAATTATTTCCATTTGCAGCATCTTGTCCTCCAACATGAAATGTTCACCCACACACACTTTCTCCTCAGCGGTTCAAGTTTTATTTTTATTTTGGTGATCCAGTGGAAATTGATCTAGCTTTTTTATATGGTGCTCCCCCTGGAGCTGCTGGAGAAAAATATCTGCAGCTGAACTACATTTTAACATATTTATTGATTAGAAAGTGTTTAATCTTTTTCAACAATTATGTAGGAGGCTCAGCTTTCAGTGCTTCATAAGGTCTGTATAATTTGTGAGTGGATCTTTGTAAAAAGGACTGCTCTGTTCCAAAACAAGGACAAAAATCAGGATAGGATTAACAGATGACCTTTTGTTTGTTGGCAGATCTAGTCATAAGTGTACAGTGTACTGTGGGGGATCTACTGTAAGTCAGTCAGTTGGCAAAGAGACCTTCTCTTGTTCCTTCTATAACTACACACACGCACAGAGATACATGCAGCTACCTACATTCGCACAAACACACATTTGCAAACAGCTGCTTCTTTTCTCTTGATATGTGCCAAAATATCAGGATACTTCAAATACTTACCTTCATTAAAAGTTTTAATGACATTGATTGTATGTTATGTATCCTTTGTAGGCTGCTGTAAATATTTTTAGCTCTGTATCACCTTGCATGTCTTTACTTTTCTTGTTCAGACTCACTGCACCATGCTCGAGTCAAAGAGGAGTGATTTGTCTGACACAGTGTTAGAAAGTAAGATAGTGTTGATGAAGATGTCCCCAGAATTTTGAATGGTATGCCCAGAAAAGAATGAGGTAGAGATGGGGAAGAAAGGAGTAAGGGTAAAACAAAATTAGAGGGAAATATTATTGCAAAGAATCATAGTGATACAATGCATTTCAAAATAAGGTGAAAGTTTGTTGTCTCTAGACAACTCAGTGAGTATAAACAGATTCAAACAGGTTGCACATGAGTTGAATTGGTCAAGGGATCTGCTAAAGGGTTTCTGGTAGACAGCTGTTTATGTAATAAAGCTGGGTGAAATAAAATGCAGAAGCTCATTTTGGAGGGGAAACGTTAATTGAACTCACCTACCTTTTCCAGTCTGGAAAGCAGGTGTGAAATTTCATGGGGTTTGGGTTCTCCTGTGAGAGTCCCAGAACTTGTTTGATCAGGTCACTTGATAGCAAGAATGAATTCTCTTGTAGCATTCTGGCACCAGCTTAGAAGAGCTGAGACACACATACTATTGAAACACATGAAAGCAGAACAGCTGATCTTCGCCACTTGACTCTGGAAGGGTTGGCAGAGAGAGCCCCTGTGAATGATTCTGTACATGGGTAAAGGGATGAAGAGGAAGAAACACTATCACGGCATGCTCCGGGAGCTGAGTGTTTGACCTTCTCCCCACATTGACTGTATATGATATTAAATGTACTGATTGCACCCTTGGCTCTGAAGCTGAAACTTCTGGTTCTGTTTCCACAAAGTACAAGTCCTAAACTAATTTCAGCTTAGATTTCCATTCTTGGTTTCTAAACTCTGACTGAACTCTGAACCCTCAAGTTGAGAGATTTGTATGCTTGGGATGGTTTCAGTTTTATTTTATATTTAACCAGTTTAATCATTTCAAGCTTAGAGCATGCAGTTTAGGACTCAAATGAGTCAGAAATCTGTGGATTTGCCCCTCAGTTTTTAGCAGTGGGCCACAGGCGGGTCTTCAAGGGGGCCAGGCTTTAAATAGAGTCACACACAAAGCTTGTGGAAAAAGGCCACAGGAACCTGCAGGAAACCAAAAGCAATGCAGCAGACTGTCAGGATGGGATATGCAGATTAGGTGGGGAGGAGGAAAAGAGAAAAGGAAAGGACTAGTATAATGAACTAGAACATGTTAGGGGATCACAGAATCAGGTGATAGGTGGGAAGGGACCTCTTGAGCTCATCTGGTCTAAACCCCTGCTCAGAGAAGGGTCAGTTAGAGCAGGTTGTCCAGGACTGTGTCCTGTTAGGCTTGGAACATCTCTGAGAACAGAGATTGCATGGCCTGTCTGGGAAACCTGTGCTAGTGTCTGACTGTCCTGACAGCAAAAAAAAGTGCTTTCTTGTGTACAGGTGGGATTTAATATATTTTAATTTGTGCCCATCACCTCCTATCCTGTCCCTTTTCTTCATTCCCTCCCAGCAGGTATTTACTTACACACATGGATAAGGGCCCCCTGAGCCTTTCCTTCTCCAGGCTGAAAAGTCCAAGCCCTTTCAGCTTCTCCTCGTATGACAGACACTCCAGTTCATTCATCATCTTTGTGGCCCTGTGCTGGACTCACCCCAGTATGTCCCTGTCTCTTGTACTGGAAAGCCCAGCACTGAAAACAGTACTCCAGGGGCAGTCTCACTAGTGCTGAATAGAGAGGAAGTATTAGTATAGAAAGGCTATTAGGACAATTAAGGGGAAAAGAGTTACAGGCAGGTTAAGGTGAGAATAAAATCATGACAAAAAAAAGGTGGAACAAAGCAGTTCCAGGACAAGAGGTACAAAACCTCATGGAGTAAAGGTATGAGATAGCAAGAAAAAGAAAGAACAAAAGTAAGAAAGAATTTTCAGCTGGAAATATTTACGGATTTATCTGTAAGAATTGATTAAAAACATTACAATAGAAGCATGCCTCCTGATATGTACAAAAATACAAGTAGGTTACAAAAACTGCCATAACCCCAGCTAATGGGTCAAGTCACATGGTCAAAAAATGCTGAAGTTACAATTCTAAGAGTAACATTAATTACACTTTCTCTCTTACATTTGTGATATAGTCTACAGTTCACAGCATATTAACCATACTAAGGAAAAAGCATGTATACACGTGAATGTCTTTGGGGAAGACCTTCAGTTTAGGGAATTTTAAATCTTAGTTTTAATCTCCACCTGGCTTTTGAAGATACATCTAAGTCAGTTGCTGTGTACAGAGTATAATTAATTACAACATTAGCTTATCTCTGAAACGAAGAAGTAATATTTTAAGCAATTATTGGGCTACAATAAGTTTGAGACACCATATTGCTTTTAAGTACCATCCTAGAAAATAAAAAAAAAAAAAAAGAGGATTTATGTGGGATTGAAAGTGCCCATTACTCTGCAGGATCAGGCCCATTAATAAACATAATGAACATTCTAGGCAATAAGACCTTCATAATGTCTTGACTTTACTGCCACATTTCTAATGTAAAGCCTGTTCCAAGAAGACACTGCCAAACTGGAAGTTTATATGATATTGAGTTTGGATCTATAAAACTGGTTTATAATTCCTGTGCTGAAGCTGCCCTAGTAAACTCGTTACCCTTGGGAAATACACACACCATATATTTAAACAAAAGAGTAAGTGATTTTAATCTCTAAATTTCCCCTCCCTCTCCCCTTCCTGTTTTCTCCCTCCTCTTTCTTCCCTCCACCACCCCCTCCAAAAAAAGAGTTTGGGGAGGAGGTGAGTGTTCAACACCATGTGACAATCATGAAAGATATATATTCCCCAATAAAATTCTGTTCTCCAGATAAGCATAGTCAACAGGAGTACCGCAGCACAATCTTTTTTAGTTCATGTCTCTTTAAGGTCTCTGTAAATAAACAGACTGAAATTATGGTGCTGAGAGAGGTCAGAATAACAGTATTTTCTAGTTTAATAATCTCCCTTTTTCTTTTCAGCTGGCTAGAATTCACATTGTTGTTAACCACTTTTTAATAAATTCCAAGTTTTGAACACTGTGCACTTCTATACAGCTTGCAGCTGGAAATAAACAGGCTCACAATGGCTGAAGGTAATTCAGCAATTTTAAGTTTTTTACAAGGATAATGAAGTGAGATTTTCTGGAAAAATATCTCTGTGAGCTATTTGTTTTCCAGAACCTTTTCCTTGTTTGGAAGATAATGTCCTCTCCTTATAACAGTTATGATTTTTCATTAGATTGCTTGATTATTTTTCTGTTAAACACCCCACCCACCCACACCCCCCCGGCCATATTTAAAACTTTTCATCTGTTCCCCTACTCCCATTTCTTCACTGTTGATTATAAGGACAGATCACATGACTGCATAAATTATTTTGGCAGCTATTCAGTGAGTGCAGACCCTGGTCTGTGTGCAACAGCTTGCTTTTACTTGTCTTTTGCACTGACTGTTTTTCAAGACAGGCTCTTCTGTATCCTATTGTTCTTTGTATATTGTGCTGAGCATTGCCTATGTTTTTCTGACCAGGTAAAATATCTTTTAGGCTAAAAATTTCCCTTTAACTTTTTTTTAGGAAAAAAAGATTCCAGAGTTCTTTTTCTGAGGCTGCAAAAAATGTGTGAATTGCTCTGCTTTGTGGCTACTGGGATATTGGAGGTACAGCTGAGAACCATGAAAAATAACACTTCTTAGTGGAATTCTCTGACAATGTCTAACAAAGGAAAACAAGAAATTTAAGTGGATTTGTTTACACACTTCTCTCTTGCCTCTGCTCTTGTGCTTTTCTCTCTCATTGACTCTGTAAGTATACAAGAGAGAGCTCTCTTATTTTATAACAAAAGAGGTACAATGGCATGGAAGCATTACCATTGCAGGCTCGAGGACATTATGCCTTCATGGAGACCAGGCTGTAGGGCTAGGAGAGAAAGTACTCCCAGACTCTGGACTTTTACAAACAGGGAGGGATCTAAGGGAGTAACGAGAGGAAAAAAGAGCTTGCACTCTGGTCTTTCTGATGCTGTGGTTTCCCAAATGAATCCTGATTCACACTCTACTTGATAAACTTCTGTTTGTTTTTTTATGCCCAGCAATTATGAGCTATCTCAAATTATTTTATTAACACTAGCAAAAAAACACTTGAGATTTATGTAAATATTGTGCCTATTTTACCGATAAAAAAACTTTGGTAAAAACACACCTTGCTGAGGGCCAGTAAATAGCTTTGGACTGGGACTAGAATCTAAATGCCCAAATCTATTCAAACAGAGCTCAGGGTTCATGAACTCTGATAAAAATTGCTTTAAGGAGAACCAAAGCTACTTGAATAGCTGGGAAAGCCCCTTTCTTTTTCTGAGCCATTCTCGTAGTCCCTCATGAACATCTTCCTTCTTATTCAGACTCCTCATCAGGAAGAGAGGTTTCCAGCAGTGATTAAGTTTGGGAAATCACCTGGTGGTGAAGCATTTGGAAATATCTTTTAGAGGTTATTTTAACTGCATTCTGCTGGCAGATCTTTCATTGCATTTTATGCCTGTCCCTGGGAATTGTATGGTGACACTCATGAATGCTGTTTTTGAACCAACACGGCAAGACCAGCACCGCTCTCGCAGTGACTCTTGAGGCTGCCTGTGTACTGTGAAATGGAGCAGGGTACAAGAGCTACCTGTCTAACTGCTGCCTGACTCCAGACAAGGTCTCGCTAGCTGGGCAGCTGCATCAGCCCGCACCGTACCTCAGCTAACTAGCCTCCCTGAGGATTGTGTGAGTCTGCTCAGAGCTAACCTGGGGTCTCCAACATGATGCCAGGTTGTGTTGTAAAGAAGTGCCTCTAGTCCTTAACCTTAGCCCCTAGACAACCCTGATTCAGAAGGTATGTGCAGGTGTGTTCGACTCAATTTGGGCTTAGCAGCTTAGGACTCATCACTGTGTTCTTTTATACCGAGCTTTTTACTTATGACACTTACTGCAATTCCAGGAGATGTTGAGACACTTGCAGTACTTCCATAGTCAAATGAAAAAAATACAGGTGGTAGACTCCCCCGACTTCCTCAAAAAGCTTATGATGAATGCATCTTGAGGTTTTAAAATTTGTTTCTGTGTCTTTGAAGAGTTGAAGTAGATTTGCCATGTATTTTCAGCTTCTTTCTGCAGTTATAAAGGTTAGAGACTCACTTTTATACATATGAAAGTTGAGATCCTGTGCAGCTTCTTGATTTTGTGAGCGGCAGACTTTGAAAGAAGATGAAAGGTTTGATACTTACAAATTACAGGAGATGGTGATCTGCACTTGGGTTACTCTCAGTTTGGTATTTTTCCACAAAATGTTGCTGCTGCATGACTGGGATATGATAGGTTGCAAACAAAACTTCTGAGCTGAGAATCAAAAATCAAAATAGCTGTCAGTGTGAAATGAAGCAATTTTACACCATGTCTGTACATGCACATACCACTCTTTCCCCAGAAATCCTGATTCTTTGGTCTCCATTTAGACAGGCTGCTATGTTTATGGTTGACTCTGTCCTGAAAATTACCAGCTATGTTATGCTAGATGTAACTGGCTCTGGATAAATTAAAGGAATAGCATAAAAAAATTGCGAGACTGAGCAACTCCAGTGTTGAATAGGAAAATTAAGCCATTATGTCAGTGGAAGCACATTTTGAAACTCAGTGCTTACCTTTAAATGCAGTGCTTAAATTAAGCTTACTTGGTCTTTTTTTAAACTGTTGGGCTTCCCACAGGGGACTGGGATTTGGGTCTTCCTGTTTGAATGATTGGAAGTATGTCTGTTTTCCTCCCCTTTCACCCCCCTCTGAACTCCGGATACAGTTTAAATGTGCTTTGCTGGAAAAAATTCCCCTATTCTGGTCCCCTTTTCTTGTGTGGAATCACTTAGTCTACAAGCTGAACAATGGTAGTGATGGTAGAGACATTTATTCTGCTTTCAGCTACAGAATTTATTTCGACTGAGGAGGAAAAACAACTGACACCCAGTTATTTCAGAATAAGTGCAGAATGGTAACTTTGCAAGCTTTGCTTCCCTCTTAACCATACAATGCCTTTTAGCACAGAAATGGAGGTTGCAAGGTGTGTACTTTAAACTCTGGCGAACAGAGTTGTTCAGACAAGCACTTGAAATTTGAGCAGCTCTCCTGAAAATTATCCAAACCTCTCAATTCCTCAAAATTGTTCTCACAGTACTGCTATCGCAGGCTCTGCTTGCTAGTTTTTTTTGGCATTTTTTCCTTCTACTTAAAGTGAAAGTTCAGTCTTTTACATGGTATTTTCTCATGTCTGCTTATGATTCTGGAGAAGAAAGAAGGAAGCTGAGAAAGCTTACCAGAATTGTAAGAAGTTTGGTTCTCAATATTTTTCCACCCAAATATTTTTCTTAACCTGTCCTCCCTTCCCTCTACAGCATTCTGGCTATGCCTTCATCCTCTGGTGTTTTGCAGCTGGATGTAATATAGTAAGGCAAAAACTAGCTGATATGAGCTGGTTTGATGACTGTGACAGATACTTCTTCATGTTCTTCTTCTCTCCTGTACCATATTCCTCTAAGGAAAACGCTGCTCTGAGATGTTATTAAGCATGATGAGATGCTATGAACCCAGGCTGTTGGGTCCAGGCAGCTGGTCACACATAGCCATGATAAATATTTTCTTTGTATGGAATTATGTTTCATACCTTGAGGAAGAAAAAATATATGGTAAATAACTGGAGTAAGATAGCAAAATGGTGGGCAACAGCTTTACTTTAATATCTTCTTTTTCTAGTTCCTGCTATATTGTAGGACAACAGATCTTACATTCATACCACCATCTATCAAATACTTTGTCAGCAGAATGTAATACAATAGACTCACATGTGCAGGCTGTGTCAGGTCAGATGGAGATGACTCATTTTTCTTCAAACAAAAAGTTTCTTACTTCTCGGTAAAGGTGCAAGAGTTTTATTCCGGGGGAAAAAAAAAAAAGATTGAAAGTACCCTCTTTTCAACCCTCCTTTTCCTCCACCATGACAAATCCTGCGGGATTTCTAACATCCCTAGCTTTACAGTTTATATAATGTAAGCCACTTAGTCTGCTGCAGTCAGTCTCCATTGACCATGAACAGATGGGAATAAGGGAACTATCAAGCTTGCTATGATTCCCCAAACCCTCAGGTGATGTCTTGTCAGCTTGGCTGGGTTTAGAGCAACCTCAAGGCCACCCTAAGCACTGTCAGCTCCTATTGCCTCCCAAGGAGTCAAAAGCCTGATTGAGCTGGTCTCCCTTTCCTGCAATGGCATCTAGACAGAAGCTTTGATGGCAGGCTGTATCACAGGTGACTGCCACAAAAGGAGTGGAACAGGCCCCAGATTTGGGACTATGCCTTTCACTTCCTTGTTTTGAAACTGGTTTTTGGTGAGCGCTGCTTAAACGGATCATTGATCCCCCACAGTTATGACAGTGCTGATATGCTAGAGGAAGAGCATCCTGAATATTGTTATTTTAGAGCTTGGATGAAGTACTGATTTCAGCTTCTTTTGGAATGAGTTGAAGATCGTAGATATGATTTTGCTGAGAAATATAGCTGCGTATCATTTCAGAACTGTCATCAGAAGAGGTTTTTCTCTGTTAATTAACTACACAAGTTTCACCACGTTTCTTGCACATAGCATAACTCAGGAGTGACAGAGAGCTGGAAGCATTTCTGTGGCAACAGAAATCAGGAAATGAAAAGAAAAAAAAGAAGAAAAAAGATTCACCTTTTAATCTTGAATTCTCCCTACAGCAGAGTGCAATCCACATCTTTCCTCTACATTAAATGTATGAAACATAAGTGAAACCTGTTTGGTTTTTTATAGACCTCTGAAGCCATAACAGGCATTTATATAAAATTTTGGAAAAGTTCCAGGGTTCTTACTGACATTGCACTATGTGATGATTTAATACTGTTAATATATCTTGTAAGTTCAATTATAATGCAGTCATTTCATCTGATATTTAGAATAAGAATTGTGATACTTGCTATTTGCTTCCAACTGGACCTATAAAGACATAAAAATCTTGGTTTTCACTTTTATCTGTTAGAAGAATAGTTTGTTCTCACAGTTAATGCAAAAAGCTTGAAAAGAAAATTGAACAAGGCAAATAAGCCTCCTACCCTGTCTGAAGTTCGGTCTACTATTTTTTCAGAAATCACACAACTGAAAATTTGCAAAAGACACATTAAGGCAAGGCAATGCAAGGCAAGATACGGGTGAGGTGCTAAACTGCTGCTGTTCTCTGCAGATTTACATCAGTTCATGGTCAAACCTGATTGCATCAACATCTATGCATGATCTCATCCAGGCCATGCTGTGGATGGGATGGCTGTGTTGATGCACATCCTGTGCCTGATAATTGAACTATTCCTAATGTGTATTTTCCTAGCATATTTTAACATGCCTACGATCTTATTTACTATTTGTTGTGATAGGTGAGGCTGTTGTGGAGCTAAGGAACTATCAGTCTTCCTGATGAACAGTTTTCCAAGAGCCTCTTGATTTAACT
Organism: Aviceda cuculoides; assembly: GCA_035590195.1. Taxonomy (NCBI): domain Eukaryota; kingdom Metazoa; phylum Chordata; class Aves; order Accipitriformes; family Accipitridae; genus Aviceda; species Aviceda cuculoides. The sequence goes on from JAVJGG010000074.1 coordinate 48,721,306, forward strand.
CTAAACCAGAAAAGCTCCACCAAAGCTAAATGTTGTTTGAATCAATCTAATGAAAGAAACTAAAGCATACATTCCCATACCAGTAACTGCATTTTTGGTCAGCAGCATTGACCAAGAAGACCTGCAGCAATAGAGCACCTTCTAGTTGTAATGACTGTTTCAGCAACCAGACAGGGAATTTGTTACTGGGTGGATTTAATTATGCATTGCCTAATGTTAAGCACAGACAGCATGTTTACCTAACTGCATGGTCTATGAGTTCTGTAATCTGGAAGCAAATGGAGCATTTTCAGTACTGCAGGAAGATGACATGGAAGCCAGGGAAACCCACTGTGATTTTGGTTTCCAGGCAAGATGTGAGTTCCCATTTCTTTGTTGATGTGAATACTTCTGTGCACACAAGAACAATTGTACTTGCACTTTAGCTGATGCTCTCCTGCAATGGCTGTGGACATGGAGAAGTAAAAGAAGCTCTTTGAATGGTGCTTGCTGTCATTACCTTTAAAAAGGCATGCCACTTGCAGCTTGTGTCAATGTAAGTGTTGCTCCATCAATACATTTTACCAGTCTGAATGGGTAGTCACTGAAATCCTTGGAAGACACATGCAGATCCATCTGGAAATTACCATCACTACTGCCTTGTGCTTATAAGCTTGTACTTATAGCGTGTTTCCAGGATGTGCTCTGGGTTTATGGTTTCAGCATATATTACCTTCACTTCAGGACAGAGGCCAGATGTACTGCTTGCTAAAGTAGATGTGCAAGTTTGGGAATAAAGATAGCTATTTGGCTGTCCTTTCTGGCATATCACTGAGATTGTTAAACTATTTTTAAAACTCTCCACTAACCATGTTAAGTAAATGCCCTGTCCTGAACTCCTGTGGAGTACTGATGCTTACTCTACTTGGCAGTATGCTTGAACTAAATGACAACTTAAGGAAGTACTGCTTGTAATTCAAGGAAAATTCCAATTTTATTGCTGCTGTCTAGGTTCTGCCTTTCGCTTGTCCCATATGTTTGCTCTGCCTCTTTTTGTTATGTTGTGATCCAACTCTCTGTTCACTGTATTAGTCTTGAACAGTTTTTAACTTTCAATATTAGTGGAGCTGCTTGTGGAGAAAAGTGCTATCCATCATGTCAAAGAGGAGCAGAATCTGGGCTTTTGATTGAAAATTCTGCTGTATTTCTCTATAGTGAATCTTACAAATCCTATGCAGCTATCTAAATTAAACTATCCAGAATAAATGATACCAAGGTCAGTTTTCAGCAAGATGGTTTCCAGAAGCAATGTGTTTAGAAAAGCTAGTTCTCTTTCTATGCATAATTACACAAAAATATTTCAGAATTGAGACGTTTAAAAAAATGGTTGCAACATTTTCCTTGGAAATGTATGTCAGTGTCTGAGATGTTTACCCAAACCAGAAGAAAGATATTCTTTAGAGTGCTGGAAAACAAACTGATTTCTTCTGAGGAGCACAAAAGGTGTATGTACTGAGACACAGCATGTCATACTGCCTTTTCCATAATTTTGTTCTTGTAGTTTGGTCATGGGAAGTAAACTGTTCTATAATTCCTACCTTGTTCTTCACTTCTTGTGCTGTGAATAACTTTCACATGTAAGTAATCTGTTTCTCAGAGACACTGTGTTTTAAATACTAAAGTGTGTGTGTCAGGGTTGATGTCTTACTTTAACTTCCAAACTTGAGAATGAAGGTCTGAGACTTCAGCTGCTTAAAAATAAACATGAATTAATTTGATGTGCCTAGTTTAGAAACTTGTCCAAATCCACTGCTTACACTGATGCTGGGACAGGAGGGGCAGTTATGAGTCCCATGCACACATACTTGCAATTGATGCTTGTAGCAGATGGCTGCTTGACTAATTTCTGCATGGACAAAGCAGCATTGAAAAGTTCTCTTGCTCTGGTCTTGCATCCCAGCTAGCTTATATGACCATCCAATCCCATGTAGAATGTCTTGTCTTGAGTATTACTCAAGATTCAAAAAATGTATAGATGTTTTTAAGTGGAGGAAATGCTACTGAAGGCATTTTGTGGTGTTTAAGAGCAGAACAAGCTTGTTAGTATATAGATCCTTTGATTTCAATCAGAGCATAGGCAGGGATGGACCTGTCAGTTAAGACATTGTTCTGCAGTTTGCAAGATCTGGGTTTAATTCTTTGTGATACTGCAAACATCCTTCGTGAGCTTGGACACAGAGCTTAGTCTGTACAGCTATAATGTCCCCATTGTCGTGGTTTAACCCCAGCCAGCAACTAAGCACCACGCAGCCGCTCACTCGCTCCCCCCCCGCGTGGGAGGGGGGCGG
>JAVJGG010000074.1:48732036-48746467 GCA_035590195.1 Aviceda cuculoides
TTTGTCTCTCTCCGTCTTTCCAGGTCATTACTGCCAATGAGTTGGCATATGATAATGGTGCGCTCCATACAAGCTTCTGCCACATGGGTCATGTACACTTGACTTCATCTGGATCTTTGGATAACTGCTTGTTGTCCAGGTCATCATAAATCACCTCCAGCATGGCTAATTCCCTCAGATACTGGATACCACTCTCCATGATGGTCCACTTGCCTGGATGACATAAAACATCTTCCTTGAAGGTATACCTTTCCCTCATGCCTGACAGGAGTATCCTGCAGAAGCTGAGAGCTCGTGCCCCTTTTCCAATTGCTTTTTCAATGCCCCCTTCCCTAGAAAGAGATCCCAGCTCTTTGGCTTCTCTACCCTCTAATTCCAGGCTACCGGCCCTGTTATCCCAGCATTGGAGCAGCTAGGTGATAATGTGCTCACCTAGATGTCAGCTGAAATCTTTTCACATATCCCACAGCTCACTCAGGGTTAGGGATCAGGTGGTTACTACCTTGTTTATGAGTTCTGCCTCTTCCTCCTCTCTTCTAGTGACAGCCCTGCTTTAGAGTAGCCTGACTTGTCCACTCCTTCCTCCTTCCCCTTCTTAGTAGGAGTTTCTTGCCTTACCAAATGAGCTGACTTTCACATCCAATATTTCTTTTTATGTATAGGGGTGACTGATACTGGCATGGGTTGGTTTTCTGGTTCAGCTGCAATGCCCATCACAGAGGTTGGAGTATATCCCAGCCGAAACCAGGACAACTATTTTTAGCTTTCCCTGGGGCTAAGATGTCTTAATTTTTATAGGTAAGGATCGTATACCACTAGTGAGGATGTAAGATTTATGAAGGACCATATCCTAGCAGAAGTGAGTACATATGAACTACACCTGAAGAGTTTGATCTGATGCACATATATGTTGAGAGTGCACTTACTGCATGTGCAACAGAGAGTTGAGACTCACTGAGCACATTCACTTTTAGAATGTATATATGTACCTGTAGGTGTCCCTTCAAACTGGAGCCTCATGCAATGTACCATTGACTTAAGATAGCAGTTATGTGGGCTGTAAAAGGCTCATCTGACCTATTTATCTCTCTGTATTTGGACTTTGCAGAATAATGGACACTAAAGCTTTTTTTCTTCATGAGTTTTTGAAGTTGTTTACTATAAAGTGAAATCTTCGTACATAAATAATGCGTCCATTCTTTTCAACTCAACGACATTAATAGATCATCTGCTTATGAACATTAAGGGTATTTTCATAGGCTGTCTGAAGCCAGAAAATCAAAGCTGAGGTTGTTACTTTGTGCTTAACTTGTCTTATTGTGCTTTTATTTGTCCTTCATAACAGTTTGATTTGAGAGATGGAGCTCTAGCCTTAACTTCGGATGTCCTAGACTTTCCCAGTGCAAGCCAGTTCTTGACACTTTTAAAAAAATATTGGATCTCTCCCGCCCCCAACCCCCTTTGTCTTTAAGGTTATTTTTAACTGAACTGTCTTGTTAACCTTGGGGGACATCAGTGGAGCAGAAAACCATTCAAGTAGTAATAGCTCAACAACTTGCTCCCTCGTGGACAGACCTTCAGAGCCAGTCTGGAAAAGCTCATATTCAAAGCAAAGTAACTGACTGGTTCCTTTTCTTTGCCTTCATTTAGAATTTCCTTTTTAGGGATAGTTTTAGCAAACGGAGTTGCAAACATTGAAAAAGCGGAATCAAAAGAGAGGCCACTGCAATGCTAATTAAAACAGAACTCATTTATATAAACTGGGTCTCCTCCCTCAAAAAGGGAAGAACTAATGCAGGGCCTCTTTCCCCACAGCACCCTTTAATCTCCAAGGAATTACACTTTAAATTATGATAAAAAATAATGCCACTTTGTTTATTATACTCTGCTTGCCAAATTGAGTCCCGTAGAACCTGCCAAATGCTAAATTTAGTGAGCTTAACCAGTTTCCAAATGTTGTCATACTCTCAGAGGGGAGCATGGGCTGTGAATTGTCCTGCATGGGAGACACTAGCAATCTGCTACTACGCTTCTTCAGAAGAAGTAGGAAGGCAGTTTTTCAGAAGATTCTAAGGAACATATGATGAAACTAAAGTATCATATCACTAACCTTTTGAAGAAAACCTGTTCCCATTTCACTTGTAAAATGTTTTATAAGAAGAATAGGATCACTGCAGTCTTTCTTTCCCCTCTTCTATTCTTACCCACATGAGAGGAACAGATATACAGCACAGTAATAATTCAAGAAAGTATATTAAACAAATCAGAAATGTTTAAACTTGCCTGTGGAACATCTCCTTCCATTTTAATAGCATATAATATTACAAAGTGCAGGTGACATAATTCAGTTTTTCTCTCCTTGTCTTTCTCTGCTGTGATTTACTAATGTCCATGTTTACATCTAATTAATGAACATCCCTGCTGGTGTGGGTTATTTTAATAGAGCACATTTTGTTATTTTGTCTGAATTATTTTTAAAGATTTATTATTTTAGCTCTGCTTCTGTTAACTAGGGAGAAGCATAACTCAGCATAAAAAAAGCAAAGAGAGCCAGAGGCAAGAGTAATAATGAAGAGAAACCTTAGCACAAGCTTTCTACTTGAATGTGTAAAAAAACTCCATCTGCATAATAGTAAAAAAATCATGCTTATAACAAATTCAGGCAAAACCTTTTCAGATTAAATGTTCCATGCCAAGCCTGGGTGAGAGAGAAGGTTAGATCTCAGACCTGCATTCAAAAGTTGCATCAGTTTTGGGCTTTGGTCACCTCCAGATTATGTTTTGAAGATTCTGTTATGGATGTGGCTCATATGTTTGAAAAACTGGGAAACTTTAGTGCTCTTATGCATTAGCCTGAATTCAAGTATTCACTTAGCCTCCCTTCTTCGGTCAGATCCTCTCGTCAATGTAATTGAGCAATGTTTTCACCCCCTGCTTCTAATAAATAGTGCAAATCTAGTTTCCCTGGTCAAGATACGAAGACTTTCCCTCTGAGAACCCAGGTTTGAAACACATATTCAGTTCACAGTAGAGAGAGCTATTCTCTAACCCCCAGTGCCTAAGGAAACTGCTATGAACATGGAATCAAATGCTGTTGCTAATAAAATTTTCATGATACAGAAGAACTTACAACTTATGCATTTTGGAACTTATGTGCTTGTTCTCAAACGACTGTAATTGTTAGGTAAATGAAGGCTTATGTTTGCGTGTATCCCTTTTTATTTTTAATGAAGACTAGTTGAAATTGCACTTGGGGAATTTGAGGCAAGTGACAGATTTCATGTCTTAGCATGTTTTGTTTAATCAAAAGACATTTTGCCGGAGTGAAGAAGACAATGTGTGAGTAGAGGTAAAGGGCTCTTCCTGTCTTCTATTAATGGATAAGATGATACAACGATTCCAGGATGCAGCTGTTTGAAGCAAGGTAAGCTATGCTGCCTGAATTCTGCTGGTGTTTTAAAGTGATGTTTATGTTGCAAAGGAGCTCTGACTAGAGATGTAAATATTGTAGCCCCCTCCTATTTTTTACCATGCTTCTAGTTACTGAAAAAGCAGATTACTCCTTGCTGCATTTTGAAGCATACATTTTTTTTCCTGAAAGTCTGAGTGAGTCAGTGCTTTGATGTGACTGCAGTTCCCATTAGCACTTTCAGGGCCCAGACTGGCCAAAAGCTTTGCCAATGAAGTCATCCCTCTGGCCCTATATAGTGGCCTCATTAGTACACAATGGCACAGGAAGGTGAGGCACAGGAGGAGCTCTGAGACACGTACCGATTTCATATTTAGTTTTCAATAAAACATTCCTTTATCTTAGATCAATCTTTTGTAAAATTCATTCCAAAAGCATATGCAGATATATGTAGTCCACTTAGCAAGAAAATATCACCAGCTCAAATAATAAAAATAAAAAAGCCATGGAAATTAAAGTTTCTGTACTCCCCAGAGAAGCAGTAAGGAAATTCTGCTTCTCAATAAAACCTTTCTGTGCCTGTAGCACCTTTTCCACCCACTGGTGATTGGACTAGGAAGAAATGCTTGGTTTTGCGGATATCTCAATAGATAGGCAATGTATGACATTGGTCTACAGGGATTGTGAAATGGTTAAGTTAGAGCTACACATTACTTTTGCAGCCATATCAGCCTCTCTTTTAAATTACTGCATGTGATAAGGGACAAAAAGGAGAATAATTTGGCTCTTTAAGATGTTTTGTACTCTTTCATTGCAGAAAAGATATACAGAAAATTTACCATTCAGTGATACCAATAGCCCTAGGTTATTTAACTTTGGAAAAACTTACATCTTGCATATGACAGCTCTTGTCAAATAATTGCTGAATGCAATGGTGGTCAAAAATCACTAAAGATAAAAGTTTTTAGGTATGTACTTTGACCTAATACTTTAGAGGTATATTTCAACATTTGTATTCTAGTCCTGGAGAAAATGGCTGCACAGTGTCTTTTCATGACTTCTTTTGGCAAGGAGATACCCTTTGAAAATTACAGATTTGATGTGCCTTAGGAATTGGTTTTGGTGACAGGAGGATGATAAATAGAGAATAATAATGTATTTATATTTCATGAAAAAAGGTAAATTTGGGGGTGGGGGAAGCTCATACTCTTGAGTTATCTTTATCTTTCATCCCTAAACATTGGTTAACCTTGGTAATACGGCAGTTTGCTTATGCCAGTATGCCGCTTATACTGTAGACTGCTCGCATAAGCTATTGCAGAGTTTTGTTTAAGAAAAAGATTTGCTTTGCCTTGACACAGTAAGATTATAGTACCCTTCTCCCAGCTTTGATCTGCTGTGTCCTGAGATAGAAAATTATTTTTCAAACTGAAAGCCAGTTACTACTATACTCTCTAGTTTTCAAGTCCTTCGAGAGGCAGGTCTAAAGTCAACCTTTCTGTTGACTTCATAGAGATACATAACAGGGCTAGAGCATGCTATATCTTATGTTGTCTATTATCCATACAGAGGTTTTCCCTTTGGCTGTTTTCAGTCTGGACACCGAATGTATTGCTAACTTTGCACCATCTTGCCAGCCCATCATTTTCTTTTACTACTTTTGATCTGACCCCATAGAAAAATCCACACTGACTTTCATGGATCAAGTTCAAAAGCAGAACTTCCAAGCTCTGCAATCCATTTTCTCTCCATTGGTGAGACTTGTGAGCAAAAGAAATGCTGAAATGTGGGGTAACATATTTAATGTAGCTTTCAAGAGGAATTGTAGCTCATATCTATTTGTATCATCTGTTAAAAGACTTGGGAACCTTTTTAGGGATTGCCTACAATACCTTTTACTGTCTTTCTTGGCAAATGTCAAACAAGCATCATAGGTTTCTTAGCCTTTAACTCATGTTGATCTTTTTTATTTCAATGGTATGGTCAGGGTCAAGTGAGCTTAAAACCTGTTCTAATAAAGTCAGAGGGATTGTTGTGGGGTGAAGAAGAACTTGTCTCCACAGGCAAGGCAATCTCTCACTGGTGTCCAGCTGAACAGCCATGTGATCATGCTAGTAATAGCAATGATGACGATAATAATAATAGTAATAACAACATGAACATTGTCTGGCAGCCCTGACTAAGATCAAGACCCTATTTTATTAGTCATCCAAAGAAACAGTGAAATGCTTTTCCTGATGACTTTATAGTCTAAATAGGAAAGATAAAGTCAAGGTGGGAGACCAAGTCTGTTATTCCCCTCTAGTACAAATAGACAACTGGAATGCAAAGAGATTAAGAAAAGCATCCAAGACCACACAGGAGTTCTGTGGATTTGTACCGAGAACTTCATTTGAGTGTCCTTAAGTCCAAATACTTCCTTAAATACAAGTATGCTCTGTATCCCACTGCAAAATATAACTGAGAAATGTAATGCGGGTACATCTTAGCAGAAGATTGTTGTGGGACAGATGGTAAGGAACTCTTCCATATCTCCTAGACATTAGCTAAAGAGTTTTGTCTCTATAATTGGGCCAACCCGTCTCTGTATACTTAAAAGTACAAAATAAAGTAAAAAAGAATGCTTAAGCACCCAATTCCTCTTCATTTATTCTATTTATTTGACATGAGAAAGAATTTCCTACTTTTTCCTTAGCAAATTGGATAAACTCTATTTGTACTTTGCATAGTAGAGAAGGATTTTGCTTTTGGGAAACTACCTATGTCAGTATTTGTGCATTTATAGTTGCTAGCCATGAATTAATACATATTTAATATCCTCACTTTTCCCCATACGTACATAATTTTTTTTCTGAAGAAATTGCTTGGGAATTTGCATATATAAAACAGTGTTGTACTTTCTTGTTTAATTCTGCTTATATTTTTCATTTTGCCAATCTCTCTAAATGCTTCTCTTGCTGTCTGTACCTATTTTTTTGCTGAATAAGCACTTAAAGACAAAAATGCAGCACTGTCTGCCTGTGATTGATAGAAAACAAAGCTTCCAGGCAATGCAGACATTTCATTGACCTTCAGTGGCTGCAGGTGCAGAATTATAGTTCTCATTTGAGTACACTGTCAGTGTTTATTTAGGTGCCGTGACTTATTTAGGTGCAGAGATTCAATGACTGGTGATGTTAGTACACACAGATCTAATCATTTTTCTTCCTAGCATAATGTACAAAGAGAGCAGAAAAGTTTAATGTACTACTAGTTTTGTGTGTCACTTAGGTTCTGCTGACCTGGGATATTGTAAATATTTCTCCAAGTCCAGGGAATTGCCTTGAAAGTTCACTGTAAATCAGTTTCCTTCTGGTCTAATTCAGCCCAGGAAAGATCAGATAGCCTGATGGGAGTCTGGAGCAGCTTATTCCCAAGAATATTATACATGGGCTTCTTTAGAGGGTACAGTTGGGACCCTGATGTATGGCTGAACTTGGCCTCGAGTGAACCCTCTCTTGATTAAATCCCATATTAGTTAGGAAATATTACATCCAGGTTCTCAGCTAAACCTACAGTCAAGAGACACTGAGGAGAGACAAAGAGTGAAGGGGACTATCACTTAGCAAGGGAGAGCAATAAGGAGAGGAACAAAACATTCATAAAACTGACATACCACTTTTGAGGAAATTTTGAAGGGCAGATATGCTTTGTGAGAATGATAGAATCATAGAATCATAGTATGGTTTGAAAAGGGACCTTAAAGATCATGTAGTTCCACCCCCCCTGCCATGGGCAGGGACACCTTTCACTAGATCAGGTTGCTCAAAGCTCCATCCAATCTGACCTTGAATACTTCCAATGATCCACAACTTCTCTAGGCAACCTGTTCCAGTGTCTCACCACCCTCACAGTGAAGAACTTCTTCCTTACATCTAATCTAAATCCACCTTCATTATTGTTATTGCAGTTGTATTTACATTTATATTGTATTTATGTTATATGCAGTTGAGTTATTGCAATTGTATTTAAGGCCAGTGCACTCTAAGCTTCTATCCTTCCCTTGGATGAACAAATTTATCTGACATACTGTTTAGAGCTAGTTTTCGAATTAAATGAAGGTTGTGAAGATGTGTCTTCTAGGGAGAAGTTAATATTCTGCATAATCATTTATACTCAGCCCAAGCACATGACCTGTTGCAATTAATCAAGGACTTCTAAGGAAGTCTAATGGTGTGTGTTGGGCTGAAGGTCAGCCTGGATGAACACAAGGATCCCTCCTGACCTTACAGCCTATAGACTTGTTGCTGAATAGACTTGTTGCTGAATAAAGATATGGCTGTTAAACAGGTTTATTCCCTGGCTCCACATTAATCTGTGCAGAAGTCTAATTGAATGTAACTGAAAACAAGTGAATGCTGGATGAAAGAAAAATATAACATTTTCCACTTTTCTGGATGGAGTGCTGTCAGTGTAATAGAACCTATCATTCCCTTTATCTCATAACAGGCAAGCAGGATTTGAATCTGTGCTCTTTCATGTCATGAATAAAAAGGAGTAGAAAGGTAGAACTAGGTGTCTTCTCTGTGACAGCTGTATAAGCCTGCTATACCCAGTGAAATAAAAATATAAATTGATATTTGTATAACAGAGGCAGATGCTGAAAGTATGAGACACCTTTTTTCAGATAGATAGTGGCATCTGCAGTGGTCAGCAAGCATGCTGACATTTCCACAACACCATATATGTTAAAGAGAACATAGGTTTAGTTTTTTCCCCAATTCTTTTAGCAGGACTGAATCTTTAGCATTAGAAATCCATACCTCTCATCTGCAGAAACATGAAGTGGCTGTGGTCCCCACAGTACAAATACCTCTCCTTTGAAAAGCATGCAGTTTTGAGCACCTGAGAAGTGTAGTGGCATGTTGGTAACGTCCTGTATACAGCTCATCTCCAGAGATGAACACATATCTTTCTATTCCTTTGATTATTAAAACATCAGTACTTTTCCTTTGTTTAAAAGAAAACAAACCTGTAATTTACCTCCAGGAAGCTGATTCCAAAAGACAGCTGAAATGTTGGGTGAAACTAGAGCAGGCAGAAGAAAGTAAGTTTAGGAAGTTTAAGAAAAAGCTCACTTAAGATATAATTCTAAATCATTTACTACGGATTTGTTTTAGACTGTTGGAGTTCTGCTATTTTGCAGTAACTTAATTCATACATTTACCTCCATTTTCCAAATTTCTGGAAATCACACAACTTTTTATCATTTTAGGTGTACCATATGGAAGAAAAGTGTCTTCCTCAACTTACTGCATTTTTAATTACAGGGCAGTATCTATTTTCTGCTGCACTAATAACAGATTTCTTACTTTTAAATTTTGAAATATCTGTCCTATGTAAATGTCCCATAGGAAATTAGAATTCCAATCTGTATTGCACTGTACAGACATTTAAGCATGAATCATTGTCCTGAAGTCTAAATAAACAAAAGGCTAAATTTATGGTCTAAATTAAGGAGAGAATAAATAATGTCTGACAAAGAATTGTTCCTACATTGCAGATGGGAAATGGAGTCAATGCAAGATTAAGTGATTTGACGTGACCAGGGTCATGCAGGCAATCTGTGGCAGCTATTGGCATTGAATTGCTGCCTCCTGTCTGCCAAGCTTAATGGCAGAACCATCTTTCTTTCCATGATACCTTCTCTCTTCTTAACTCTTTCATGTTTTGATCCGGTAAGTGGATGTCACAGGGTGGCAGAATGCCTGCTTTGTCAAGCACTTTTCATTAAGAACATGTGTCAGAGCTAGAGTACTTCCTGTACTTTCCCCTTCAATGAAACCTCATCTACATACCTCCCACACAGCTGTTCTAGAAGACACAGTTTAGCTCCAAACTGCCCCCTCATTTCTTCTCCTCACCGTTTTTCTAGATGCGCATGTTTTTCTTTCTGTGGTAGCAGCACCAGTATTCAGACTTTGCCCATTGCTAGGCAGATGTTAGGACTGTAAGTAAGAGTTCCTCTGCACAACAGTGGGGTTTTTGGTTTGTCTTTATAAAGCATGGAGAAGAGGTTACCTCCACACCAGTGCTTAACTGGTACACAGAGTCATCTTGGGGTTTGGGTTTTTTTGGTTTTTTGGGTTTTTTTTCACAAGAAGCAGAAGGAAGTGGTAAACCTTGCTGGAGAGCAAAAAAGCTAGTCTGTGTTTGATGTGTTTCAGGTAGTTACTTTCTTATGAAATGCAATCAGCTCCCTGTCTTAAAACAAGGCATGCCTGATGGAGTCCTATATCTGAGTCTACCAAACTCTGGGCTGTTCACTGCACTGCCAAATGAATCATGCCTGCAAGTTAATAGAAATAGTCTTTGCTGTAAGTACAATTGCTCAACACTATCTCTCCTGAGCTGTAATGTGAAAAGATTTTACAGGGAGCTATGTCAAATGTTTAGAGAGCAGAGCCCTGTCACCAATGGGAATATTGTACTTTAGCTCTATAAGGAAGTTACAGTGATCAGAAAGAGGAATGCAATGCTAAACAATGTTATCATCAGCACACTGAAGGAATGCTTTCACTTCCTATAATGTTACAGAGGGAGGTGACCTCAGCCTGTATGCAGCAGTGCACAGCAGAATTGCATTACCTAAACTTTTTTGACCTTTTGTCTACAGTAAATTCGTGTTCTTCAGTGTAGCTGAGAAAGATGGAAATTCTCATCCCTTCTGCCTAGTCTCTCTGACAGAATTTATGCCATTATGCTATTCAGGCTATTTATATTCTTATGCTATATAGTTTATATTAAAAGTCTCCAAATAAATCCAATAGGCAAGAAGGAAGGCGATAACTTCTTTTTTAATGCGCACTTCCTTTCTAGGACTGTGCGTGTAACTGTCCTGTACAATACATGATCAAAGTACAGCTCATGTGAATGCACAGAAGAGGATGGAATAGGCATCCCCCCTGTACTTGCTAGGATTCAGGTTCCCAGGGAGCACTCATATCAGTCTGGACAATTTGATGTAATCCTACCAATGTAGCTGAAGCTATCTGGGCTCAAGGATTTATTAGTTGTGAACGTTCATTTTTGTTTTTACTGGGTTAGTGCCAGTAAATAAGTCACCAAAACCACTGGCTGAGTGTCATTTGATAGGAAAAGGCTGGGATCACAAGTAAGCCTTCTGTCTTCTAACAAAAAAAAAAAAGTGCTGAGGTAAGCAGCGTCAAACCCAGCTGCATCAACATGATGGTGGGAAGACAAATGAGAGCTTTCACTGCTGGATACAGGGGATAGAGAGCCCACAGCTCTGAAAAACCTCTTCATATCCCAGAAACAGCTGTCATAACTGAAACTGCAAGGGACTGCTTTTTAAACCATGAGCTTTGATAAGGAGAATTCTCTCACTAGTCCTTTCTCAAGCCGATAAACACACTTCTAGCAACACAGCCCATCTGAAAGGTGACCGGAGATTTAAATATCTTCAAAGGTTTCCAACCCTCTCTTTTTATAACCTCTCCCAAACGCTTATGCCGAGTTCCCAGCTGGCATTTCTGAAGTATCTATCACTATAGTATCTGGCTGCTGAGCCATATGAGCTCAACAATTACTGTGTAATGTCAAACTTTTTCAACTTTTCCTATGAGAGGCTGAACTTTACAAAGTTAGATCTAACGTTTACCTTGTTATTGGCAACAGCAAACCATTAAAAGGGACACAATAGAAGGGACATGGGGTCATTTTAGAATAAATATTCGGGCGATGACAGTTTTGAAATGTCCTGTCGGCCTCTCCCAGTGTGTATTCTGGGAACAAGAGGTCACACAAAGTCAAGGGTGATGAAATGCATGTGTTCACGGTCTGACGTACTGCAAGGGGGGGAAGGCATGAGCGATGTGCAAGGGTCTAAGCTCTGCATGTGCAAGTGTGTCTGTGCGTGCACAGGCATGCAACATTTGTGTAGGGGAAAGAAGGAAAATGGAGAATCATGAGGTGGGGGAGGGAGGTATTTGGTACTGGTGGTGCAATGAGCTCCAGACAGGGACCGCTTTCTCTCCACAGGGCCCGCCAGCTCCTTGTGGCTGTTGCCTGGGCAATGGCTGGGGAATTATGAGGAATGCTTGAAAACGATACCCTTCTTTTGGGCTCATGGATAGAGCAGAAGGGGGTGGATGGCTTTTCTCTGTTTCTTTTTTTATATTCAGCAGATTAGACAGGCAGGTTGCTGTGGCGACGACACGGAGGAGGTCTCCTGCACACCTGCACCACAAACAAGGAGTCCTGCCAACACAGACTTAAGGAATCCCAAAGGCTTCTTTATTTTTTTCTTTTTTTTTTTTCTTTTTTTTTTTCTATGGTGAGTGCACAAGAGGAGGGAAAAAGGGAAAAAAGAGGAGGAGGTGGCAAAAGAGGGAGGAGGGAGAGATGAAGAGAAACACCAATCAATATTCAATCAGCTTAGCTGAGCAGCAGTGCTTACTTGTTGCAAAACAGGATGTGCATAAACAAGATGTACAAGCTGTCCATAAGAACACCCTATGGCAAGCTGCCCTTAGAAGAGAGGAAAGAACAAGAATTATTTTGGTTTTACCTACTGATTGTCCTGCATTTCATGATGTCTCTGAGGGAAACCAAAATGAAGTAACTATGGAAATGGCAGAACTCAGGCAGAAATTACTCTTTTGTATCTGACTAGGGAAGATGTATTCATGTTTGTGCGTGCACATACAGATATAAGATTTCATTTCTAAGAGGAGACCTGCCTTTAGAAAAAGAGCTCCAGAGTGGTGTGAAAATTGACATTATATGCCTGCTCCTTTGCTAAAAGAAAGTATCCAGAAGGAAGCAGATGTGGGAAGGGGGTGTAAAGGAAAATAAAGAAAACCTTTATAACAAAGAAGTCCTCAAGGCAAAAGTGTTGCTCTGGGATGTCATGGCATTTCTCTATCTTCTCCTAATGAGGCAGTCAGTTCTATGCAGTCTTACTGTTCCTGCCTTATCTCTCCTGGACATCCCCCCTGACTCCTTTAAGGCTGTCTCTCTTCTCTTCCCCCTATCCTCTTTCTCCAACCTACCCCTTTACAATCCCTTTCAGTAATTTTTCACATCATCTTTTGCCAACTTCTAAAATGATTGTGTGCACACTTGCAGCACTATACAATGTACATACAAACAGTAGATTAATTAAAAGAAAAAATATGTGTATAGGAACAGATAGTGAATGCACAGATGAGTCCTTGTTTCTGCACATGCCAAAGTGTGGCTGTTCAGAGACTTGTTTCTCAGCTCTGCCTGTGTCTCTTGTCACCAGAAGGATGAAGGCTCCCACCAACCGGGATGTTTGATAATATAAAAAATAAACAGTTTAAAGTTTCAAGTTGATAAAGTTAACAAGCACCTGGAACTTGCACTATAAATGGTAAGAGAGGAGGGAGAAGTTGAGGTGCAAAGGAGGCAGAGACTTTAACCACTCTCTAGCTCTCGGGTGCAGCAGGTGTCAGCAGTATTTCCCAGCCTGCCAGGGAAAACAGCATTTGCTGTTCTTATCACTGCCCCCCTCTCCAGTTGTTTTTTCCATGCATGCAGTTTCCCGTAATTAAAGAAGGGTGCAAGAGAGAATTTTCTGCAGGTAGCTGTGATAATGAGCTTACAATTAGAGTTCAGATGACCCAAATATAATGAAGTTCAGTTGTTCTCATGTCCAGTTTCATCTTTCTAAAGAGTTGCACAGTCTGTTTGTGAAATTACGCTAAAAAACCCAAGTTTCTCCTGCTCAGATATCAGTAATTTTGATGGAAGGTTATCCACATTTATGGAAGGTAATGGCTTGTTCATGTCCCATATATTAGGTTTCCCTTTCCTTCCTTTTGTTTTCTTTCAAGGCAGAGTTTAGCTTTCCTTCTGGTTATGCTGCATTACTGTGTTTGTGGCTATGTTTATAGATAAAGGACTTTGTGGGTAACTTAAAACTACCATCAATGTAAAATACAGCTTCTTGCTCATCAATTTATTCAGATTCTGAGCTTAGAGTTCATGTCAGTAACGTCTTTGGAAGAACAACTTTAAAAGAGATTGCATATGCTTTGTTCTAGCTAACGTCAGTGTGCAATGCCTCACTTCTTCAGTCAGAAACATAGACTGACCTTGGGGGCCTCATACAGGGACATGTTTTTACTAGCGAATGGCTGTGGGTTTTTTTAATGTCCTCTGTTGTGCTCTGTTGAAGTGATATCCCATGCTGAACGCTACTCTACAGAGACAGTCTAAACAAAGCGATGAGGGAGTGAGTATATGATCCTGACATGTGAACTGACAGTTCAAAAGAGCAGACTTTGGCCTGTCCAGAACTGGCTAAAGTCAGTGGGAGTCTTTTCATTGGCATCAGTGGATTTATGATCAGGCTTTATACATTCAGGGAATAAAGCTGAGTGTTTTACTCCTCTCTTTCTAGAACTAAAACTTCACCTGCAAGGAGTGTATGCAATAGAAGAACCAATATGCAAACCATGATTGCATGTAATGAGGCAAAGAAATTCAACTGAGATATCAAAGCAAGGAAATAAAGGAGAATTCTTGGAGGAATTGTTGATCTCCCTATGTGCTGGCTTGTGTCTACCATGTTTACTTCCCCCATTTACAGGTTTCTGAGACCAACATTGCCCTGCCAAATCTGCAAAGCATTCAAAGAACAGTGGCATTCCCCTCGCTAAGGGGAGATTGGTACTATCTGTAGCTGGTGGGTATCCTTAGCATGCAGAACTCTGTAGCATGATCCAGCCAGTGCTGGGAACATGAACTGAAAGATGTCAGGGCTTTCTGAGGTGATACCCATTGATGGGGTACAAGAAAGGAAAGGAACACCAAGATCTGTAGACACTGAAAGTATTTTTTGGTGTAAACAAAGTAGATATTATTTCTAAGATCTTATCGAAAGAGCTAAACCCACCAGATTTTGAGCCACATTCTGATGCTTTGTAAGCCTCTTTTCATGTTAGGGGTGTCACTCCAAACTTACAGTAGAGTAACTAGGTGGAAATTAGTCCA
>JAVJGG010000074.1:48746567-48812668 GCA_035590195.1 Aviceda cuculoides
TTAGTCCATGCTTTTTTATCAGTAACACATTTTGTTGGCTCTCCTTTCAAAATATTGCATTTATGGGTGTAGTCCAGAATTTCAGTGTTATTTTAGCTGTTAAGCTGCAGCAAAAATTGAGGCAACCCATTTTAATGGTGGTAGAATCAGACTTTGCTTGCATTTCTACCTTGCGAATGTATGTTTTTCCATATGTCGTAGAAGTCAAGCTTTCCTATTGGTCAGTTTATGATTGTATATATATATATATAAATATAAAATATATATATATATAAATTTTATTTATTTTATAAGGAAGGAGAAAGGCTGTTCCTCCTTCAGTGGACAATATTGCACCAGAAAATATCAGCTGCAAACAGAACACTAGATTTCAACTTCTCTGAAGTGCTCAGATGAAAAAGAATTTAGAATAAATAAAAGTGTCTTTTAATTGCATGTAATCAACACAGAAAAGACAACCCACTTGCAGAGAGAGAACGAGATGTTGATTAAAGGAGCATTTGGTCAGTGAGCATTAGTTTGTTTTAGTTACATGAAAAAATGATGGATTGTTTGTTTATAACTGAACTGATCTGAACTTTCAACTGTGCTTGAAAGTTAAATTTCAAAGAAAAAGATATGGAATGGTCCATGCCTGACAGAGAAGTGCAAGAGTTCAGAAATGTGCATAAAACACCTATTAAAAGATTATCCTTGGACCCTAGTAAAAAAAGGTGATACATTTTCTTTTAAAATAGTGTATGAAAATGTATGATGTTAGCATTTTGCAACCTCTGTTACTTCTCAGAGGAAGAAAATCCATGGGAATGCAAAATGCCTTGAGGGTCCAACCATGTGCAAAGTGAGGTTTTACAGAGGCTGTAGGACACTACTATACACTGTTTAGTCTGAAAGCTTTTAAAATGCTAGATATAAACTATTTTTTTTTTTTTTTTTTTTTTAAAGGGTTACAGTCATTGATCTGGAAAGCTAATAACATCCAGCCTGAGTGGGTATGTGAGCAGGGGATATAGGAAGGAGTTACTGAAAGCTGTTTGCCCTGCTTTTCTTATCTTTAGGTTTATTCCCAAGAAGAATGAGAGGGTGGAAATGGCCTGGTCTCTGCTTAGGTGGCTCCACCTCTCTGGAAGGAGAGGACTGCAGCTGGTGGATGTGCTGCGCCACACTGGTGGCAGTTTGAAGGAGACCTGCTGTTCTAGTCTGCTCTTCTAGCCAGAAACACAACTGCAAAAGTAGCTCTGAGTGGGAGAGAAAAAGGGACATATGGTAAAAATCAGGGCAGGGCTGCGTCTGGAGCCCCAGGCAACCTGAACTGCAGTGAATTCCCTGCAGATACTGTAGGAAAGGAACATAGGTTCTCATTACAGTCTCCCCATGCATGGCCATCGCAGCCAGCATACAGCCTTCCTCAGAGTCTGTCTCAGAGACAAAAAACAGTGCTTTACAGATGGCTGACACCCTTCCCCCTCCCTGTCTGCATGCAGAAAAGGGAGATCTGTTTGTCCGGCTCTCCTCAGACCAAGTTGTTCTGGAGTTGTAAATTACTTCAAAGCTCTTCAAGCTGAAGGACTATGTAAATGTGGGACAGTTATCAATGTAGGCTGAATGCATGTGCAAATTAAATACTATGAATGTGTTTGGAATGAAATCAACATGTTCTTGCTTGCAAACTTGGAATGTGATTAATTAAACTTTGCAAATACTAGTGATGTATGTATTGCCAAACTATCTGAGCAATTTAGTTCCCATGTAAGGTATGCAACTAGGTCCCTGGAAAGGCATCTCACTATTGTATATTCTCATAAGCCTTCTTAAAAACACTAGTTTAAAGATAAATATTGGAGAAAACATCATGTTCCACTTCTACAACAGTTCTGAAGTGTAGCCACCTATGGGCTGAAAATGCTCCAGGTGTTGTTTAGCCATGCCCAGTTAACCCTGCCTTCCATTTTGGGAGAATTGAATAATGCAACATATAGATTCAAACTGTAGTAGGATATTAGATGAAATATTGCTATTTATGTTGGAATTTGATCAAGAAATTAGAAAGGAACCTTGACTCTATTGGCTTTCACTGAAATGTAGGTATTACTTCAGGGTTACGTAACTTCACTGAGGATCTAAAAACTTATAAATATTCTATCTTGGTTAAGTCTTTCCTTCCTTCTGAAAATTTTGTTTTCCAAACAGTTTTATTTTACAGAATATGGTAGAGTTACAAACCTGGTTTTAGGTTTTACTAATCTCTTAACTTGATGCTGCTTTTCTGAGAGATCGTTTGAGCCTTCATTGTCTCTTCCCAATATTCTTGGGTTTTGCCTGCATGAAGGCATCTGATGTTGGGCAAACAGTGACAAATTAAGATTAATTCTGTATGTGCTGATTCCTTTAATTACACTCTTCTGCACACTGTCTTTCAGATATAAAGTGTTATTATCTAGTAATGCTAACTGTTATTACAGATTCCTTCTCTTCTAAAGTATTTTGGGAGCTCAGTGTTACTCTGGAGGCTACTCTGGCTCAAGCTCCTCTGTCTTTTTCTTTGGCCAAATGTAACACTTGAGGATTAAAGACTCAACATGTCTTCCAGAGTTTTCATAGCATTCAAACCCATGGCAATGAATTTGATTTATATTCTTTGTATGTTAACTGAAGTGAATAAATGGGAAGCCCTGGATAACTGATTCACCCAATGTAGTAATACCCTGAGTAACAGAAGAGACAAGATTGTTTTTTAGAAAGGTTTTTAGAAGTCTTTCAAACCTTTTGCCAATAATTTGTATATATACAGGCATATGAATAATTTGTATGTACATGAGTATGCATGTGTCTGATTTTTGTTTTCCTGTTAAATAATTCTACATGTCCCATACATACAGTATGAGACCAAAATCAGGACAATGGATAACAACATTCCATTGCCACGTCATTTTTCTGTGAATTGTGCCTGTGTGGTCTCTCTCATATTTCTTGAATTTTTTCCATTCTTTGGCCTATCATAGGCATTGGAGCCTAACTGACTGCTTTCTCCTTTTTGACTTTTCAAGTCTAGAGGATTTTACCAGGAAAATTCTGCTTAGTTTCATTAAGGTTAACCAACATTAACAAAAATTAAGTATTCTATATACCAAAGATGTTTTCTACCTTCAGCTGTACTCTGCTTTATTGCAGTAAAAACATCTACGTTACTCACGAGAAAGGAAAGACCATATTTTCAGGCATACAGATATTGCAGATATTTTAGACTGAGATTTGGCTGTGATTGATTGTACATGCAGCCTAAGGGGCAAATTTCAATGTATGATGCTTTATTTTTAATTAAAAAAAAAAAAAAAAAAAAGGTGTAGCCAAACTGCTGTAGTCTGTTATCGTGACAGCATAAACAGTTTCAGCATGCAGGCATGTTCTGCACTCTTATTGAAAGGGATATTACTATTAGAATTGTTATTAGAGAGCTTGATTTCTTGACCTCACCAGAGGTACTGCAGATAGATGTGAGTTCAGCAGTAGGCTTTATGGGCCAATGGGCCATTGTTGCACTGTGAGATCAGAATTAGTTAGGAGTGTAAACCCTGCTAAAGATATGGGCAGAAGAGATCAAAATAGTGTGGATTTGGGGAATGTGGTCCACATGGTGTTTGCAGAAGTTCTTTACCAGTCATCTGTTCACAGAGGTTCAGAGGCCTGTAATTTCCACTCAACATTTGAAGCCGTTCTGAGTTAGGATAAAGACAACACTGCTTTACAAAATCAGTCATTTTTTTTAGGTTTTCTATGATGCCTCTGAGTTTGCAAAGGTTTTCATGCTTTGAGAAACTCTATTTGGAGTTTATCTAGGACACCCACCATGTGACCATGCACTTCTGGTACAAAGCCAAACTTGAGCCAAGCCCATATTTTGTTATGAAATCTATTCCTCCTTTTCAGAGACAGCAAGAGAATTATCTGCTTCATCTATCTTACAAAACCAACTTTGCAAAACTAGGCATGTGCCATACTTATTACTGCACTCTTCTGGGGCAGCTACAGCTCTGAAACAGATGTAAGTGAAAATGGTGCTAGAGCACTTCCGCTCCATCTTGTTTAGTTAAAGGATCATATATGCTAACATTTGCAGTTAGGTATGTTTTCTGCCTCCTTTTACTCAGTTACCTTGTAATCTTAGGACCATGGGTTTGGGTTCAAATTCAAAGCTGCAAGCAGAAATGTGCTTAATGATCTCATCCTACCTCTCTCCTCTTGTGACCTAAGCACTTAGCCAAAAATCAGGTTCTTGGAGGTTTTTCCATGGTACGGAGACACAAAGAAGATAGAAATTTCTTTTTTCCCTGAATATGGAGAAATCAAGGAGAAGACAGCTGTTTACTCACAACTTCAAACCTTTTTTACCTCATACTAAAAGCTGTTTAAACTTGTTCTTATTTCCATTCTCTGTGGGTCAGGCTTTATGCATGCTTTCTTTTCCAAGCTTTTCTATTTTATTTTTTCTTTCACTCTGAGGCAATTGATCTTTCAGAGAATGAACTCCCACCAAATCACTTTGTACTATTGCTCTGGGCAGCAGAGAGTGCCTGGATTGATACAAGGGCCATGTTTGTTTCAGCTGTGAATGTACTTACCAAAGCTCAATGGCTTCTTTGCCTGTAAGCTGGCTGTTATGTTCATGGGCCTTCATCCTGATAGTGTAACCCAACCCCTGTCATTAACTTCTAGCTGAATGACTGGTATTACATAAAATAGAGTGAAAATCTTGTAAACTACTGCAGTGGGCATATGAGCACTAGAATCCAGAGTTAAAACACAGAAAGACATGCATGTTAAGTTTTTCCAGCACATCTGGTTTCTATGCACCAGTCTTAGAGTCACAGTTCCTCAAACAGAAATGTGGGTAAGTAGGTATTAGGATGCAGTTGTTTTACTCTTCCACTGACTAATAATGTGTCTGTTCTTCACTCACATTGGATAGATTGCATCTAAGCTTTTTCATAGCTTAGTAAAGAGATATTAATCCAGCTAAGTGTCTGGAACAGGCTACTGCTCACACTAGCTTTACCTATCATCTGAGGTGTTTATTTCCCTCACCCTCAACAGTGCTCTTATCCCTCATGGCTTATTGTAATTCTTCTGCAACCTCCCTTTTCTTTACTCCAAAAGTCAGGGTAGCTCTTGCTGCCTCCTTTGCAGAAGGAATTGGTTCAACCTTGGTGAAAGTCAATACAAATCTTTCAGTAGGTGGGAATAGGCTCAGGCCTTATTGAAAGAGGACATGAGATCAACAGGTCCATAATGCTTCTGGTTCCTGCCCCATGCCAAAATGCTGCTGCAGCAAAACTTTTTTTCTTAACCTATCCATATTGAGAGCACTGGGGCAATTCTTTCCCACCCAGAACTATCTGTAGAAAGAGTTTGGAATACAGGGAAAAGCTTCAGTAGTTCAGACTGTGAAAATCACATTCCTTATCTCACCAGATGGCCTGGAAAGAACCTTCAGACAACACACATTAAAGATAAGCTTTAAATTTCCAAGGAAAATATACTGTGGAATTCTTGCACATCTGTGGCACTTTCTCACTCTCTGCTAAAAAGATGCGGTGAATCGAAAAATGTCCTATTGGGGCCAATTTTTTATCCTACCACACATAGAATTCTGGAGCCAGTCTAATGAATCTGATGTTGTTAATAGCTCTAAATTTACACTGGGGCACTGGAGATCAGACTGAACTGTGATCTCTAAGGCAGCATGGGAACAGCCTGCTGGTGTTGAATACTTAAGCTGCTTGCACGCTCTTTGTCTTCTTCTTCTATATTTCTTTTTCTAAGGTAGCATACTGGCATTGGAAAAACAGAAGAGGAAACATACAAAGCCAACAAAATAACTCCAAGATCTCAGCAGCTTAGCTATCCCACCATCTGCTTAAAAGGACAAAACATTAAAACAGAACAAAACTTGTGGTCCAACAACTATGTCTGCAAAGAAGAAACAGTGCTATAGTTGAAATTCTATGCAACACCCTTTGGATCAAAATATTACGACAACAACAAGTAGAAGTGACCACATTTAATGGATACTCAAACAGCTAGGCCATGACTCAGATTCCTTACTGTTGTTTGGAAGTGAAACCTGAGAGCAGGGAGGAGAGAGGGAAAGAAACCGTGTGTTAAGCTGGAATGCACCAGTGAATAAATGGCTGGCATTTGCAAAGCTGCATTGCAGGGGAGCTTTTAACAGTTTGCCACTGCTAGCTGATGTCTCTTTACACATCACTGCCAAGAAGCCAAAACTGGAAGCAGGTGCAGGGGCAGAGGAACTGAATGTGGAAAGGAGGGAAAAAGAGAAAGAACAGAACTTCTGTTGTTAAAATTCTGTTGCTTTCATTAAAGCCTAAACAAAGCTTTACTTCAAACTTGAATAATAATTTTTAGTGTGATAGATTCCTGCCTATCCAGTTTGACAATCCTCTTACATTTATGCAGTGAGCTAAAAGATTTTTGTTGGTGCTTTTTTTGTTCCACACACTACACCACCACCACCACCACCACCCCCTTGTAAAGCCTTGGATTGACTGAATGTTGTACACTGATTACAGCAGCTTTCCTTTGGAGATTGAGACCATCTGCTTCTTAATGCCCCTTGTTCCACCCCCTCAAGCAAACGGCTTTTTACACACTCCCACCCCCATTAAACTAGAGCCTGGGAACAGAGCTGTTTCCTCAGTTCAAGTCTCTGTCTTCACTGTGCCATGTCACCAGTTCAGGACCTTAGTACACTAATGTCTGATAAGATGCATAGCAGGAGACACTAGGTGCTAAGAATTTGCATTCTTAAATACACTAATGCAATGTGCCACTCATGATTTTGTGAAACGCCTTCTGTTCCTTTTCTTAAGATCAGTTTGTAAAAAGCATGCAAATACAGGTACAGGCCAGACTGTAGGGTAATGGTAACTTCTGCAAGAAACTTTGTGAGAGGTCTTGGTTACCTTTGGGATACTTCAAAGACAAAATAAATTCCTTAATCATAAGGAAAACAAGGCCAAAAGAAAAGAAGAAACCTTTTTTTATAATGGCAAAACCCCAAACCATTGAAATGCACATGGTAGCAGGTGGGCACTTTTTCTTCAATTCTTTGCTAAGAATTTTTATTTTTAATCATTTAGGAGTTACTCTTCCCACAGATTAAAGTTGTGCCACCTTCTAGTCAGAGCCCTGAAATTGGGCTTCCTTATTTTTTTCTACCCTTTAAGAAATTTGTACTATTCTCAGTTAAAAGAATTTCCTTTCTGTTTTGCTTTTTTTATAAAGAAAAGCCAACAGCTAAAGCCACACAGGGCAAAGTTGAAAAAAAAAAAAAAAAAAAAAATCACGATACATCAGTGCTTCTGTGTGCCTCATATTTTAAAATACTTCCCCTATTCTAAATACTATGATTTTAAATCACAAACTGTGCTTTAAAGCAGATTATATTTTTTCTGTTTCTCCTCTTGTATGTCTCAGAAGAGATTGCTGAAACTAATTTGGTCAGTGTCTGTTTTGCAGTAGCACACTCTTGACAATACCTTGTTTTTCCTGTTGTATAGACTGACTGTTCTGAAGGAAAATCATTTCACTTTTTCAGTTTATACTGTGTATTAAACCACTTTTGCATTTATATTGAGAGTGAATTTTCTTGTCTTTAACTTTTCCTTAATATCCAACTACTACTTACTCTCCCTCTTTCAAAAATGTCCAGGAAATTACGTGCTGAGATATAGACATGTTTATACTTCCATCTGTCACTCATCTTTTCTTTATAATGGTGCCTTTTTTGGAAGGTGCTAAGGGACTGCTTTAAAGTGATATTCTTCCTCTGTGTTAACAGGAAACATTCGGTCTGCCTCAGGATAAAATGTGCACAGAATGCAGCATGTGCAAAAGAGAATTTACAAATCAACAATGAACTCAGCCTGAGCATTGCTCAGTAAGTGTGAGCAGTCCTTCAATTAATGAAATTGATGTAGATATAGGATTTTCAAAATATCTACCCTACGCATTCAAGTTGTTTCCTCCAACTCTTACAACCTGTGAAGACATAGTCTTTATTCTGATGAAAGCTGAGATTCTCAAAAGAATTACTCCAGTAGTTAGAGTTTGTTAGAAAAATACCATGTTTGGATAAGAATAGAACAGAATTAAGTCTGTGATCTTTTCAAAAAGGGAGAATAAATGTAAGTAAATCTATTCTGTTCTCTGTGAGACACCATTACATATAAGGGCACCCACATGTTAGAGCACTGAGGGTCTCTCAATACACAGGATTTTCTCAAGCCCTATGGTCTTGTTTTATATTTGCATGGGTAGTTTTGACAGGTCAACAATTCTCATTAGGAACCAAACTGAAGTTGGTTCCCAAAGTCCCATGTCTTTTCATGCAGAACATAGGCCAGGCTGAAACGTAAGTCCAGAAGTCTTTGAGCAACTTCCAGGAAGTGCCCTGAATGAAATTGTCCAGAGTCTATGAAAATAGGATGGAGCACCAAAAGCCGTGGTATGCATTCATGGCCTGTTCTGCTGTATGATGGGAAGTGCGTGCTACATTACAGGCTGGTAGTCTCTGTGTAGATGATGGATATGAGACCCAGAGGAATCAAACCAAAGTAATTTCTTTCTGCTCTTCATTTTAATCCTTGAACTGACATCCTCCTAAATTTTTTTAGGAGCATTTAAATTGATTGGAAGAGAAGCTATATTTCAAAGGATTAACACAGCAAAATGGAACACTGTACCTTTAAGCACTTGATCCTTGCTAAACACTGGCACAACTTCTCTGATTTTATTTCTGCAGCACTCAGGAAAGCATTTGAAACTGCAAGCACTTTGCAGTTTTTGTGCATGACTAAAGTTTAAAACAATGAGTGTTCTAAGATAAATATGTATATATTTGTGTGTATAGATAGATAGGTACACACACAAAGACATGCCCACACTCTAACAAAAGCACAATAGCTCATTTGTAAAGTCACAAAACTGCTAATGGGGTACATTTTCTATAAACTGAACTAGCTTATAGTTATATATATAAAAAAAATACAGCCAAGGCCTATTAAATGAAACCATAGATGAAGTGAAATTATGTCATCAGTCTTTGAATTTTGTACCTTTTGAATACTATCCAACTATAATCCACTGTTTGAAATACTATATCAGTGGAGAAGGAGAAATGATCTCCCCATTACAAACTTATAGCCTCAAACATTCACATCCTGCTGTATATATATCACATACTGTATCATGTTGCTTATGGAAAATGACTTTTTTTTTTTTTACTTTTGATTTTCTAACCCTTTTGCTGAAGATTAGTGTTTGGCAAAATCGAGGCTCTAATTTCCTTTCCATTTTACTCTACAGGAAATAATGCTCTTTCTGATCTAAAATAATTTATTTTATATTCCCATATTCACCATGATCTGTGTATACAAATAATGAAATTCAATGCACTCTGAGAATCATGTGACCGTATGTATGCCTGTAGTTGCTTAATCTCTGAACTACACTGTTTTTGTTTAGCGTGCTGCTGCACTTCATGATCTTTACATTTATAATGTGCTGTTTGGATAGGCTCTAAGTGTTGTGTGTCTAAAAATATAATAATAACAAAGAAAATATACAGCTGAAGGGCAGGCTAGCTTGAATATACCAATAACAACACTAAATAACCCAGCATGAGGAAAAACCACTCTTGCTAGAATCGAGCATGTTTGCCGCTGGATATATTGTGCTAGTAAAGTGCCAGCAATACCCCAGAAACACTCAGCACCTTCCAGGATGAGATCCTCAAGTATTTGGGCCCCAATTTCTACAATAAAACACAATATTAGGTCATTAGTTTCTGGCATGTTTTGAATATATGAAATCAAAGCCTTACTTTAAGCTTTTCTTGGTTTATATTCTGGTAAGTTGCAACAGGACTGTTCCTCTGTAGCATGAAAATGACTCTACTTCCATTAACAAAGCACTTGTTTCATTTCCCTTTTCAGCACTTTTTTGAGCAAGTATTTTTTTTTATTGTCATCTTTTTTGTGGGGAAACATGTATTGCCATCCAAGTGGCTTGCAAAGTATTTATTCGCTATTAAGCATGGTTTGAGAAGAAAGATTCATAATGATGGTCCTCATTAGTATAATTCTATGGTATAGTGCATTTTCTTACATTTGTGACTTATTAAAAATGTCATTCTGATTCTGTACATTTTGGGCAGCATCATCTCTCTGAATTATTACTTGTATATTCTCTTACTGTTATTTGTGTTACTTTTACAAAACTAAAATTTAGTATTTGTTACTCAGAGCCAATGACATTTCACCAGCACCTGGTAATTGTCACTTTTCATATAGTTGTGAGAAGTGGAATGGAGGATCGTGTCCCATATAAGCAAATATATTTGTCTGGCAGCAAAATGAAAGAACACAAACAGGACATAAAAATTGCAAAGCCAGAATCTCTGTGAGCCAAGATATATAGAATGGGAGCTGTGGTTTCAACTGGGGGGAAGCCAAAATGAAGTAAATACTCCTACTGATTTCTATATTAGTGAAAGTGGCAACTGAAATTAGAAGTTTTCACAACTCTTCACTATGCATAAATGAAACCTGAAAGGTAATCTGCATTAATACTGCGTATATTTGCCTTGGTGTTGTTCACAGGCATGGATATGTTTTGGCATTTTTTTCCTGTAGATGTTGCAGCCAAGAGGAATGGAATGTAGATGCCTAAAGAAAAAAGTTTGTCCTTGTTCAAACACATGCACCTTCTCTGCTATAAACTCTTGAAAAAGGGCTCAAGCAGGACACAATTATGTTCAAGTCGGCTACTAGACATCTATCCCAAAGTAATTTCTATTTTTGGAACACATTTTTTTTCCTCAGACACTGTCCTCTTTTCATGCTCTGTTTCCCCTTCACCTCCT
Source organism: Aviceda cuculoides (assembly GCA_035590195.1). Classification (NCBI taxonomy): domain Eukaryota; kingdom Metazoa; phylum Chordata; class Aves; order Accipitriformes; family Accipitridae; genus Aviceda; species Aviceda cuculoides. The sequence continues at coordinate 48,757,510 of JAVJGG010000074.1, forward strand.
CCTTCTTCCTTCACTACCCATGTTCACCCAAGTTTGCTCACTTCTTGGTAACACAACAGTATATTTCAGCTTGTTGTACAGCTTCTTTTTCCAAAACTTTGGACTCAACATAATTATACTGCTTAAAACACAGAAAACAACTCTTTTCAGCTATGATATGAACATGTTTTTTCTGGCTGCTTTCTGAGTAGAGAAAAAAAGAAGCTTGTACATAAGACACACAATATCAGGAACAATTGTAAAAATAACTGGAAAGTTATTGGTAGGTAATATACTCTAGTAGAGAAGAAGACATATTGCACAGTGAAGACGGCCTCTGCAGAGAGCTCCTGAAAATGAAGGTACCTCCCTCTTGCTGCTAAAAGAGACTTAAAACTGCTTGTAGGCTTTGCATGCAACTGCCTTACAGACAGAAATCTTTTTTTCCTGGCTCTACTGGAAAAATAGCTGATATATCTTATTGACTTACATATTAATGCTAAGGGTATAGATTTATTATTTTCATGGATTTTCATAGCAATGAGACACCTAGGCCCTACTTTTCTAGCACACTAATTTTTCTGAGGTGGAAATGAGTGCTCACCAGGACTGTCTTGAAATGAGGGCTAGCTGGGCTCTCACCCTCACTAGAAACAAAGTTCAGCCAAAGGCAAACATGAAGAAATTACACACCTTTATTACTTGTCAACAATAATTGCTTTCTAATAAAACTGATCAGCCATCAGCAATCATTAATTATTTCACAGGGAGTTTGACAGAGACTATTTTTGCCTATTGTAGGAACAGACAAATGACATTTGTTTCCTAGCATTGCTGGGGATCTCTTTCTGAGCATAATCAGGGGAAGAGATCACAGGATTTAATTTAGATTAAAGAATCTCACTCCCTCAAGTTAATCTAGTCAACGATTTTTGGGATATGGAATGTTGGACTCGGTGATCTTAAAGGTGATTTCCAACCTAAATGATGCCATGATTCTCTGGCGACTATGACTTGTCATAGCACCATCTAACGTGGACTGTGCAATTTACATGGAAGTCAATTGGAAGTGAGGGCACTCAGCAGTTGCAAATCTGCTTCATAGTTCTCATGACCTGTGGGTCAAACAACTGTCATTAGTAGGATTAAAATTGGCACGGAATAAAATATGGATACACTTAGAGTGAAATTTTTAAAGCTGCAGGAGCTTTTAAACACTGGCTTCCACAAGAATTAATAAGTTGACTGCCTAGATCCCTTTTGTTGGTTACTACAAAGCTCTTGCTTAATTATTCTGCTCAGTAGTTGTAATTTGAACAGTTGTTTCTCAGGTTTTTCAAATTATTTTGAAATTTCAGAGGGTCATTGGCCCACAGAGAGAATATACATGCTTGCAAACTTTGTTATTTCAACAGTTCAGCGTCTTTTTGTTTATCTGAGGAGAACAAAAAAGTATCTAAACCAATTATTTTTTCTATTTGGGGGGTAGAGTTGTCTAGCTCAAAGGAAAGAAAAACATTTATTTTTCAAATTTGGATGGGAAGTAGAATATATCATTGTACTGTGTACTTTTTTGCTTAGTGTTAATTATAATTTATAAATTACAGCTGTGTCAGAAACCACAATTTCAGATACGGTTCCAGTCTTCCCCCAGAGTCTGGGAGGTTTTCAATTTTGGTTCTGTTTATTCTTTAAATGAATAATGATAATATTCCTACAAAGCACATTTCTCAGTAAATCAAATGTTTTCATAAAGGAATTATTAGCCTAATTTTATGGATGGGAAAATAAGAAACAGGGATACAAAGGCAGGTCTGAGGTCAATAAGACACCCAGTGTCAGTTCTGGACAACTCTGACCACCTGAGTATCAGAAGGAACCACCTATTGTTACTGATAAATAAAACTCCACAAGCTCAGCTGTTTGGTTTGGATAAAACCCTCAAACTTTGAAGACTAATCTGAATAAACCTAATCTTTTGGTGTTAAGACACTGAAAAAACTGCCTGTCATGTGAGGGAAAGTGGAACATTGAGTTGTGAAGCAAAGGAAATACATTGTAAGATTAATGTCTTTTATCAGTTTTTGCTTGATATGTATTCTGCATATTGAAATTTTACCTAAAATAAAAAATTTCCTGAGGCAAGGGTTTTCTCCAGTTCTACTGGTGTGTTTCTAACCAGAATATTTTGAATTTTCTCCAATAGTCCTCCATTTTTTCCTGACCATTCTTAATTTACGATCGCAACAAAGGCAAACAAACATTTCTTTCCTTTAGAAAACACTTGTCTTGAGGCATCTGACAATATTATTCTACATTTTGCCCAGTTTCTAAGAAATGCTGTTTTGTAAATGAGCTTGCACAGCATTTCAACTGCATTTGGGTTATATAGTAGATATATAGTAATTCAAAATGGTAATGGTTTCCAATCAACTACCATGTTAAACATTTTGAGGATTGCAATGACACTCTCTTTAGCTAAAGAGGAGTTATTTTCGTGTGGATCCAGCAATTCCTAAATGAAAACAGGAACAGACACAGATAATTTACATGCCATACCTGCAAGAGCACAGACTTGTTCTTGTAGCAAGTTGATAGTACAAGGGTAATGCCTTTAATGTTTATTCAATAACTCCATGCCAAACAGGCATTTTTCATTCCAGTGTGTCTAAAATGGCTGTTCAGGTAGGGCCCTTGATGAGCAATGAAAATGAGAGACAGGCCTTTACTTAGGATGCTAATGTGTGCTACAAAGTATGATTTTAAAAAATATGCTTCTTTTAATAAGGTCTTTTACAGCATAGATTTTTTTAAATAGGTTCAGTATCATAAATTACTGGAACTCCTTTATTTTCAGAAATATAAACCGTATGCATGGGTGAAATTATGGCCATAAAGGGCTATTTTAGCATGAACCGCAGGTTCATTTTGGAAACAAAACTGATGGTCATTTGCAAGCTTTTAAAGGCAGAATGAGAACAAAAACAGGCTGAAAAATACTCCTACTCATTCCACATGCTTATTCTTTGTGTCAAAGATTTGTGTTTGCTGACAAAAGTAAAGATTTCCAAAATCATGACAGCTAGACTCAGTTAATCTTGTAAATACTCACTTATGTCTAGTTATTTGAATGAATTTGTACTTTCAGAAGAAAGTATCAAATTCAAATTAGTCAAGGAATATGAAATTTCAAAGAGGTTTTATCTTCTTATATAAAGTGTGAGTTTGGTCCAGAGTATGAAATTGTAAGCCACCCATGCACTAGATATTTTGTGTGAATAAAGATAGATCTAATCTATCTTCTTCCTATCAATAGAATTAATTCAAACTCAGAGCAAGTAAGTAGTGATTCTGCTCAGAAAACTGATGGCAAAGTGGGGACTTATGTCTTAAATGTGTGCTGAGTTTTCAAGGAAAAAAAGATAAAAACTGAAACAACGTCAACTGTCTCCCTAAACTTAAACAGTGATCTGAGAAATAAGCTGGTTGGTTTCTCACCTATCGTTGTTACTAATGGCCTGGAAAACAAATTCTGTTATGATTTCCACCTTTGAATGTGCTTCCACAGAAATTTGCAGTGATGTGTATCTACTTTCTTTACACATAGGACTTTTGCAAGCCCTATGGCCTTGTTTTAGCTATGCATGTGTAGTTTTGAGCAAGCTTCCAGGAAGTACCCTAGATGAAGTTGTCCAGAGTCTGTAAGAACTGGATGGAGCACCAAAAGCAATTATATGCTTTCATGGTCTGTTCTGAGGTGTAGTGGGAAGTAAGGCAATAGAGAAGGCTGCAGTGCTATAGGCGCTACAGGCTGGTAGCCTCTGTGTAGAGAGCATGGATATGAGACCCAGAGGAATCAAATCAGAGGTATCTTTTTCTGCTCTTCAGAATGAGACAGGAGAGAATCCAGCTCAAAGCCTCTTTTTCTTAAGTTTCATGATTCTGCATGGCTAGTGGAAGACAAAAAACATAGAAGCATTGTTTGTTTCATTAATATAAGCAAATGTGAATGTGAATCTACCAAAAGAACACAATTATTGAAGAAAACAGCAGAGATTTCAGTTATTTTTCATAGTAGTAGAATACCACAATTAGTTTTTTGAGGTGGTCTTTTTTTTCAATCAAGATGCCTAAAATGGCCAATGTGTATTTTAATAGTAGTATAACTAATAAAATAAATTTTGAATGAAACTTCCACTGATGTCAAAACATATCAATAGGCTTTCTAAAATAAGTTGCCAATGAAAATAACACAGTATTTTCACTGGCATACTAGCAGCTCCTTATATGTCATTATGAGCCTAATTTTCTTTGCTAAAATTTTGCGTAATTAGAATATGCATTGCAGTCTAAGACGAAATCAAGACTGTACTTTGTAGTTTAACTACAGATGGATTTGAGTCAAAAGTTTACATAAAGTTCCAACCTTTTTCAAAGCTTAGGGGTGTTTGGATCTGGTATTGCACTAGTTTTGTACTTCAATGCTGTCAATGGAGACGTTCTTGCAGAGTTACACAGGAGCTGGATCAGTCTCTCAGAATGTAATGTAAATGGACAGTACTATAAATTTCTTTATTACGAGAGCATGAACTGAAGGCTTTTGTAAGGAAAAAATTCTTAGCATTGATACTTAGCTTAAAGTGTAATCATATTTCCAGTTGAAGAGTTCTATTTATAACTGTTACTGTCAAGGCAACTAGAAAATAGCAATCATCAAAGAAATGGAAGGATTTGGACTTGCTGTGCTTGATACACACCAACTGAGTGTAAAATAAAAATGTGAAAAAAAAAAAAAAAAGAAGTTAATTTGCATGGTCATTAGATGAATTTATTCTTTATAATAAATACATCAATCATTTAACTTCAGCTACAAAGGTGTTGACTGTGCTCTTTGTTAAGATCCTGTAACAATTTTCACTTCTTAATGAAGCTTTTTTCTAGCCAGAGGGAAAAAATAATAGTACCATATCCAAAATCTGTCCAGAATAAAATGTTTTTGGCTTTTCTGTAGCTAAGAAAACTGTCCAAATCAATTTATTCAAGAGAAACCAAACAGCCCATGAGTCTTTGAAGATAAATTCTATTTGACCACAGTTTAAGTAGCAGTGAGACTAGAGCCCAGTTGTTAAGCTCTCTGACCCAGGATTTCATAATAGAAGACATAGAAAAATTTGTGTGTATGTGTATAGTGTAGGAATACCAGCTGCATCTAACTAGGTAGCTAGTAATTACATAAGATGGGTCAGATTATCATCTGGAGTTTCCACAGACATGCATGACTGCTGAATATCTGTGCTGTTATTTTCCTACCTATTTTGTATGTTACAGACAGTTGGCCATCCTTTTTTATCTGCAGTCTAGTGTTTATACAGCAAACAATGCCAGCTATGTGTATATCATATGCAAGTTTCCTTTTGGGTGACTATAGTAGACCACCTTACAGTTCTGGGTATGCCACTAAGAAAGCATCATATAGAATGGGCGCTAGTAGTTTTGAAAACAAAATTACTTCCAGAGAGGATATGTTAATAACAGAAACTGAGGATGTTTTGAAGGAAATACATAGTTTCATGGGAATAGGTAAACAAATCCCTCTCATATCATCTAAAGAATTACCTTACTGAACTGGTAAGTTTGAGAGATGATGACCATTAAGTTGTCATTTGATTGAAAATTAATGCTAGCTGGAAAAAAACACTGAAACATGCTAAGATGCACCTATCAGGTTATAAATACACACAGGTTCATATAGATACTCAACTCAAATACTCTGCATTTTCATTCTTTTGCAAACTACTCTAGGAATTTTTTGTTTCTTCCATTTACAGGCCCTTTAAATTTTGGAAGCTTCAGAAAGAACAGTTATGTAAATGTCCTCTATCTAGGGTTCATAAAACTGGTTCAGTGTGTAGGAGTGGTGTGCCAAGGCAATGAAGTGCTAAATTCAGATAGTACACACACGCTGGGCAAAGGCTAGGCTGTGCTGTGGTCATCATGCAATACCAAAACCAGATAAAAACTATCTATTGACCTTTGCATGGAGGGGGATAAAAAGTATATAAGCTCTGTGACCTCAATGACAGCCCACAAAGCTACTGGGTAGAGAGAAATAGACGTAAGTTTATGCCACCACAAGTTTAAAAATATCTCTCATTCTTCGAAGAAGTCAGAAACTGAAGCACTCTGAGACTGTCAATCTCACATAGTCCAAGACTGGGTATACCAGGGGTACTACAATGCCAGAAAGCTGTCATATCTTTTATGCAGGTCAGTTTTTATGGACCACTTAAAGTGAAATGGCACTTCACTAAGGTGTTTCAGCTCTGTCTTTCTTAAGGAGAAGACTATTAAGAAGACTGACATCTGAAGTTGTGATTTCATGACAGGACAGTTATCCTTTGGGAAGAGGACAAAAACCACTAGCTTATTTAATGAATGATATTGAGGGCACAGTCACCTAATTTCAGTTGCTCTTTCCACTGAACAAGTTTTAAATCCTAAACTGAGAATACAAAGAAACACTTCTGAGTCAGGAAGCAGCAAGGCTGGAGTGGCAGCATAAGGGAAGATGAACTGGGAGCTGAGGGTGACAACACATCAGCACAAGGATCCCAACCAGCAGTCATTGATAACGTTGTGTTTCAGGAGCCAAGACAGCCTGAGGATGACAGGATAGAGGTGGGTACACAAGAATCTCTGACTGTTCAAGGACCATGGTTTACCCTAAGGTGAACACCTCCACAGCTCCCTTCCAAGGCAATGATCATGTCTGAGGTGTGTTGGGGCCAAACAGGCATTTGGGCATTCCAGTCAAACTCAGAGGCCACAAAACTGTGGGCACAGTGGATTGGACAGTGCACCCACCTGGAGAGGATAATGACAAGGAGTACTGTGTGGCAGGGTGCTGTTGCAGATGCCTCCTGACTGCACTCCCTTTGCAGTGGTCTGGGCATGGAGGCTGTTCCAGCCAGTGGCCTTTCTCACCACAGCAAAAGCATGATCCTTCCCCCGACCTGTGTCCTCACTCTTGGGGTGTTGGGTGAGGTTGAGTGGTGCCCATCTCCATGGGCTTCTCCTCTGTGGGTGATAAGTAAAGTTGAGGAAAGTGTGGCTGGGCTCCTCCAAGGGCTCTGGTGCTCTCTCTTGCATGCCATCAGGCACCTCTCCAAAGTGACAGCCCGGTCCAAGAGCTGTCCCAGGCTCTATGTGGCTCCACCTGGGCTATTTCATCATTGAAGGCCTCAGTGGGCTACAAGGACTTACTCCCTTTTAGCCAGTTCCCACAGCCAGTGCCATGAAATGGATGGTGCTGTTGGTGGCAGACTGGCTGCTCCACTGGAGCTCCAGCAAGGGAGCCTCAGCCATGGCTGTGAGATTGCTGTTTCCAAAACACTGCTCCAGAGCAGTGAACTGGGAGCCTGGGGCAGGGTGCAGGGGACATTGCCCTCTGCCTGGAGGGACACCCAGCAAGTCATCCTGGATGGCCAGGAAATGACTGCTGAGAACGGGCTAATGCTTGTTGTGTAGGCCAGACATCACACAACATTGAAGATTAGACTCACCTGACTAATAAAATGCTGTACCCTTCCCCTGATCTTCATTAAAGTGTTTGGGGAACTGGGGGGCAGGGGTTGCCCTGGATGCAGTAGGTTAGGGAAGCCCACAGGGCTGTTGCCTGCCGCTTTGTCCTGGCCCCATTTTGGGCAAAGCCCCTGGCAGGTGAGCTCCATTAGACACAGCTGTGTGCAGCCCCTGGCATGGTTGTGGGGCCAGGACCCGTGGTGCCTGGCTGTGGGGACAGCCCTTGACACAGCCATGGGGCCTGTCCCCCACCTGCAGCTCAGGTTCTGTCAGGGTTTGGCCTGGGACAATCAGCAGGAGGTGGGGAGGCCCCTGCCCAGACGCCGGCAGCTCCGGGCCCAGACTGGGGGTCATATTGACCTGTATGAATGAAATCCAGCAGGTATTGAGGAAAGCACACATGCAGATAAATTGCTGTTTATTTGCGTGGATGGATTATTCCAGCAAGGTTTCCATGTTTCCGCATTGTCCTCAGGCAATGAGATTTTTTTGTTTGGATATTATTACAGCATGTGTAGTGGTTGTGAAACTACTTTTTTCTTATGTTGAAAAAAACAAAAATTCTAAAAAGTTATTGAAGTGTTGTTAGATTGATCCAAGACTATGTTGCCAGATTTCAGTCATTAAAAAAAAAAATGAAATATAGAGAACAGAGACACCATTCATATTTATGTAATGAATATCCAACAGTTAATAGATAGTCAGAAGTTCAGGTGCAATGAAAAGTGAGATATTGGCAATAAAATGCTTACTGCCTGTGAGGAATTACATCCCCAGCAAACTCCACCATTGCTGTTGGAAGTAAACTCTTCTTTATTTGAACAGATGGATTATCTTAGCCTGCAGGTCTCAATGTCGCTCATCACACTAACGTTTTAGGGATGTAGTCTACCTGAAACAAGGTACACCATTCTCCCAGTGTGGTGGGTTCCCATTTGGGAAAGTGGCATCAATGGAGGGACAACTCGCTGAAAGCCCATGTTGACCCCTAATACTTTGTTAGCACCATTGTGAGGACTCAAACACAGAGCAGATGCTTGCGTCTGCAACAGGCAAATCCTGTGGCTTCTTTAATAAAACTGCATGAGATCACTGATATTCCATTTACAAATCCATACACAAATATAATTTATGTCTAAATTATTTCTGTCCTTTTAATTAGTTTTTAAAAGACATTTCTATCACAGTAGCTGTATACATCTCTGCATTACTGTCTTAGGCAGGCTGAAAAAGCTGAACGGAAAAATGGCACTAATATTTACTATAGCTTTGTTACTTTCACCCTCAACCTTGGCACCTCAGTATCCTGTCTGCATTATGTTAAAAGCGAGTCATTGACTTGAATATAAAACCCTTAGATTTATGTGTTCTGCAATTTCTTAAATTTCGTACACTGGACCACTTAAAAACTTGAAAGAATCAGATTTTATATAGCAACTGTCAACATTAGGGGACGGTTCTCTGATTTATATCTAGAAATAAAGGCTAAAGTTTCAGGGTTGCCAAACCGCTCACTTGAAAAACACAGTAACTACAGGAGGGAAAGAAATGGAAGAAGTCCTCAGTGTTTACAGTCATTCCCTAATGGAACAATTCTGTGCTATTTACTGTTAACCCCTTCCATAGGCAACCCCGCTTATAGAAAAGGAGGACTATTTGTTCCTAAGTACATATTGATTGTGAATTACTCACTCAGTGTCAAGATGCAGCCTCACTGAAGAAAAATGGTGTAAAAAAAAAAAAAAAAGTCTTAGGAGATGCCAGTTGTTAAATACCTTGTCTCCTCTGTGATAGCTTCTGTAATTGTGTAGCAGTCCTTATGTCTTGATGGGACTATGAAGCTATTGCTTTTTGAAGTTAGCTAATAACTCATGAAAAATATGAACTTCATCCAAATTTAAATTATTGCTAAAAGCTAAATTACATAGTGAAGTTATATAGCCTGGAGCCAGCTCCATTTGAGAGGGCCGGGATGTATGAAGACTTGTCTTCTACTCATGTTCCCACTAGAGGCAAGATAGACACACAGGGAGCTTGACAAGGAGCTCCTAGTTATTAAGGAAACAGTCCACTAGGGAAACATTGTTCTAGATGTCTGGATGAGGCATAGCCAGTAGATGAGTCTGGGGAAAAGCTTTGATTGGAAAAAATGTCTCCACAACACAGCAGCAGCAAAGGTGTAGGGGTACAGTAGCAATAGCTGCAATGCAGCTGGCGAATGAAAAGTCATTTCCAGCCAAAACACAAAGGAAGAATTGTTCCAAAACCACAACTGGAATAGAAAAAAATCATAGATGCTAGACTGGAAGAGGAATTTTTCATTACATTAGAGTGAAATTTTGGTCTTGTGGAAGAGAATAAAGAAAACTTCTATAAATTTCAGGATGGCCTGATATTTTGCACTGATCTAGGTTATGGTGCCCTTCATGAAGTTACTCCACAGCTCTTACTGCACAAACAGGTAAACTAGTAGCTTACAACTACTTCAAAAATAAAAATACCTGTTTTTCTGTGTTGGCATCACCCTAGCTCAGACTCATTAACTCCCAACTCATGTGGCTGCAGCTCTGTAGTGAGAGAGCAGAGCTGCGTACTCCTCAGTGGAATCTGTTCTGTTGCTTTCTGCCTGCTTTGTGTTTCCTGCATTTCACTCACACTTACTGATTGTAAGTCTGTAAGGACTTTCTCTGTCTCTAGCTATCCACACTTCTTTTTCTTTTTGTCAGACTCCATAAGTCTTTGAAGATGTGGTTAGGGTTGCAAATCCCCCAGTCTTTGATGACAAACACAGTGTTCTTCTTTTGAAACAAATTCTGCCCTGAAGCAAATGCTGGTTTCCCACATGTTCGCTCAACACAGGAAAACAGCTTTTGGCACTTTTTCCTCTGACCCTGCCTTCCCTTTCCATACCCTCAACAAAATGGAGCCCTAATTTAAACAGTATGTTTATTTACCTATGCAAACAGAGTTCTACTTTGGGGAAATGGGAATTGGATGCAAGCAGAGCTTTATGGCACATGACAAGTATTTTGCTTTTTGGAAAAATAATGAAATGCAGGACAGGAGAGGATAAAAAAAATGAAGCTATGCAAAGGTGTGTCCTCCACGAGACACAGAGATGACAAGTTCTCTGAGATGCATCATGGAAGGTAAAGAATGAGATACAGAACTGCCAGGAACTCATGGAGAAAGGCTCAAAGGACCTTCTGCTTCTGTGGGTTTTATATTTTCAGAGTGTTCATAGATAACACCTAGATGGCTGTTCCCCAAGATACATACTGTATCTCTACTGTTAGGCAAGTAGGATAGCTAATGCACCCAGACAGATAAGAAAAAAAACAAAAATAAAACTAGTAATATTTATGGATTTTGCTATTTTGGCTATTTAGTTGCCTGGCATATGTAATATAGCTAATTTTTCATGTCATCTTCTTTCCATTTTAAAAACAGTAAGTTAGAAATTGAAACAAATCTTTACAGGGTTAAGGTAAGCATGGCCTACATATCAGTTTAAGACCAGTGAGCAGAGTCCTTTGGTGCACAGAGACTGATCTGCAGTTGTTTCCCTTTTTCTGCACACAGACTCTGCAGCCCAAAACATTGTGAATGCTGAAGGTATAGCAACAACCCTTTTGATAAAGCCTGTAAAATCCAGCCAGGGACATCCTCCAGGTACCAGACTAACCTTAGCCTAGCTCCTGCCAGATCAGTAACAGTTAGGTGGACCATAGCTGTTTCAATTCCTATTGTTGCGCTACCAGAGCAAGTGAACTCCAGATGGTAACTCCTTCGTGATAAGGCAAATCTAGTATTGGGTCTTAGCTGCACATACAAAATCCCCTCTTATCTGTCTGTCTGGTCTCAAATTTAACCATGAATCTCTATCCAACAAACCCATACCTGAATCACACCTGTTTCTGACCTCTCTTTGTTAACTGTAGCCTGGCATCCTCCATCTGATCCAGTTCCTGCTGTGGTTTACCAGCTTATTCTAAGCTTGGTGCTCCAGCCTGGATCCAGACCACTGGCTGAAACTTTATGCTCATCTGAAACCTCACTCTTGGCCCAAATCATCAGCTTTGGCTGGAGACCCCTTCTGCTGTTAGTCTTAATCTATGCGCTGTAGACTAAGCTGTAGGTTGGTTTTGTTCAGTTTTGTTTTGTTTTTTTAAACTACAGACCTGCTGTCATGTACCCATCTGGTTCTATCCCTTATCCATAGCACAACTTAAAGAAGAACTAGTGTATGGTCCTTACAAAAGTCTGGCAGATATAATCTTCTCTTGGAACTATAATTTTAAAATGTTCTCAGCTAAGGAAGTACTCTGTAAGAAACCAGTTCAGGAATATGGAGGAGACTGGAATATCTACTTTGTATTCCACCAGTTTCTGACTGAACTTGCATAGACTATTATATTGGACTAACTATTTTACTGTTAATGAAGGACACATCATACTTCTGGTGAAATAATAGTTTATATGCCTCATGTTTGGTCTCATTTAACATATCAGCCCAACACTCATAAGTATAGAGATTGATTTTACGACTCCACAATAGTATGGCTGATATGCTGTCTGCTCTTGTATGTTCAGATCCAAATCTGCAATTTCCCTAGAGAGATCTGACCTCTTTATAAAAGTGCATTGAGATGCACTCGTGGATATTTAGGATTCCTGTTTGTGCCTTTTTGTTGTTGTTGCAGTGATTAAGTTGGTGTTGGAGCAGATGAGTGGAAATCAAATCACCTTACACCAGCAGGGGTCTAAGGTAATGCACAGTATATCTTGAACAGGAATTTTAGGTGAACTTGTCTGAACACTTATTTGCCACAGATTCTTGCACTCATAGAGTTTCATGCTTATCTAATTGTTCAAACACATCAGTAAAATTAGTTTCACATTTTGCTTTTTGAAGAATTAGCAGTTACTACTTACAAGCCACCACTGGGCAATAATTTCAGTAATTAAGGCTCCCAGTGCTATTTATTCTATTACTAGGCTCCTAAGTTTTCTACTCCCTATTTGGTCAACACTTATAAAGCTCAAGGATTTTTTGCAAGTTTCTATGAGAAATAGCATATAAATAACATTGTATAAAGTACCTTTTCATTGCAACCCATCGTAAAGTAGAGAAAAGGTGATTAAAGATGATTTCACAACTGTTTGCATAGGAAGTTTTACAAGTATGACTTAAGAGTGTGAGTCTTACCTTCAGTAGACTGTAACCTGTTACTCTTTGCAATTCCAGGAGTTGCTATTGTTGTGGAATCATACACAAAATCTAAAAGCTGTAGGATATTTTCCAAAGCACAAGTTGTACTCCTCACTCCGTGTGCATGTGTGTGTGTGCACATGTACATATACATGCATATGGATATAGATATAGATACGTAGCTACAGATATATAGATACAGGTATGTAAGTACTTATATCTCTATGTATAGCCTCAAAAGTTTTCTTGGTTCTTTCTTCGCAACTCATTTTCAGGTCGCATGTGTTGTCTTGGATAGGAACCATGAAGTCCTGGAGGAAGGCAAGCCCATGGAAGAAAGCAATAGCCTTTGACTCTGGACACCGAGGACTTGTAGGATTAAATTTTGTAGAGATGCCCAGCTCTTCTCCTCAGCTGAAGAGTCTGCAAAGATTTTACTCTGCTATAAACCCTTAGAAGTATGGTGGTGACTATTGTAATACAAAGAGTGAGTTAGACAGATCTTGGAAACCGTTATCTGCAAAGTTTTTCAAAATGATTACAGAGCTTACAAGACTGGGTGATGTCTATAATGCTTCATAAAATATCCCATCGAAATAAAGCTGTTAGAATGTGGCCCTAAGAAAGTATCAGTATTTCCAATTTGTGGTTACAGTTTACACTGTATATAATGCAATAGAATGTGCTTTTCATATTAATTTTGATGAAGAATTGCTTGGAAAAATGTTAGAATAAAGTTTGTGCATATTGGAGTTCTGTCAGATATTTCAACAGGAACAAATATTGGCGTGTTGGTAGTTGGTAATTTTTCAGAGTTAATATATATGTATTTTTAGACTTATAAAATGTCACATGATTTGAATAACTCAGTCAGCAATATCTTTGAAATATGATCATTAACAAAGAATAAACCAACTCCCTTTCCTCTTTCCCAGCAAGTAAATTTATCTTCTGATTCCCTCACCATTTTACAGACTTCACGTCCCAGTAGAAATGGTTTGGAAACTGTTCACTACTTGTGATCCAGACATGCAACTGGGCTGTTTAGGAGATGGACACAAATTGTATTCCCACATGTCCCTTTGTCAAGTAAATGACCAGCCCATCCAACTCTTGTTTCTCATTAAGTGTATTTAAGTCACCCATCCCTATTATTTCAAGAACAAACACCATCCCAGGTTCCCAGTTTCGTTGAGACAGGTGCGTTCTTGTGGAAAAATTCTTTGTTTTCTTGAATTGGCTTTTCCTATAATAAATGGGTTTGTCAAAAATTAGAAAAATTATTCCTGCCTCAGCATTATGTTCATTTGGAGAAATGGCAATTTCTTTTTTCAAATTCTAATGTAACCAGACTCAAGTGTTAGTGATAGTAGCACCTAATTATAGCCAGAATATCTCTGCTTAAATTCTGCTTACTGTAGCATTTGTGGTTTTGATTTACTATGTCCTAAACCAGGAGTTTTACATTAGAAACCTGCATAAGGAAGGGTCATAATATAATTTTGATCTCCTTATATAGCAAATATCTTCTATTTTTAGCAGAAGCAATGACTGATGATTTCAGCAGAAAATCTCCCAGTGGTTGTGTAGATAAGGCAGTGAAGGGGCCAAGGGAAAAGGGAAAATCTAGCCAAGCCAGCTTAAGTCCTGAATGCCAAATTGCCAGTGCACTTTCTGCAGCATCTTGAGGTAGAAGGGACTTGGAAAAATGCTGATCATCAGGAATACTTTATCAGATGAGAGAGGAATAGTTGGTCACATGCTAAATGGATTAAGACCTGTTCCTGAAGCAAAATTACATGAAGGAAAGATGCCCAGAGTTCCTGGAGCACTGAATCAGACTCAAAGTCGACAGCAGACTGCATCATCCTGGTTTTTAATGCCAATATGACTTGTAAGCCCCTTAAATGGAATGCAGCAGTGTCATACTTGGTTCTCAGCATTGCCACTGTTTGTCCACACAGATCTTCTGTGATGTGTTGCTTAATCCTCAACAGGACTTTGCTGCCACATCAGATAGTACACGTGCCAAAGAACTCATGTTCTGCTTTGTCAGGCCATATTCATTTCTAAAATAGTCTTGTTGGTTGATTAAGCAAAATTGCTTACTCTACAAAACTCTTGAAATATTTATTTACTTGCTATACAGCTGCTAGGGTCATCTATTGCTGCTTATCATCAAATTAAAACCTGGTTGAATGTTTAGGATGTCTCTTCATCTCAGGAATGCTGGAGAATATCTCTTTACATGACAGATTATACAGCTTCAGAGGAATTTCCCTCTAATTGTATTATACACCCTTTTATGGGCAGATCTTTCTACTTCATTTTGCTTTTAGAAAAACTTAAAAAAATAATAATATAAATTTTTTTCCTTCTCAAACTGAACAAAGAATTTTACTAAAAAGATAAAGCAATATAATTTCTAAAACCAGTTGCTTAATCCCCCTCTGTCATTTCCTGCTTCATTCCCTGCTGCTTTTTAGCAACTAACACACACTTTGCATTTTTCCATCTTCACCTCTTTTTGTCTCTCACAACAGTATTTTTAATCAGTTTTGCTATTTAGAACACTCATTGCCATGTGCTTAATTGTAAAATCATGTTTAAAATGTCAAGAACTTTCTTAAAGGGATTAATTTCCATCACAAATAGACTGGGGTGAGTAGTATTACTAACAGAATCACATGAGCATTGTATTTTCTCCCAGGCCTGGGTGGGGTGCTAGGTATTAACTTCATCTGTGGGAAAGAGGGATCAAAATAAGAGTGGGAGCTTGTCTTTTCTGGGATTACCTAGCAGCATGAGTGTTGATATTTTGTGGTGGAGTGAAGTGAAACCATTTTATCTTGTCTGATGGGACACAGTACAGGAAGCAAATATTTTAGGTAGGAATGCTTGTTCACAAGCAGACCAGTTGCCAGCCACCTAGATTGTATTTGGGGAAAGAAAAGAACAGGAACTGCCTACTTTCTGTGGAAAAATAATACCACCCCATCTGTTCCCACTTCCCAACACTGTCTCCACTTAGGAGGAAAAGACCTGTGAGAGTTGCTCTGCCTTGGAGGAAGAAAACTGTGATACAGTCTCTCATGTTTTCATGGGGCAGTGAACCCAAGCATGTATGTAAGTTAACTTTTCCCTCTTTGCTGCACTCAGAGATAATAAATCCTTCCTCAGAAGAAGGAAGACACATACCTTTGGCTAGGACTTTGTTAGGAATGATCAAAACCCCAGGGAAAGGTGGTGAAACTTTGGAGCAGAGGTTGGAAGAATGGTAGTTCCTAGCATTTAGTCAGGGCAAAGGGCATCCCAAATTCTCCTTTGTTCAGGTTCTAGGTACGCTCCTTACCCAATTGGAAGAACGATAAGCTTCAGTCTTGTGGGATCTTTTTCTTGTCTTCCTTATAGGATCTTAAGAGATTCTTTGTGAGTCTGCTGATTTTAGGGTTTTCTTTTTCCCAAGAGTCAAGGGATAGGCATCTGTTATTGGACACATTTTGCATTTCTACTAAGCAGCTACTTCTGTGACGGTTATTGGCTCAACAGCTCTAGAGAAGCTAGAGCTGGACATTGAAGCATAGGAATGCCAAAGAAGTATCTTTCTGTCAGCTGGAGTGAAGGAGGTGGGGACAAGTCATCAAGAGGACCGATTTACCTAAGAAAACCAGGATTCAGTTGGAAGGAAAGGGACTGGAAAATGTAGTCTGCTGGCTGGAAGGGGATAGACCTTAATGAACAGGAAAACAGGAAAAGATGCAAGGCTGTGAAAGAAACAACTGAAAACAGCAGAAAAAGTGCTAGGAGAGATGTATTGTGCATGAAGGATTGGCCAGCATTAGAAAAAGTCAAGAGCCAAAAGAGCAAGAATGGTAATGCCAGATCTGTGAGAAGGAAGGAGAGGAAGAGATTAACGCAGAGGTCTTTGAAAAAGGGAAATTTGTGATGGTGGTAGGAAGTGGGAGTGGGGAGAAATGTTAGAAATGAGACATGAAAAGAGGAAGGAAAAAACCCGCATATTTTACACTGGCTTTCATTTCTCAGTAATTACAGTGGGATGGTACTAATTTGGAGCCCTTTACATTTAGAATGGAGTATGTCAATGAAGGATAAATTAAACATCTGATATCTGAAAATCTTTCAAGTGGTAAATTAGGAAGTTAAATACTTCTTGTGTAACCTTCATGGGGCTTCACTTGCAATACCACACCAGCTACACAGATCTTTCTATTCATAAAACACGCTTGTGTAAGCATTACCATTCACAAATTACCCATTCTTGGAAGATGACAAAGAATTCATTGTCCAGGGCTTTATAAAACGATTATAACAGGTGAAAAACTTCTGCATTCCTTTTTCATTATGTCTTAGGTACTTCTGGGAACAAGAAAGGTACTGAGTTGCTTACATACCTAGCCAGTGCCATGCAGTTTTGAGCCTGACAGGCTAGTTAGTCCTCAGCTAAGCTGAGCGAGAATAAAGTCCTCATTGTTAAGCTAGAAGGAAAAACTTGCAGCTGCTATATGTGTAGGTAAATACATGGAAAATGGAGACGATTATATGCTCCATGAAAGCTGCTAGTTTATGCGTCCTACCATTTCCGTTCACATCAAACTGCACAGGGTGTGAAGAAGTGCAGATTTCAATTTAGGTAATGTATATGCAGTTGGAGTAGAGCAGGGGATCATGACCATGACAATCCATCTCCTGCAGATTAATGTCTGGTGGAGGCAGGTATGTCATAAACTATGGCTTAATATGGAGAACCTCTCAGTGTTTCCTTCATTTTCACTAATGCATTGTATGTGCTTGTAAGAGATTCATAGTAGATGTAGGGCTATTGCTTTTAAATGTTGCCTCTGACCCAGATAATGTCAAAATGTCTGAATGCAGGCTATGCTCTTTTTAAAAAGAGCATCTCTAATGTAATGCAAATGCACATTGTGGGGAAATTCCAGCTGAGAAAATGAGGCCTTATATTTCTAAAACCATATACATGTCAATAGCCCATTATTCTCCAGTTTTAAATGTAATTGCAGCCCAGCTTGGAACGAATTCCTGAAATAATAAAATACACTGAGTAGCAGTTACTGAGTCTTCCAGTTATTTTATGCTCCCCCCTGCCCTGCAAAAAGAAAAAGGAAAAAAAAAAGGAAAAGTGAGGTGAAAAAAAGTGGAGGAGAGAATGGAGTGAGGAAGGGAGGCAGAAGATAAAAGTGAAAGTCATATCCTTTTCTTTAATGTGTTATTGGAACACTCTGTGCAAAAATATGCTGGGCTCCTAAAAGGCATTACGACATCAACGCATCTGAAGCTTTTGTATGATTGTATCCCAGTCCAATTTTGTATGACAAATTATTACCAAGCAATTAAGAATATTTATAATTGTTTTCTTTGGTTGAAACTTTCTTCTATTTCCAAATTTCTTTCAAGCTAATGTTTCCTATAAAGCCTGAACAGCCATCATTTTGAAAGAATTCTGTCTTAGTCATGTGAATTGCTGCTTGCCACCATCTTTTTCTGATAAATTTAACATGTGCACAGTACAGCCGTTATCTTCAGTATTGGTACTTTTTAAGGTATCATTATTTCATTGTGGAGTTCCCCCCTGCCCCTCAAGTCTTTCTTGGAAGAACTCCAAGAAACAGTTTCCATGATTAAAAACAATATAGATGAATATTGCAGTGGTGCTGAGCTGCAGTATTTCTTTCCTTTCTTTGCTCTCTTTACTTCCCTCCCAGCTTTCCCCTCTTAGCATGAAACCCTATACTTCTTGGTAAATGAAACATAAATGGTTCAATTGCCTAGTCATATTTCTAGGGTGGAGAACATACACATGGAGTTCCTGAAAAAAAAACAGTATGCTAGCAACTGCTTAAGAAGCTAAAGAATTATTATGCAGTGAATCCATGACAAAAAGTTATTCTGAGTACTAAATTTGAGATACAAATGTGTGTGTACTGTAAATGTCTTGTGAAGACTCAGAAATGCACATGTAGTAGTTTGTCAGTAGAGGTGGTTTTGTGGAAATGGGCAACTGCAGTAAGAGCCAACTTTCCTTCTCAGTTTCACACAAAGCAAGAGGTAGCTGCTGATACTATTCAGCATACTTTATTTCCCTTTTGGTCTTTTTCTTCCTTCACTTAAGGGAATCTGGGATCTTACTATCTGACTTATGGAGGTGCTGTTAATTATTTAAACCTTTCATCTTTCTTTAATTTATGTCATAGTGTAAGCATAAATTCCACTTTTTATCTGTTTCTCATCAAGCTGCATTTCTGTCATTGTTTGTAAGCCTGAGGATAGACAAAACTGTAAAATTAACTGTGCTTCAGTCCTTGAAAGAAAAAAAATACAGATAAAAACAGTCTCCTCAGGACTTTGTGCCTCTGGTAGTTGATTAGTCCCTGCAGTAGGGAAAATTAAATTTTGTGGTTGAGACCCAGCATGCTTGGATGGTTTAATAATGCTGTGGCCATCATCCAATGGCTGACAACCAAGAACTGAGGTACTTTCTGTTCTTTACTCCCTCATGCAACACCTGAAAATCCCGGGGCGAATCAAACAGAAAATTAAAGCTCAAAAACCCCCCTCACCTGCAAAGCATGTATAAGGAACTCATTTTAATGCTTTCAAGCTGAAGTAATTGGGACAGGAGCCCAAAAAAAAGCGACAAAGGTATCTTGGTAAGTTCTTAAAGCACCTTTTTCAATTTCTTGTAGTCCAACTGTGCTTGCTGTTTTAATGTATTTGTGTTTCCAGTGCATGTATCAGTCAGTCAAAGCCAAGTAGCTACTAAAAGCAATAAAGTCATGAAGCATTTCAAAAAAAGCCAAATCAGTGATTATGACCGAAGATACAAATGAAAGCTGTGGCTTCTCAAAAGTAGTTGTGTGAGGAATTTCCTTCTGAGAGCTAAGCCCAGTCTAGCACCCAGTGTGCACTCTGTGTTGCATCTTGATTCTTAACTGGCAGGGTGGTGGTTTGCACGATGCATATGTTGCCTATGCATCTGGGCTGTCCCTGTGGATGACTCTCTGGTAGCTGTGTCTGCCAAGGGAAAAATGGTTTTGTTACCTGGCAAATGAAAAGTCAGCTATAATGACATTGTCTCTGTTATTCTGAAGATAAAAAGCAAGAAGGGTTCAGTGAAGAGTGAGGTTTGGTTTGGATTATGCTATGTAGAGAAAATTCTCAAAACTAAAATAATAAGAAATTACATTTTTGTGGCCTCTATAAGGTTTTTGCTACATTGTTTTTAATTAAAAACACAGGAAATTTGGATGGGAGGAAAACAGCCATTTTACACTTCAGTGCTGAGAACATGGTGGATATTTTTCTTCCTAAGGCACCTTTAGATTCACAGTTTTGGCAAGTTCTGGTTGGAATTTTGCCACTTTTCCCCTTTAATGCCACATTTGCTGGGGAGAAAGGTGACGTTTTCTTTTGGATTAGATATATTCTCAAAATAATCTTGAAAAAACAGCTGTCCTCTTTGTTCTGGTTTAGACTGAGGCTAAGACAAAGACAGAGACAAAGAGACCAATTTCTCTTTTTATCATTCACTGCAGTATAGTATCAGGAAGTTGCAGTACAAGTGTTGACTTAAGAACTACACTCTGTTGCCGTTTCTTGTTAGTGTTTTGATTGAAGCAGGATGGGGTGGAGGAGAGAAATGAAGCCACATACTTTAGTAGTAGTTACTTCAGTCAGATCTCCATTTATAGCCTTTTAAATTGTTTCCCTGCATTTAAATTCTGTTTATTGCGAATGCTTGGGAAGGAAAAAAACCCTACACAATCAGACTGTTTTGCTTGTCGGTCTGTTTGTGCCATCACATCTAACAGTTTTGCAGGCAGTGGTCAACTTCAGAAAATTTAAGAGAGAAAGGGGAGTATCAAGGATATTATGTCTTCATTGACTTTTCTCAAAACAGGCAGCTGGATGGGGAAGACAGAAATAAAATTTTAAATCTGAAGGATAAGCAATTGCAACTCAGTTCCTTTTCTGTACTGAGAGGCTACCCCACCAACAAATCTGACTGGACAAGTGAAGTCAGAGACTACCCTGAATCTGCTATGGCCTGTGTGAAGTCTGGCTAACCAGCCTGGAAACAGATGCAGAACAGAGCTGAGAAAAGCACTTATGTGGAACACTTGAAAAAGCTAAGGGCACTGAGAGATTTGTATTTATGAATTTAGAACATAGACTTACAGAAATGAGCTAGGTTTCGTAAAGATGTTCTTTGAAGGCATTTCTACACCGTACAATTGGACAGTCCTGCATTAGGAAGTAACTGAAACCTGAACTCAGATTTTACCTTCTAAAGTCTTTCTGCTTCATATCTTTAGGGAGCTGAATACATGGGCTGGTGCTCAGCAGGTGCCCAGGTTTAAAATATTTAAAATTCCAGACTGGAGATGAACTTTGTAGTTTAATACTATTTATTATTTACCTAGATAGGTATTTGTTTCACTCTTTCTTTATGGCCAGCCCTTTGCTCCAGCAAATACCCTCACAATTGCTGTTTTAGATAGGAATATAATGCCATCCTCGTTTCACAGGTGGTTCCTCAAGAACGGGACAGTGTAAGGGATGTTCTCAAGGTTGTACAAGGCACACATGACACAGATCAAAATGTCTGCGCTGAATGCAAGTCAACAACTTAATCTGATGTGCCAGGTTTTATTGGGCCAGCCAGGCTCTCTCTTGTGGTGACTTCTGTGCCTCAGGGATCTGGTAGAGTGATTAGAAACAAAGGACTCCTACAGGAAAGCAGAAGACCTCAGCTCCCACCAAGTCAGTGTGTAAAGCAGTGTTTCCTCCCCATCTACATCTGGACCAAAGTACACAGTTTGAAAACCACTCAGTCTTACCACCACCACCGCCACCTTACTCATGTTAAAGTGGTGTGGTTTTTTAGTTTAATCCCTTTGTTGATTTCACTGCTAGTTCCTATAAGCAAGCAGCAAGATTTCAATATTCTGTTCTGATGTGTTTTGCCCAGTTTAGACAATGATGATCTTATATTTTTACTCGGCCTTCTTTTCCTTGTTAAGTTTTTACCCTAATGGCAGTCCTGATTTCTCTGCCACTCAGAATGGTTGATGTTGTACATACTCTCAAGGGCATTTGCTAGTGCAGCCATTCCTCAAACTCTCAGAACTATTGGTAACGCTGTTTTCACAACAGTGATTTGCATTCAGTCTAGAATGAAGTCCAGTACGTGCCCGCAACATAAAATGTGCTCATTATGAATGAAGTATATGCAAAGCCTCTTAAGAATTCACCCAACATAATTAGATACACCCTGGTTCATCTAAATGTTATCCAAAGGCTAAATATCTGAAGCTTTAATTGAAAAAGCTCATTAACTTTAAATACAGCTAAAGTTGTTGAAAAAATCTCAGTGGAAATAGTAGATTCTCCATGAAGACCAAAAATAAAAGCATTTGAGTCTGAAGCTATTAATCATAAAGTTGACTTGCATATTTGTGCTACTTTTGAAGTAAGTCTGAGTGCTTAATTAAAAAAAAAAGGGGGGGGAAACTTGTGCATGCATGCTAACTGAATTTTCCTATTTTGTTGCATGTTCAGTGGATCTCAAGTACTTAAAGGAGCGCCAAAATAACTGCTCAATGTAGGAGCACAGTAGAAAACTTGAAACAAACTGATGATTATGTGTGATACTTGTCCACAATGTATTAAACCAATAACCTTTATTGAACATCACATGGCACATAAGCCACTATCAGAAGAACATTCAAAATGTGTATATATGAAATTTGTTATCACAGCCAATAGAACATAGTACCCAGAGGTAAACAACCCTTAATAAAATAAGTAGTCTAGTGTGCAATGATGCAACCAGAGAAAGCTTTTACAACATGGATTGTATTGACAGTAAGCCTCCATCTGGAACAGAAGTGAGGGGAGAATACCAGTCAAAGGTCAGATAGTAGAGTTGACAAACTTCCATAATCTTTACATGTGCTACAGAATGACCAGGATTAGCTGACACTATCACTTGACTTTCAGAAATATTATTGGGTAAAAGAAACCAGCCTGATTGCTGCAAAAGGATTGCTGTGATGTTGATACTGATGCAATTGACATGGAACAGTGTTTTTTACTTGTGAAATACAAGCAGAAATACAACTTTCACAGTTTCTTTGATATTCTTTTTATCCTCCTCTTGTGAACTAAAGCAGAGATGAAAATCAACTTGTGCTGTTACAGAAGTGATTGTGAAAGTGGCAGCAAGGCACATTCAACACTACAGCTCTTTTTTTGTTATTCAGATGCACATGAATTATTCTGGAAGCAAACACCAGAAAAATTAAAGAATGGTTAGGCAATATTGGTAAAGTGTAAATGTGCATTATAGTGTCTGTCAAATCTGGATGGGAATTTCACAAGGATTTAAAAAGGCATTCTTAATATCTGGCAGTATTCTTCTACCAGTGTTTATGTGCCAAACCTCTGAACTATGACACTGATCAGAATTCATTTAAAAAGTACTTTCACTCAACCTAAGCAATCAAGAGTCATTACTTTCAAATTATTTCTGTAGGAAAACAGTTAATATAGGACCAGGCTTCAAACCACAATTTTCCTTCCTAAAAGGAACAGCCTTTGCCATTAAAATAAATATAATAATATCCCAACCCAACCTCCCTTCTCCCTTCCTTTCCCAAAGAATCACCTGTTAGAAATATATTTCTGAGACAGATATATACAGTAGGTCACTGTAATACACTGTGCAAATATTAATTAGTAAAAATGAAAGTAAAGATAATTGTTTGCAGGAACTTCAGTTTTAAAACCATAAAAATGTAGTGAAATCATAAGAATCAATAGTATTAGAACAGAATCTTTACTTTGCTGATTTATATGTAGTATTAAAACCCCAGAAGAAAAATGGATAGCTATATTTTGACTTTTGTTAAAATTCATTTTCACACCTCCTAAATGAAAAGACAAAGAATGAGTTAAAGAAATATAAAAGTCTTAATATAAACTAATAAAAATAGACACATACAAAATATTGTTTAAAAAATATAAACTACTACATGAATGTGCTATTTATCCTTCAGATAATTAAGCCATTCTCATGATTTTTAGTAATAGAGGAGCTTGACTTATTTGTCCTGAAGCTGGCAGTCCTGCTATTTTCTTTCATGTTACTAATTTTCACACAATCAAACTCTCAAGAAAATATTGTACCTTTATAAGGATAGTCATACATAATTCATGGCTTCTAAATAATGTTTGGTTTTTTTTCCCTATAGTCACATGTTGTGGAAGTTAACGTTTTAAGACTGCTAAAAAATTCTACTAAATAGATCCAGTGGCTGGTCTTTTAGTAGATATTTAGTAGACACTAAGTAATTAGTAGATATTTTAAGGACATTTGTCTGATGCTGTATTTAAACCTGTCACATAGAAACTGAGGTCAATATTTATAATTGTGCATGCTTACAGTTAGCCTCTAAGAATTGTTCTGAGTGCATGCAGAATGCATGTATTTCATCACAAATTTTAGATGCTTATAGCATCTTAAATCAGGCTACTTACTTTGCTGCCCAGACAACTAAACTAGTGCCTAATTAGAACCCTCCAAAAAGAAAAAAAAGTGATCTCTTATTTTCTGTAATCCTGAGGGAACAATGAATGAATTTGTAAATGGGATTGCTAAACCTAATCTGTGGTTCAGAGGTCACTTTTACCCTCCTTCCTAGCTGATTTTTAGTTAGTACTCATTAAACCAGTCCTGTTCATGAAAATATTTGAAGAAAAGGCAAATGCAGGTATTTTCATTTGTTTTTTATGAAGTCCCTAGTTATATCTAATCTTCATACACCCAATTACTTGGTTGGAATGTGACAAGAAAAGTGAACATAAAGTCTATTTGGCAGTTAAAAAATCTGGCTTATGGCTTTCTCTTGTTGGGAAGGAAATCAAGTAATTTTCAATCTGGCATTCTTGTATATAGGCAAATATAAAACACTTTCTTGTTTAAAAACATCCAGGAAAAATATTTCAGGTATCAAAAATTTGCTGGACTGATTTATTGACTCTTTTGTCACTCTAAAGTGGGTTTTGGTCTCTCTTCTCTTGGAGAGGTTGTTGGGGGTTTTTTGGCCACTGTTTCTGCTTGTAAGATGAAAGCCCCCCAACTGGTAAACAGAAACTACACCTGTTACCATTTGACCAGACTAAATACTGGATTAAAGACAAAATACTTGCAGAAGTGTTGGTCTTAAACAGGTATCATGGGAGCTGGTTGACCAAAACACTTCACAAGTACATTTAGAAAAGTTGCAATTAAGGAGCTCACTTCTACCATCATGCTCAATCTGCAATCAGTTTAAGGGGAAAAAGCCCCAAATTTAATGGCTACTTTGATTCAAGAGTGCTATTTACCCACGTGTAGTCAAAGTGAGACAGTACTTGCCTTAAGAACGGAAAGTTACTTATACACAGAGTTCCCTGAAGATATTACTTTCAGGTAAACATCCAGCCCTCTTCCCTCTAGAAGGATGGTTTATTTCTTTTTCAGTTAAGGCTCAGGTTGCAAAGGAACTGGGTGTGATATTTACATGCCTCAAGGTAAATGTAATAATACACACCTAAACAGTTTTGCTGAAAGGTAAATCCTTACCTAATCAAACCAGAGATCACACCCCCTGCACCATATGCTGGAGGCTCTTAAGACTCAGAATATGTCCAGAAAAATTGCTGATTTTGGAATAGTGTGCCTTTAGACAAAGAAATTTTCTGGACACTTAGTCATTAGCATTAAAAAACTCATGCTCTTTTTTGGACAAATGTTAAAATAAAAAAATGCTTGAAGCATTGTATGAGAAGGATTGTTCTGTACAGTCCTCAAGTTATCAGGGTTTTGTATTGTTTTATTTTGTTTTAATGTTTTATGAGGTTTATTGCATGTGTTTCAAACAGCAAATGCCTTCCTGAACCCTGAAACTGCCTTTGGAGGTGGGGCAGGGATAATACAAATCCAAGAGGAATAATTTTTTCCTAATTTTAAAGTGAGCTTTGAGAAAATGTAAACCAACAAACAATGTAATGAATGCTGGTTGTCTAAAATATGATTGATACTCCCAACTTTGTGGAAGCTTTATACCAGCAAGACTATCACTTGCTACAGTTAGTATGGATGATAGGTTTAAGCTATACTCCTGGTTGGTCTGGTATGTCATGCTGTGTTCCAAGCAGGAACACTTGCTACAGGGAGTAATAACATGATGGAAAGGAAGGCGACTGGGGACAGAAATAAATATGAAAGCAGGTTGTTGGAACTAATGAGTAATCAAGCAGTATTAGATTTTTCATGTGAGCTCATTCTACAACAAGTGTTGAACAGCAAGGAAATCTGTTCCAGATTAGATGTCCTTGACAGCCAGTCTGAACTCTCTCCCTTGTCAAAAAAATAGGATTTGAATTTTGCACAGTATCCTGTGGAGTATTGTTACTACAGAGCCATTGACTTTCCAAACATGTTTTTGTTTTAAGTAGTGCTGTCTGAAGGCATTGATGGGTTACAAGAACAAATGAGTGTCTAGAACTGGATTAAATACATGTATTTGAACTGCACAGAGGTTCTCTTTGTTCACCATGAGCAAAGTTGTTAGTCCAAGACACTTAAAAGGATAACAAGAACATCCTAAACAGTCCTTAGCAAATCCTAAAACCCAGAGTTTGCTCTGAAAAGCAATATGGTGAAAACTGCCACTCTCCAATTTCTAAATTAGATCTATTCTCTGTCTGAAATCAGCTGCATACACACTTTTCTCACTGACCATAAGGTAATATTTTACTATTTAATGTGTATGTGATTTATAGCCAATGATAAAAGACACAAACAAAAAAAGTCTCTGTATATGAAACAGAAACTGAAGTATAAGCTGTGGGGGTTTTTTTTCTAATTTCATTCCTTTTTCTGCATTAAATAAAGATCTGCAACTGTAAACACTTAATTAACAATTTTGTTGATAATGCATGAATCATGCAAGAAACAAGCTTATTGTCTCTTAGCTGGATCAGTTTCTATGAAATAAAGAGAAAAATAGGTCTGTTTGTGTTCAAAAAACAAAGCACATGTAACTCAGTGCAAACATGAAGCAGTTCTGTTACATACATACCATTTTTAGAGTCATTCTTCTGATCATAAACACAATTTAAGATGTAATTTATGGAGCAAAGTCGTAAACTCCACCATGTAATAAATGAAACAGAAAAAGACAGATTACAACCTTCTTGTTAAAGTCAGTGAGCCAAATTATGGTCTGATACACATGTACAATGTGAGCTGCTTCGCCATCTGTAAAGATAGGAGATGGCCTTCATATGCAGATGATAACCAAAACCAGGTGATAATGAAATGACCAAGTGGGTTTATAACTTTCTTCTTCAGTGATCACCCCTTCAAAATAATCTGTACTTTTCTCATTTTTCTGCAGCAATAGGGACACTGACACTAACAAATATCAGAAGGAAGAAGTAGAAGGAAAGGACATAATATTGATATGAGGGAGAAGTGCTGTTAATCAGATGTGTCAAGCAGGTGGCCTTTGAAGCAGGCAGGAAACCATGGAGGCTAATTACCCACATTTTGCTTCATGTTGTGTTGTTGGGAAAGGTAGCTGAAAGCATTTGGTGTCAGGCTACTGCAGTTAATACAATTTTGGTCATGACTCGCCATCAACTCTATACATTCCCATGGGTGAAGACAGGACCAAAACTCTCTAGCAAAGACTTCCTTCATCCTGGTCTACAGCAGTGTAAAAAAAACTGCTGGAGAAAATAAATATTGACTTCCTCATGTTCTTTAACTTTTGATAGGGTCATATCTTTTACATAAGAAAAATAAATGTCTCGTAAGAGATAATGAAAACAAACAGGCTTGGCATGATTAGTAGCTATGACTTACAGTATGCACACAGAAAATTGAAAAGTGGTATCCCTGGAACAGTACTGGTCTGGTCTCTTAGGATACTTGGAGTCCTGGAATTGAAGATGTCGCTTTACAAGTGTTCATAGTCTAGAAACAAGTGAGGGTTCTTAGCTATTGGTTTCACAGTCCTGACCTTGCTTGAGGCCCTGTGGTCAGTAGAAAAATCACTCCCTGCCATGGGCAAGGGCGTTGGCCAAAGTAATCTGTTGTGTATACTCATGGAAACAAGATATCCCAGTCCTGGCAGCTACACCTAAAGGAGCTCATATACTTAGTTCCTGCTTGACCTTCAGCTGCTATAGGCCCATCTTTTGTTTAGGCTCCTCAATACAAGGTACAAGTAGTCAAGCAGCACATGGTATCCACTTCTCTGTGGTACCTTGTGTTACTTCTACCCTGTTTTCAGATTACCCAATTTTTGAGATGCTCCTCCATTCTAAAGTCCTCCTCTAGTTAAACTGGAATAAATATAGGCATTGTGCATCCCAGGATTTACATGAGATTTTAAACCAGAAATATCACAGAAAATACCTTACATGGAAAATCCAGAAGTTTTAATTCTCTTCACCAATTCACCATAAAGCTATGAATCAACAACCTGAATATGACAAAAGTTCAACAAACAAACAAGCAAACAAAAACTTCCTTAAATATTAAAAAAGTGGTCTTTGGTCTAGACAAATTTTTGAACTAAGACTCTGAAGACATGCTAAAAATCCCATCTTGTGCCACAGATGCTGGCTGATCTGAGGTATGTCACTTAGTTTACACATCTTTTTCTTTAAATCAGGATAACACTTCCCTACCACAAATGCATGTGGGGAGGATAAAACTGATTAATCATTACTGCTCTCTTGAATATTGGGAATCAGACAGTTCAGTGAAATGAAATGAACTGAGATAAAATGCAAACTGCACAAGTACGTAAAACAGCCTGAAAATATTTCTAAATTTCTACCTTGAAAACCTGCTAAATTTCCTCAGTTCTGTGTCCATACCTAGTATTATATTCATAGCTCTGCCACTGATTCAGTACAGAGCCCCCTTTATGTCAGATCAGGACTTCGCACTGCTACCTAGTTAATGACACCATCCTCACTTCTTGCACATGCTTCTGTACACTTGCCACTGTACACAGTCTGTAAAGTATACTCAAAATGCTCGATTTTGTTCAATGCATACATAAGGGCGTGGTAGACATAATAATATAAAGTAGGAACACTGCAAAGACTACAAGCACAGGTAGAGGCAACAACTGTAATCCTTAGAGTAGGATCTTGCAGTTGCTGACATCACTGAGAGAAATATGAAACCACTTAGATGAAGTCTGGGAATTACGAATGACTAGATTTGTTCAGAGCTGGAATTTGCAATTACCTTTATCCACCTCACAATATTAGTGCATTTTCCTATTGATTCCTAGATGAGACTTCTGATTGTTCAGTATATTACTGAAAGCTGTACCCTCATTTCAAAACGTGCGTATAACCTTCAGACTCTGATGATGCATTGGTGTGAGTGTGTTTCAGTAACACTGAGAACACTTGTCCATTTCTTATCCATTTGGGAGAAAAAAATATATGAATATTTGTGAGTGCATATTTAGTTTACAGAAGCACATAGTCTTTAATCAAAATATGTTTATAATCACCAGATGCAACGAATGTATATTTGTAGGTAACTGGTCTGATTTAGAAAAGAAAGGAAAACCTTAAAAACCTCATATATCATGTCTCTAACTCCTCTGAAATAGCAGTGTGAGTGTACGCTGGGAATAGCTGCAAGATCATTCTGATGGTCTGATTCAGAATTCATAGCAGTATAAATCAGAAGTTACTCTGAGTATGCTAACAACGGAATAGTTTCCAAAAACCTTCTTTTTGTTTCTTTTGTTTTAGCTTTTGATTAAATGAAATTTTGAGAACAAAACCCACTTCCTACTAATTTTTAAATTTTGCTTAAGTCTTAGGTAATTGCTTCTGCTGAAAAATGTTGATTTCTAATTGGAAATATGTAGGGATTTATTAATGTTTTTCAGAGCATAAGAAAATGAGCAGAAGGGGAGGAAAAGAGAGAGGGAACATGTTCAGACCAGCTCTAACAATGGAGTTATGCCAGTCAAACAGAGGACGAGGATTCTGTTTTCTTCTAACTGGAAATAATGATCATACATAATGTTGTTGTGCTAACGGCAGGTATGTTATTTTAGAAAATGGCCCCTGAAGAAAAGTTCTTCATCATTCTCAGTTCTAGAGGTTTAGATGTTCATGTGTTAATAAACAAGTTTGCATCTTACAAACGCTGGGAAAACAGACACAATAGCTCCTTAGTTAAGGGTAATACTTGTATCATTTCCGTATCACTGATTATGCTGGGATGGTGCTGCTTCTGTTACTTCACCTCTGATTACTCCAGGATTGGAAACAGTCAGTCACTATATGTTTGGCAGCTGCAGGATACAGATGTGCAGCCCTTGGAACGAATCTCTCTGGAGGTGGCAGCGGCAGCTGGCTACACTTTCCCTTTTCTGTTTTTCTCAGCAGGTGTGATATGATTGTGCTGTACATCACACCAACATTATTCATTTTCACACCATTTCTTGTAACAATGGAGAACTGACTCACTGTGGCATGTTTTTGATGAGAGGAGAAGTAGGCAAGAGAAACAGGAATTTTGTTTCTCCTCTTTTGGTGAGAGGAACAAATTATACACATAGGTCCTGTTTCTCTTGCCTACATTGCTTTACCTTCTTTGACCTGAGTGGATTTGGCCTTGATTTAGACAGACTGAGGAGAATAAGGTTCATAATGCATGGTAATCCTACACCAGTGACAGAACAAATTCAGCCCTCCTCTCTGTGTTTTAAATAGTGCAGAATACTTCAGTCAACTTTCAGAAAAACTAACCTGGGCAGTAACTAGGACTGAGAAGGAGATTCTTATAACTTCTGAAACAGTTTGCTAGCAGACTTTAAACCTGAGTTAAACTAATTCAAGTAGCACTTGAAAGGAAACAGTTGACTCAGTCATCCTGGAGAAGATGGATGGGGATGAAATGAAACAGCTTATGTAAAAACAAAGGCATAGATAATCCACAGTGATTTTAAATTAGGCTACAAATGCATGTTGGTACACCAACATTAGGAAAAAAAGCTTTTAAACTGATTTCTGTCCAGAATGACTAAGAAGTAACACAAAGAGCAGAGCCCCGGAGAATAGTGTACCCTGCTTATTACTCTGTGGCACTAGGCACTGACTAGTCCAGATAATCTAACCACTAATAATCCAGAGTTGACTGCTCACGTGTGTATTGTGTATTCCTTTGTTCAGGCTTATTCTGTTCTTGGATTGTGATCAGTTCAACCACATGCAAAACAAGAATGAATTGGACCTAATTCTCCTGGGTTTTCTAATTAAAATCAAGCTTTAACTGAAATTTATTAGGGAAAGATAAAATCTCACCAGTCATTTTCTGTTAATGGCAGGGGTTGCTGTGAATTTCTGGGCTCTTCAGTAACTGTTCTTATGACATATGCAATTGAATTAGCAGGATTGTTGTCTGCAGTTTATGTTGGAGTATGCACTAGTCATCTCTGTTCCAACTGCTTCATCTAAAAACGGACTGAAAGGGGAAAAGTAAATGCATAGATTTGGTTTGTAAATACATGATCCTAGACATAACTGGAATGTTTGGCATCCATTATTCTGGTGGCCAGTTTTGATTCTCGTAGAAGTAATTTCTCTATGGAGGAATATTCTCCTTTTTCCTCTGCATATGGCAAGTGTCTCACACTGGTGACTGACTGACTCAACTCTGAAGTCCAAATGCATGGCGATATATGATCAGGGCATGGCTGCCTGCATATAACCAACCCAGATTCATTCTTTGCTTTTGGCTCACAGAAGTAAGTCTTGAAGTACAGACTCTATGTTTTCCTTCACATCCTGTAACACAGTGTGTTAATAAAAGGAAAGAGTAGATACCACTAGCTTTGACACACAGACATGAAGTATCACTCTGGTGTCTCACAGGGTTTATTGGGAAATAGGTTTTATTCTGCATGGTAAATTTGGCAGCTGCTGTCTCCATTTCCTGATTTCATTTTATTTTATTCATGCTATGTCTTTTTGCTGGAGCCAAGTCCATGGCTACCCAACTCTGCAAAGGTTTGAGTCCGTATCTTGACAAAGATTCTAAGGGCATCCATTTGCAGGAAGGTCCATATGCAACTGCTGAAGACCAAAAGCCCAAGAAAGTCTGTTTAAATGATTTTTTAGCATGTAGCGTTCTTTAATTGTCTGAGTTACATCCCAGCAGAAAGATCTGAGCAGTAAAATCAAGTGGACTATCAAAAACTTTTATTTTTTTTCCAGTTCTAGTTGTAAATTTAAATCGTGAGTGTTGCTATTTTGCTGTCCTGGATTAGTAGATAAGAGGTAGATCTCTACTTTTTAAATTCTGGACAATATGGTAGAGGCCTGTTGGCTTTTGACTAGTTATGAAAATGAGGTGTATGGAAGAACTTAACCAGGCTTTTCCACTAGAATTGCTTCCAAGCTGGCACAGGTAGAAGTTATGTGGTTCTGGCAACATTGTATATTTTGAAGGTACACTGTGCTGAATGCAAAAAAGAAAAAAACAAACAGGGGAAAAAAAAGGAATAGAAAGAATTCTTTTTTCCCCAACATAAATCCTTTTTTATCTTTAGCCATTTTAAAAGAGTGGAGGAGGAAGGAATGGAAGACTCATTTACTTTGCTCTTGATTAACCTTTTATTGCCCCAACATAAATTGCCAGTGATCTTTATTTTGTTTTCTCTTTTATTCAGTTTTCTCTTTCTTATTTTAAGCACCACAAAATGTTTAATCTCTCTTTGAGCAGGCTTTAAAAGATGCAATATAAAAAGTTATCACAAGCATTAAGAGGTCTAAATTTGTCAGATTATTATTAAACATATACGATATTATTCGAATCAACCTAAGACAGTGAATTCTGCTTTTTAACATCAATAAGCCTGAGACTTCTGTTGGTGCTTATGTTATGTTCCTTACCTACCTATTTTGCAAGGATAGTATGTTTATTGAGTGATAGCAGAGAGGAAGACTTAGCATTTTCAGTTCTGTACAAGAGCATGGCTAAGGAAAGACAGTTCTTTTTACATATAAAATAGCTTTCCCACCCTATTCACCAGCTTAAAGCTCAGCTCTCATGCCCTAGCAGACTCAGAGATGATTAGGGTAGCAGGGAACAAAATTACAGTTTGATGCTTTCATCAGTTTATTCTCAAAGGCCCACGAATAACAAGCTATGCTTTTCTTTCTGTGTATTTTCCGTGTCTTTTTAGTATTTTTTGCCTGCAAAGCTTCTACATCTGGAACAAAAGAGAGCCCCGTAATTTCATTCTTTCACCCTGAACAGGATCATAATCTAAGTGTGTGTGGGGAGAAGTATGTTAGTAATAAGAGAAGGAAATAGGGTCACCTGGGGCTGTGACAGACAGTCCAGATGAGATTCAAACAGAGAATGGTAGTGATGAGTTTTGAGAAAATTGGGTGATGGGACTTCTGCAACGCAGAGTCTGATCTGGGCTTGGCTTAAAGTAACAAAAAGCTTAGGTCGGAGCTGCAAGGTTCAGTTCTTCTAAACGTATATAATAAGGGAAAGCTGCTGCCTTGCCTTTTCTCCCTGCTTAATAAAGTTTTTGAGCCATATTTCCTGGGGACACACAAACCTTCCTAAAAGCTACCTGTATTTCTGATATCTTTTATAGTTAATTCAAGAAAATGTATATTTTTAAATGCAATGGTTTGTGCAGCAATGCACAATGGTTTCAAATGCAAATGGTTTTAAAATGCAGCAAAATGGTTTCGACCTAGAAACAACTGGCAGAGAAAGGAGGAAAAAACTGAGAACAGTGCAGGCTACAAGAACATTCCCAAAGGACAATATTTTCAACAATAAGAAGATTAACATGGGAAAATGAAAGGCACACACTACAGTCAAAACCTTTTTAAGCTCTGTTATCGGTTGTTCTAGGATCTAAATTCTTCTGGAGACTCATTTTATTTATAAGCATGAGAACGACTGACAGCTTTAAACGAGGGGTAAGTGTATGTCAGATTCTTGGCAAACAGTCAGAGCTGCAGCTCTTGGGTGGTGTCAGGGAGGGAGGGAGTAACACAGTCCTGAAAAGACCTCAGTACCGCAAAAATTCCAATCGCAGCCCATTTCCCTAAGCATTTTTGTTATGTCTCTATACTGTCTTTTTTTAAATATGCAGTTTTCAAAGGCTGCACACTTGCAGTGTTATATAGACTGGCTAGGTCAATGTGCTTTGCTCAGAAGAGTTTGTATGCTCTATTGTCTCTGCCACAGATTGTGGTAATGCTCTCTCTCGTGTTACAAGCCTTTATTTTTTAATGGGAGAACAGCTTTCTTTCCTTCTCTTTTTGTGTGATTATGTTACAGTTAACCCAATTCCACAAATAACAGTAGTCAAACAGAAATGACACAGTGTGCTTACCCAAATACTTGGGGACTACACTGTCTCTTGTTATTGACAAAGTTTTCATTACAAGAGGATTCCAGCTCTGTTTTACTGTAAGAGACAGACTGGGAGAATGCAGTAAGTGTTGGCTAGTCTCTCTGCTGGTTTTTTCCAAATGCAGTTTGGCCTAGGACGTAATATGCACAGACAGCAAGCGCCAGAAACAGACGCACAGAAAGAACTCAATCTCAGTACAGATAAGTTTCAAATAATAATATAATAAAAAGAGAAAATAACATTTTGCAGACATCTAACACAGAGTAGTTTACCCTGGCATGAACCTTGGTCTAATGATGAAATTATATTTGGCACTGCACTCAATGACAATGGCTGCACTGTAAGCCTGTGTGGTTTATACATTTTCCAAGTGCTTTACTTGGGACAAAGAATTTAAAACAGAGGCAATGAAGAAAAAATAAATGAGTGGGTTTAAGTTTACTGTAATATAAATACACATACACATTGCTGCAGATGTTATTCATTGGCAAGTGCTGCCACATAATTATGCTGTGAGTTTTATAATGTTTTAACGAGTTTTACCCTAAATAGCAATAAAAATGGAACAATAAGAAGCTCTCAAAGAGTAAAAAAGTTTGGGGAGAGGGGAAGGTTGTTAGGTATTTTCTTTTGGGAAGGATTATCTTTGGGGAAAAACACATAACATACATTGGAAACATCAGGATTGAAATAATGTCTGAGTTCAGTAAAGCCAAATCAACTCTAATACATGGGTAGTCTGCAAAATAAGGGTTGGTTCATTTACTTATTTATTTATTCCTCCTTTCATTCATTCATTTTTTGTACAATAGATTTGTGCTAAAAGAAAGTAAGAAAAGGGACTAGTGTAATTCAAGTTTGGTTTGCTTTTTAATGCTGGGGAACTCTTAAGCGGCACTGTGACAATAGTGCTGTTAATATACTGTGCCGATTAAAGTCTTAAAATAATAAAACACTTAATATTTATTGTAAATGTCATGGTGATTTAAACATTGTTATACGTAGATCAAAAATCTTTGGGGATGCATGGCAAGGCAGTCAGTGAAGGGTTTGAGTTATTTTCTTCTAAGAAAAGCCCCACAAAACCAAACCCAACTTGATTAGGGAGAATTCCAGAGAAAAGTGGAGAAATCTGATAACCACACCAATGCTTATCAATTTAATTCTAATGATCTGTAAAGAAGATCTCTATTCTCCCCTGGATTTGGCATGCCACCAGCTACCTAAGCAAATAATAATAAAAAAAATGTTCACCTCCTCCCACCCAAAGCAGTGTAATCCACTTGGATTTCATTTCGGCATATCCCCCATTACAAATTGTTTTCACAGACCTCTCTCTACCTCCTGCCGAGGCAGTTTTAAGCAGAGGAAATCTTTTTGTTTGGGCCTACTCCTGGGGGATTTGTGGGATTCTTGCCGTCGATTGCACTGGAAGCCCTTTCTCCTGCCAAGGGATGGGATGAGCAGGCAGGCAGCAGCAGGGTGGGCACAGTGTCTTCCTGCAGTTGGTCTTAGCCAGTAACCCTCCCGTCCTTGGCTGTCCTTTGGCTACAGGGGAAGGGACCAGAGCTGTCGTCCCTGGGTGTCTGTGGGAGGAAGCTGGGGGGCCCATAGCCTTGGTCTGCTGCAGCCAGTGGAAGTGCCCGTGATGGTTGAACATGGGAATGAAATCCTACTGGATTATTGTGATGCAAGACTGAGATCGAGATGATATTGCTTGAACTGGCTGAATCCTCAGTTTACCTTGGGATAACCCACTTCTCTCCTCCCAGCTTTCTCTGCTCTGATTCTGAGCCAAGTCAGAGGATAGAAGCACCAACTGTGCAGAGATCATCTGGCAAAGTCCTCCCTGCCGCTTGTTTCCTGAAATTGTGCCTGAATTGACTGGTGAGCAGGGCTGTACCAATTTTGCTTTTATACATTCTCAAACCTCACACAGGGATACATGGAGTAGAAAACTGTTGTAATTTGACTCTTGAAGTCTGTATTTCTACAGAGGAAAGTGTAATATCTGCAGTTCCTTCCCTCCTGTAGGGCATTTGCAAATACACTCAGGTGCGCAAAAGAAAAGGAAGAGATTTCCTGGGCTGGAAGCTCTCTGGCGTAGCTCTTGTGCCATCAGGGGATCTATATGTTCCAATGTCTGTGGGTAACATTCATTCCAAACCTGGGGTTTGGAATATTGCTGTGTCCTCTGCATGTCACAGGGAAGCACCAGAAAAGAAGGAATGGCTGGCCTGCCGTCTTGGAAAGACACAAGAAGAGGGAGAAAAAAGGCCCTAGGACATTTACCATTTCCATACACGTATTTTATACATCACCCACACAGAAGCTACAAAACTGTTTTTATTTGTTCACAAATCCCAACTGATAGGAACAGGAGCATATCCTGAACAATGAGGTCAGGGTTTGATTAGCATGGAAGCCAAGATTTGCCTGTAGATTACACCCAACTTATTAATGGAGGAAGAGCAGGTGCCTAAAGTGACTTGTAAAAGAAGGTGTAAAAAAAAAAAGAAGTAGAGATGTGGGAAAGAATAAAGATCGTTAGACAAAGATGGTTTTCAGACTCTGTTACTGTTCATCCCTATTTTCTTTATTCACTCACATCTTGAGGAAATGCTGATTTGTTCCAGCTGCACTTGAAATCCTGAGATGCATTACAAGATGAAAAACAAACTTCTCTGAAATTCATCCAGCATAAATTTCTATAAATCAGTAGAAGGACACATGATTTCCACAAGCTGGCATAAGTTCACCTTGGGTTCCACCTCTTGGAACATTTTCATCCTGCCCATTAAACTGCTACTTAATTTAAAAGCAGATGTGCACCAAATACTTTTGGAGGAAGCTGAATTGAACTTGCAGTCTCTTTACAATGTTCTTTCTCTTTGACACTGTCTTTTGATGAAAGAATTTAAAAAGGTAATCTATCTAGGAAGCATGATGTAGGCAGCACAGATAGCTTTTCTTTTACTGGGTGATTACTTTTGGTGAGAAGTTTGAGAAAGATTGAGTCTGGTTTTACTATACTTCTACTCTGAAGGCCTTTACCACAAATACAACAATATCAGTGACCTACATGGACAAATGTGTGACAGAAGAGCAGTGGTCAGCAGAGGAATACATAAAAGCTGCAGAGGGATCAGGGAGGGGAATGGCATGTTTCTCACGAAGATCAGATCTTCACTGATCTTTGTTAGCCCAACTCTGGGAGCTGTGGATATGTGAGAGCTATGGATGTAGTTGCTTACTAATAAACGATATTAGTAAATGTAATGTAAATACTGTAAAATGTATATGTAAATGGAAATAACGTAAAATTTCTGCCATGTTCTGTGATGCTGTCATGGATCTTTAGTATTGACAAACTACTGGTCAGGATAGGCTGCTTTATTAATGCTAAGCAATATTCTGTAATCCATGATGTTTTCACACTGAATTAAGCATTTTTGTTTTCATTGCCTTACAGGTAGCAAGAAATCATGACAGAAACTGCAAGGTGATTCAGGAAAGATGACCATATGTGGATGTGTTTATATTGTTCTGCAGAGTACTAGATAAAAAGTCTTTAATCTTCTTGGTCTGAAAGCAAGATTTACCTTTTTTTTTGCTTACTATTTTTCTCCAATTTGAAATGTTCAGAACATAATTCATATATTAAATTAAACTTTTTTTTTCTAAAGTAAATTGTCTTTTTAAAAAAAACCCTACATACATATAAACCATATTGCTTCAAAATTTTTTTTTCCCCCCAGTATTGAGCATTTCAGACTCTGGTTTTCCTTTTTATTTTCTGATGTTTGTTGTCACTGAATGCGATATAGTGAATCCCACTAAGAACCTTCAGGGGATGAAGTTGGTGTATGTATGTTTTTCACTTGGTTTTGGTTTACTTTTTTCCATTTTGATACATTTTAAAACTGCCAACTTTAGAAAGCTGCAAAGTGTTTATAGTAATAATGAAAAGTGTATCAAGATGACAATGAAATCTGCACACAGTCCTCCAGACCTTCTTCAAGCTAGAAAAGTTTGGAAACAAATAGAAAATGGAGAGTAGGTTGTCAGAACTGAAATGGAGAAATAAACTGAAATCAGCATAACTGCTTAAATATTAACCCATGGACTGTACATAGTGACAAAGAAAGCAGACAATGACTGCTTATTTTAAAGCTTAAGATTTTTCAAAACGTATTTTGTGAAGAATTTCAGAAAGATGGAAGACTTCTAAAGATCCTGTAATGGAAAATTTGACAAAAATTGGTTTCAAACTTTTTAGTCTACCTTAATAGAAGTGGCTTTAGACTGTTTACATCAGGGCTGAGTTTGCTGTCCTGATATTTGTATTTATCTTTAGGCTTTTACTCACTTTTAAGAATTATGTAAGTTTTAAAACTTTTGGTAGAATACTGCTCTCTCTCTTTCTCACTCTCTCTCTAATTATGTGTGTAGTATGATTCATAGTACAGGCACATATTTCAGGAAGCTGCACTGCATGATGGAACGAATTATCCTAACACAGCTGCCAAGAGCACCTAGTTACTGAACTTGCCTTCAGATTGCCACAGTGTCATAAGTCCAAATCTATGGATGGCGGAGGGGGGGCGGGGGGGAGTTGTTGGAATTTTTGGCTTCTTTTACAAGGTACCAGAGAACAGCTGGACTGTTAATTAGAGTATGCTTATCAAGTAGATTTATTGCCACAGATATTAATATATGTTTCTCAGGCCCCCACAAAGGATAGAAAGCTTTGTTGAGGATCTATGAAATGTGCCTTCCTCTTTATTTAAATGTTCTCCTTTGAAGACTGCTGGATCAGTCCCTACCAAACATTAAGCTTGTTGCCATTGTGGATGACTAAGTACAAATCTATGGCATCATACAAGTTATCATGTAAATGGTGGACTTATCCTTCTCTTTACTGTTCTTTTCCCTCTAAAATGTAAGTTCTCCAGATTATTATTATTATTATTATTACTATTATTATTATTTTGCTGAAATAATGAAATTTGAAGAGACAGATCTAGCTTAAAGACATAAGCTGGCGTGCTTTGCCCTGATGATCCCAGTGTTCAATGATACTACATCAGTTTCTCTATAGCACATAGCATTACTGTATTATGTTAGTCATGAAGGAATCGTTGACTTCCAAAACAAAAAAACTCTTCTCAGATCTTGCCAAAAAGGCTTGAATTTAAACATCACAGTCCACTGGGAAAAATACAGTGCTTTTCAATCTGTCCTCTCTAGAGCATATTGTGCCTGTTCTAATGTCTCTAACACAGTGATAATTTCTCTGTGGCTCTACAGTAGGAGAAGAGCTTTAAAAGCAACAAACAATGCTTTTTAGGGTAGAGGCCATGTCTTTTTACATTTATAGTGCATCCTACTGAAATATCTGTTACACCTTCTAAATAGGAGTTTAGTACACATATTAAGTGATAACTCTAAATACAAAGAGTAAGATGTCATGGAAGCTTGAACTCATGGTTGAGGGAGGAAGAAATACTCCCCTTCTCTCCCCCTGCTCCATGCCCTGTAGATCAATTTGTCTCTATTAGCTAAAGATGGATATCCTATAACCACATTTCTTTTCATCCTACTTTTGGGGAAACAAGATTTTACAGTGGCCTTTTCAAAGAAAATAAATGTCCACCTGACTGTTTACTAAAAGTAATTAAGAGAACATTAGAGACTCTCGTTCCATCCTCTCAAGAATCAGTTTTTGTTTTGCGAGTAAGTGAGGAGCTACATCATTTCCCAAGAGTCACCATTCTCCATTGGGTAGCATCTGTTGATTCAGTAGTAATTATCTTGAGATAGCATGGATTAAAAAAATGCAACTAGACAATTCAACACCAGAAGTAGAAATTCTGTACTGTTGATTGCCTAGTGACAGGGGTATAAAACCCACTGCATCCATAGCTTATGAAGGGAGAATTGTGCAGAAATCTTTCTTATACTTGCTAGATAGAGTGGTATAAAATCAATTTCATCTGTTTAATTCTTAGGGTGTTTTCTTCAGCTTTACTACAGTTTGTAAAGGTGCACAGCGTCCTTTAATACATGTGTCTGTATTGCAGTAGACAGCTAAGTGACGAAGGCATTCTTTTACATGGATAGTTTCTAGTCAAGTTTTACATGAATAAAGTTTCTGTGTTGAGATTTTATAAAAGTTGCCTCTTTGTGTAAGCCTGACATATCCAGGAAAACTGTGACTGTATTGTTCTTGCAAACAGGAATAGCCAAAATATTGAGTTTGGGGCCAAATACATCACTTCTACCAGAGTGAAGGGTCTATCTGTTGGTGGTAGTAGACCAGGGGTTATTTATCCTATGAATATTTATACATCCACCTGAAACAGAATGTGTTACGGTTTTACTGTCTTGCTGTGCAGAAGAGGCATGAGAACCTGCTATAGTCAGGAAGACCAAGAGCAGTGAAGAAAGTATCTTCATCACTGCTTTTTATTATCTATACAGAATATCCCCAAGGCATGAATTTGGCAGGACATAAATGTATATCAGCTATATCGGCCTCCATTTATAACTACAAACAATTCACTATAAATTGAACTTTATTGTTCTATACACAAATTCAGCAGTTAAAAAAATCAGTCAGAAAGATTTCCAAA
The DNA here is from genome assembly GCA_035590195.1 of Aviceda cuculoides. NCBI lineage: Eukaryota > Metazoa > Chordata > Aves > Accipitriformes > Accipitridae > Aviceda > Aviceda cuculoides. The sequence continues at coordinate 48,798,438 of JAVJGG010000074.1, forward strand.
CAGTGTAAACAACATTAAATGCAGCAATTATATGATAAGCACTAAAGTAATCTTTACTTGATGGGGTAACGGCATGCAGAAGTAAACCTACTGTCTGGTGGCTGTTGTAAGACTTTCATGCCACTTAGGGTTTATTGCTGCTAATTATTAAACACATTTTAAAATGGCAGTCATAAAATGGCAAACACACCTGAATGGCAATCTTGTAACTGTGTTGTAGTAGGTCACTAAGATTTTCTCTATCACAAAGAAAGTGGCTAAATGAGAGCAAGTAGCATTATCTTCTCAAGATCTCTACAGATATACTCCATCCTGAAAATGAAGTCATTACTGGGATATGGCAGTATGAATTAGGAGCTGCTACAAAAGGAAAACATAACTGGAAGTTAAGGGATCTTTCTCTGAAAAAAAGCTGTAAATGCTCCATACAGAAGGAATCACAGCTAGCTAGAGAATAAACTGTAGGCTGTATTTCTATTGCATACTCAGTACAGGATGTATGAATCCACAGTCACTTAACCCATGATAGTGCAACTGTGTCACTGAGCTGACATGCTAAGCTCTGCAGAATTATGATGTATTTTGTAGTGACAAACAGTATAGCAATAGTTTCTGTAGATACTCCGGGAGGCATAGCACTGCAAATGCACTTGTGTCTGTGGGCTACTACAAAATAACACATTTGCCCTTTTCTGGGAATCATGTTTTCATAAGACTTCATGACAGCACACCAACACAGCCTCTTATTGGGAATTTTTCTCCTGCATAAATTCTGGGAAGACTGAAACTGGAAGCTGAACTGAGCAAAGGCAGATTAGGTCATCCACATTTGGCAAGAGGAGATGGAGAACAAACATGGCTCAGCTGTGACAGCCTTTGGCTGAACATTTTCACTGCAGTTAGTGTGAGGTGCTAATATATCTTCTAAGTTATATCATGGTCCTTCTGGTTGTGACAAACTTGTGACACAGGAGCAGTGTTAGCATTTGGATAAACAAGCGTAAAACATTTTAGGAAGGAGAAAATCTGTAGCTGAACCTCATTCAATCCTGCTTTCTCTGAAGTAACATTTTCAAAACTATTCCTTGCTTCTAGGAAAAAGAGTTTGAGATCCATTTCGAAGTACTAGTGTCCAGGTATTCCTTTCCCAAAGTTCCAGTGTTGCAGTTATCTAAAATGGCTGCATTAGCCAATATTTTACTCAATGGTCCATTAGAAATCTAAGATTAAATTTATTCCCTTGTTGCCATTTGAAAATCTCTGGCACATATTTTAAAATCCCTTACATGTCTATATATTCTATTCCTAATCTAAATGCTGGGCTGCTAGTACTAATATTTTAAAAGGATTAACATTTTGGTTATGTTTATTGTTATCTGTGATCATGCTGAAATACTTTATCTTGTTTGATTCCAGTGTACCATTTTTGTATAAAATGTATGCAATGAAGGGTAAAAGTAGTGGTTATGTGAAGCCAGAATTTGTTGATCAGAAAAAAAGGATGATATGGTGAGTGTCCAAAGAAAGGTAACTGGAATGAGAAGCAAGGGAAAAGGTTGAAAAAATTAATTTCATTTAGTTTGGAAACCTGAGAGGAAGCTGAGTTACAGTGACAACCTTTCACTACACAAATAGTTTTACAAAGGAGGCTGTCATCAGTTGCTTTCTGTGGCTACCAGGGTTTCAATTTTCTTTTTTTTTTTTTTTTTTGATCCAAACAGGGTACCTACAGAAGCTGTAAAATATATTGTGTTTTAAGAATGGTTTGAATAGACATCTGTTGACAATGGCCCCAATATACAAATTCTGTCTGTGAAAGGAACTGGTCCTAAAAGTATTGTGGTGGTTTTGTAGCCCACCATTTCTACAGCTATTCAAAATCTGGTTTTGATCTCTTTGGCCATGATTGTGATGTTATCTAACACTGATGAAACTGTTTGGATGAAAATGGAATTGTGAGAGCCTCCTGTAGTTCTTTGTCCCCAGACTCACAGACAGATCTGTGCCTATCTTAAAATAAAAACAAACAAACAAACAAACAAAAAAACTCACGAGCTAGTTTTATGGTAAGGAACTAGGAAAAATATAGTTATCTGTACATTAACAGTTGCACCTGGCTCCAGTTTGGAGAAAGGTCAAGATGTGACTACCTGACTAGAGAAAACAAGAGGAAGGTAGATAGGAAAACATAAAAAGACAGCATTTGAGATGCATCAATAAATACTGCTTGTTTTCTTTCTTGATCCATCCCTCTGTCTCTCTGTGTTTGAGAATTCCCAGGGCTCTGGCACTTCTCATGTTCTTTCTGAATATCCCAATGTGCCTATAAATATGCCATGGCAGAATGGGATCAGCCTTGGACACTGATACCCAGAATTCATTTTTTAAGTCATCTCAGACTTTGATTCCCTTCTTTCATGGGAATCTTGGCAAAAAAAATGGGACCAGTGACTCAGGGTACAGAAGATATCAACCTAGTACACTTTTCAGCTCCCAACAGTGGCTGCAGTAAGCACCAGCCCAACCTCTGGAGAGTGTAGAATAGTCCTATTTTAACCAGAGGTGCTGAAGTCAGGCCTTCTGGATGGCAACATTTGTTTGATAGAACATCAAAATCAGTTTCCCTTTATGCAAAAAGGGTCAGTGAGGCATCTGAATAAGCAAGAAACTTGACAGTCACATTGCAGTATACTGCTAAGTGTGGATTGTTTCCTTTAACACTTTTTATCTTTCCTCTCAAATATTTCCAGCCCCTTTGGAAGCTCAAGGTCTGTTTCATTATTAAGGTTCCCAGCTGCATAGTGACTCAGACATCAGGATTGTTTTCAGATCTGAGGTTTTAGTTCCTCCCACTTTTGGTCAAGAACCACAAAGCACTCCGTCTCCTAGTGCTGTACCCAGAGTTGCCCATGAAGCTGGCTCTCTGCTGACCAGATACAGCAGTTAGGGTCACACTAACCTTTAAGACTCTCTTCAATCTGACCACATACTTATGGATCATGGCACCTTTTTCCTACATGGGCAAAGTAAGGTATGGATAAATGGAGTGTACTTCCATTAAATGCTTCAGTGACTGATTGTCAGGGATAGGCACAGAAGGGAGTTATTGTACCTTCTCTCTTTATCCACTGAATGCCACCTCTGTCCTAAACATTAGGTGATTTGTGGTTAACCTGCAAGTCAGATTGGAAAGAAAGCAATTATAGAAGAACATACTCCTTTGGCAAATTGCAAAGGAAGGTACATAACTACAAGGTGGTAAAGAGGCACCGTTTAAATCTTGGCAGTGCACAGAGTGAATTGGAAATGGTTAACCACAAAGACATCTTGCTTCAAAGTTGTTACAGGAATATCACTTTCCCCTCCAGTGTTTGTTCTATGGAAATTACTATATGATGTTAAAGTAGTAATAGTAATTAAAAAAACTTGGCTAGACTACCTCATAGTATATGCAAAAAAAAAAAGCTATTCACCCTCAATTTCATCCCAGCGGCATGCTTAGCATAGTTAATATGAGGTGGTTTTATTGCCAATTTAACTGGGTTAAATCAGTGGGTATTTAAGTGACACTAAACCAATTTAGAGTCCAATCCACAAAAGTCTTGGCTCCAGAATATTCTAATATCAATGAAAAACTCAATTTTAGGCTTCTGTTCAACTCATTGCTTTGTAGCAGGGAATCACATTCAGTTTAAATACATTGCCTCCCTGAGAACTATCCCATCTTGCTAAGAGAGCAGAATCTTAGGTAGGTGGTCTCTGAACACCTTCATGGGACTATGGATGCACAGTCTAGTTGAAAAGCATGCCGCAAGATTCACAAGCCTAATTCATAATCATAATAATGAACTGAAATGGTTCAGCCAGGGCTTTCAGCACACAAAATATACCTACTGAAGCTGTCAGCACTGTTAGGTTTGTTCCCTGCCCCCCCAATGAATGATTAGTACATGGAAATAAAAAGCTCCAAATCTAAATTTGCTGCCCTCCTTAAAAAGACCTGCTGTGCACTTATCTACCAGCAAATGTATTGTTTCTTTGATTTTTTTTTTTTCCCAACATAAGGGATGAATTATTCAGGAGGCCTGATTTCATATACCTATTGTGTGTGCTGGTGAGGAGGCAGCATGCTGCAGCACTAGGAGAGCCAGGTGCTTTGCTCGCAGAGCTGTATACTGTGCCTTCCAGGGGCTCCTCTGCTTTCGGGTTAGTGGAGCAAGCATGGGGAAGTTAATGGTAGCATCAGCTGTGGAGGCAGCTGTTTTGCCCACCCTCTGTGCTAGAGGAAATGTGCTGCAGGTTTTTTTTTTTCTTTTTCTTCTTCTTCTTCTTTGTGGTGTTTTTTTTTTTTTTTCTCCTCCTCGCAATAGGGTGTGATGAGAAGAAGTAAAGGAAAGAATTGGAGGATCAAAGAAAGATGAATGTTTCACAGTTAGCCCTGCTGATTTCTTCCCTTCCTCCCCCCACCCCCATCCCCCCATGTTTGAGCATACACTGCAGCCTCCAAATTGTTCATGAGTCATTTCATTCCAGTAATTTATATATTTGAAAATTTCATTGGTGGATTTCAGAAATGATTTATTCTTCAGCTATTGCTTTATTTACTTACCTAATGGATTGACTGATGTGCCAGCATCCCTCAGGCAGCAGAGACCCCGTTTCTGTTTATTTCAAAAGAAGTGAATTGCTAACAGACAGGATTTTCACAAACACACTAAGTCAGACCTTCCTTATTGTTCTGTGTTTATAAGTTCCTGTTGGTCCACATACAGTACCTGTCACTGCCTATCCATTGAAAAAGAATCCCACACCAAGCAGTTCTGAGCTACAGCAGACACTGAGCAATAAAAAACTGCAAAAGGCTGCGGAATGCAAGTGGTGTGTTTCACTGCCCTGGATGCTCAGAGGATGCTGCTCTCTCAGACAGCACTTTCCCAAAAGTAGTAGGACTGTTCCATAATAATGGGAATTGTTACAAGCACATCTGGTATCGCTTATTTGAGATGAGAAACGTGTAGGCACAGTGAACTAGTGTGACTTACTTACTAAAATGGAGACGCTGCCTGCTTCACATTGCCTGCTGCTTTGTGCAACTATCTGTCTAGCTCATTTTAATTTTGAACATTATATTCCCTGCTAAAAGAAGCAGCAATCACTAGGAATAGGGGGATTCTGGAAGATACAAGCAGGTGTTCACACACACTATCACATGGTCTTTCTCTACTCCTCCACCCTTCCCATACTCACCCTTCATTACCATTACCTTTCTAATTACCTTATTTTTTCTCCCTTCACCTTGTGGTGGATCATAATATATTTTGAAGTGGAAAGGCTTTGTAAAACCTGTATGGGACTGTACTTGAGCAAATGTTGAAGCTGTGGATTCAGCTGGCCCCTTTTCTACCTTTGTTCCCCAGGCTGGCAGTTTCAGCTGGCTGGATACCTGTGGAGGTTTGCCTCGCAACAAGAAGAACTAAAGCCTTATAAAGGGTTGTGGGTGAAAATCAGAGGAAATTAACTTGGGCATGGGACTTGGATCAGAATCTCCTGCTTTCTCTCAGAAAAGCCTGGGATTATTGTGCTGTTGCTGTTGTTTGATCTTTAAAGGGTTTTACAAACATAATTAAGCAAGTGTCACAATCCTCTGCAAAACAGGTCATTGGCCATTTCATAGAGGGTATATAATCAGGAAGCCAGGTGACAGCAACAGAAAAAGATACTGTAAGACCAGGAAGAGATCCCAGATCCGTATGGAGACTGTTTGACTGTGCTTGCCTTGATTGGACATAATGGAAGAACAAAAAGCAGCACAGCTGATGGCGTGCACCAAAGTGCACGTTATTTGATTCAGTTCAGATTCTAACCAGCTGGTCCTCCGCAAATCAGGGATAGCATTTGAGTGCTCACAAATCAACAACCACTGCTTCTCATCAAACTGTCTTTGTAGTTGGTTTGGCACCTTGCTGCACAGATAGGTATCGTATGATTAGTATGGGACTGAATATAGTAATGATGAGGTAATGTTCCTATGGAAGTATCTATGCTAACAGATGTGTTCATACAAAGACCTATAATATCATTATGCAGCTGCTCAAATGGATATTTTTTTTTTTTAACTTGCTGAATAATTGTACTCTAGAATCTCAGCTTTCATCAGAAATACTAAACACTTGCCTTATGGCTGGAAGGATAATTATTGAAATGTGAGTAGTGCAGGGGCCTGAGTCTGCAGTCAACCTTACCCATAGCTCTAGTACTATTTGAACTGCTTCCATTGCCGTCACTATTATTTTAATTCAAAACACTACTGGTGGCTCTTTAATTGTTGGTATTACTTAGAGACTTACTGATAGTTTAATAGAGTTATGAAGCCAGTGGTTAGCTGTGCTACTGGTATGGAGAAGGGAACGCTTGCTGGCTAATGCAGAATTCAAATTTTTTTTCTTCTATCATCCAGCATCAAAATCCAACATAAAAAATGATCAATGCCTTGAACTGAATCACTAGTAATTAATTCCTTTTTTCAGTACCTGGAAATTGAACCCAACTCCAAAGCCTTCCTGAGGGAAAGGAGGCCTACAATTGCCCGGTGGCTTCTTCTACCACACAAGTACACATGCCATATTTAAAACCAGCTATACTACTTCTCCCTCCCTAAACTCACCAACACATAGAACTACATAAATAGAAATGAGGTTTAAAAAAGTAGTAATGTGAGATAGCAGCTATTTCACTGATAGTACAGCACCCTGCAAGAAAGTCTCCGAGGATTAGACAGCAACAGAAGGGGTGTACTCACTCGCAGCATTACAGGGTTCTTGCCAAATAATTCAGATCTAGTATAAAAATATAGGGAAAAAGGCCTCTGAGTACACTCAAAGTCATGCGGAACTGTTCTGAAGCCTCAACAATGCACAGCCAAAGAGCATCAGGTAGTTACTAGAAAGTTTTCCCCCCAAATAGCCTGCCCCACTGGAGTTTATTAAACATGACACCCACCCAGAAATGGTATCAAAACAAAGATCTAAGTACTATTAAATGAAAAAACTATGAGGCAACAGTTAATATGTCATAAATAATAATATTTGTAGTTTTGTATGTAAGGTTTGCCTTTTGGCAAATTAGATGAGGTAAGTTAAATGACTTCAAATATACCATCTGCAGGTTTGAAGACCCATAAATTGCCATTTGATATTAGTTCTGTACCTGGGGTATTTCACAGAGTAATTTCACGGATTTTTGAAGGATTACATGGTCCTGACATTGTAATGAACGATGATTTAATCTGGACTGTGAATGATACAGAATAAGAGAACCTATGGAAGTTCCTCATAAAGATAATGGAAATCTCCGAATTTTAAAAAGTCTAAAAATAAGTTCAGTAGCCATTACATCTATTAAACACACACTAAAAAAAAAGGTAACATAATTGCTAATTCAAATTAAATAAAAGCGACAATTTAATTACTCCATGCACAGTATAGAGAACATCTACATGACTTCTGTGTTCAGATTAAATTCTTTCTCTGTATGTTGAAAGGCAACAGGCAGGCCCTCACGGGACCTGTTGGAAAATTACGTCACCTGGTATTAGACAGACATTTACAGTAGCCATTTTAAAATTATTAAGACTTAACTAATCAGTTGACTTATCAGTATGCCCTCAGAAAAAAAAAAAAGGCAGGACAGCCTTGGTCACCACAAAGGAATTCTGCTCCAGCTTACAACTCCATTGCTGAAAGCTCTAAGGTCCACTACCTTGCTGCATGGCCAATTGCACAGGCTCTTACCCTTCTGCACTGACCCAGGCTATCTGCCACATCAAGGGCTACTGCTTCAGGAATTTCCCAAGGTGCTTACACCTTTCTTCTTGACCGTTTATGGTAGCTGTATAAGGCAGTATTCAGTTAGGCCCTAGATGAGCTTTTCCTGCAGCAGAGACAGCCAGCCATGTTTGCATGTGGATCAGCAAACAGGGCCAAGAAAATCTGTGTTCAAACTGGAAAAAGAAATAAAAAAAAAAAAAATAAAAGAAAGAAAAGAGCCTACTTGTAACTTCATCAGCTTTTCTCTAAGTATAATAGCCACATGAGTAATGTAATTATGTAAACTAACTGGAAACAATTCTAAAACTTCCCTCCCCCACAAAACAATATGAAAAAAATTTAATATTTCACTATCCTACACATGGTGCTGAAACTATAGAGATGTGTGGCTGAACTTACAGCCTCTTTAAGAAAAAACACCTTTCAAAAGCCATCTTGACAAACAGCATGCACTTTGTGGGACTTGAAATGCATGGGAACCCAGATCTATCTCCAGTGTCATGAGAGCGTCTGGTGTTGGAAGAAGCACTGAGTATTGAGCCACTGCTGACTCCAACATCACCACTGTCACGGTGTCCAGCTAATACGAGCTGAAATTAACATAATCGAACTGGACTGAGTCATGCTGGTCCTGTGTTGTGAGACAGCTAGCCAGATACAACAGGGACGGGATGCAAACAGCATAGACTAAGTAAATGAACCAGTACTGTATTAGACACTATCCTCACCAGTTACGTGCTGTTTCAAAGATGAATGTTGTCAGAGGTTAATTTAAATAACAAAAAGGTGTGTGGGTGTGTGGGTGTGTGTGGCAGGGGAAGGTTGGAAATATAAGTCTGAATATAAGCTTACTGCTATGGGAATGGGATACCAATATTAGTACTGGTATGTATGGGAAGCAAGGCCATGAAGCAGCCAAGAGTTGAGCCTCTAAGAATGTCCAATGTGAAACAGAGATTTCCAGAAGCTAGAGCAGACCCAGCTGTGCTAATTATTCATGCCTTTAATAAGTGCTGTTTCTTCTTTCCAGCCAACCTGCCTCCTGAGTACTTATTAAACATTGCAATCACTGCTAAACCTGCTTACGGGGAATAGGTTTATCAAAGTGATGAAATTATCAGAGAAAAGATTCAGCAGTAGCAAAGGACCATTGCGGTGAGTGACAGCCAGAGCCTGTTCCAATAGCTTATGAATTTGGCAAAGCAGTAGTGGGTCCTTCTCTTATGAAGGTCAATTAAAAATTCTAGCTGTATTGTAAACATAATTTTCATATAACAGTGCCACACAATGTCCAAAGTAGTCCCTTAATACAAAATACCAATTTGATTTTCCTCAGGAGATTAGCTCTCCTTTTGCAATGCAAATATTTTCAAGTGTACTAAACACATTCTAGCACCTCAGTATAGGGACTAAACTATTTGCATGCAAAATTACCCAAAGTAGGCAGAATGGCACAAGCTTATGCTTCTGCCATATGTGCTGAAGAATTTGAGCCAGGAAACTAGTAGTATCTGGATACTATTTACAATTTAAATTTGATTTTACATTATTATTCAAAAGAGAAAATAAATAAAAAGCTTTCATTAAAATTAATGCTCTGTGTGATGCTAAGCTTACCCCAGTGTTATCTGATTATACTTTTCCAGTTAAAAACATGGTCCAGGAAATGCAGAGAATTTTTCTCATTGCAACTGTGGCTTTTTTTTTTTTTCTCTCAGCACTTCTACTTTTTAGTTACTTTTTTAAAAATCTGCAAGCTGTATCCATCACGTTTCTTTTAGACATTAGTACTTGTGTCACTTCACGTTATCTCCTGCACGCTGTGTGTAGCAGGTTGTCACTGAACTTTGTAGTATGTCAGAGTAAAAACCAATTATTTTTTTTTTCCCCGGGTAGGGATTCTGGGCTTGCCATGGCTTTTGTCTGCACAGCAATTAAGTCTGGAGAAACTCCAGCAATTTTGGATGAGCCGCCGTGGTTTTGTATTGACAAAACAGAAGAAAAATTAGACCTGCTGCACTTATCAGTGAAATACCAGAATGTGAAAAACACAACTCTTGTGCTTCAAAAGTTCGTAGAAATGCCATTTTCCAGAAACAACAATCAGCATGAGGTAGGATGGGGGACAGAGGGAGGGGATTTTTGCCTGCCATTCCAGCTGTGCTTATCCTCTTGCTAGACCTCTGCCTGCAACACCCACTGACAAACCGTCTGGTAGCAATAGCCACCTTGAGTGCCAGTGCTGCCACGGCCCTGTGGCACGGCCGTCACCTGCCGAGGGAATCCGGGCTGGCATGGCTGCCCTCTGCTCTCTACCCTACCCACTAGAAGCAGCAGAGAGAATTTGACTGAAGTCATCTTTGTGCCCATATGTAAGTGCCAGAATGGTAAGTCACAGATACAATTTATCTGGCTTCAGGTACCATCACCCTGAGGAGCGGGTGATTCAGCTTTGAACTCTAGGAACAAAAGAGTTGCCAGACAAAACTGTCCGATTTATTTTTTTCCTAATTTGTGTTCATGTTTGACCTTAATTGAGTATAACAGAATGGTAAGCAGATCTGCAGAGTGACTGGAAAAGGGGAGCTATCAACACCAGGCATTTCTCCCCCTCTGGCGAGCAGAGACACCACCAGAGCACCTTGCTCTGCTCACACTTTACTTCACTGTCAAGTCGGTGGAGTTCCTGGGAAAACGTGTTTTCAGTCAAAACAGAACCAGGTCCCCTGTGCATCTCCTTCTATCGGATGTCTAAAACAAAGCCTAGCATTCACATGGCTCACGGAGGAAGAGAAGTACAAGGAGCTAGCATTTGCTCTAGTGCCAGCATCCCAGGTTAGCAGATATTCTTCCCAAATAGAAAAGTAAATGAAAATACTAGGTTTTCTTTTCTCCTAGTGAAATCTGAGCACAAAGAGAAAATTCTCGGCTGATACAAAATCGACATACCTTCCGTGGGCCCTTGAGTATGCTGAACTGAACAAAGATTTTTATATTTTTTTCTTTAATTATTATTGCTGCTTTCAAGATAAAACTGATCAAGGTTGATCTCACCACAACCATGGCATCAAAGTATGCCCACACATTTATCCAATGTATGCTAGTATAACTAAAAAATGCCTATCCCCATGCCTCTCTTCCTTTAAAATTGTTACAGTGTGTCACATGCCCAAACCAACAAACAGATGTTTTTAGGTTCGAATCTGTCTTCCTAAAAATTGTCATGTTTGATTTGTTTTCAGTCTCAGAAACGCTGAACAAATGCCTCAGTGCATGAACTCTTTCCCGAGAAGATTTTGCTCTAAGAGCCAACATTGCTGCTGCACTGACTTTCCAAAAACATCCCACAAAAGTACTCAAAATTTGCGGTTGTGTAGAAAGTTTGGTGGAAATTCTCCACGTTACTTGTCTACTCTTGCGCATTAATACCAGTGCATTTTAAACGCTGGTTTGGTTTCAAACATTGAATTAATTAAGTGGCAAAACCCCGCCGAGTCAAACCTGCTGCCGAAAGGCATGCCAACATCTCCCTCTACTGCCGGCGGCGAGGGAAAGCAGCGGCTGGGCGCTGCTGAAGGGGGAACCCGCGTTTTCGTCCCAGGGCCCCCAAAAAGCGGCCGGCGTTCAGGCTGTGCGGTGCGACCTGCCGTCCGCTCCGGCAGTTTCCCAGTTCGCGCACTGCCGAGTAAACCCGTGCAATGAAAGCACTTTCCTTTTGCATCTTTCATATGAGTCTTTCTGCTAGAGCTGCGCGCTCCTGAACACCCCGTGCGCATGGCAGTGAACTCCTTGGTGTGTTGCTCCCTCTGCCAAAAAAAATCAAATTGCAGGCACGTACTAGAAAGTACATCCTTGCACAGTGCAAATCGGAAAGGTGTCTTTCACCAGCATTTCTCTCCTCAGCTGTGCAGAAAGTCAATTTTCCTTTGAAAAGTCTCTGAGAAACTTTTAGAAGCCTGTTTGGCAACTTTAAAATACAGAGATGGGAATGTAAAGTCAAGTTTTGCATGCACAAACTGAGGGTAAGTATTCTTGAAAATTAGGAATCAGGTCCGTCTGTGGCTGATTTTTGAACAAATGTGCAAGCAAGATGTGCAAAGTCTCTCTGCCACACGGACATCTTCTTTCTAGGACCATGTGTGACCGCAGACACTGCACAGGGGAAAGGGTGGCTATGGGGTCATAGTTCTCCCAGCCAACGAGAATGACCTGCAGAGCGACTTATGCCTGCTTTCTCCTACTAAGAGTGCTGTATCGTTGCAGGAGCTCAAGAGTACCTCCAGAAGGGTTCTCACCTGTGACATTTCTACCTCTTTTGAGTATCAGATGAGGCTCAATTTATTATTCAAAGGGTATGACTCCAATAGAAAAGTCATACCCTTTTGTTTCTGTTTCCACAATTAAGTTTTCCTTCTTTATCTAAACCCGTGCAAACCTGTCAACTGCATCACCCATCTCTGCTTAGAATTGCTATCCCATGAGCACCTGAAATAACATATGACAGACCTATGCAGTCTCACTCATTTCAAGTGAGCTGCCTCCTCTTACTTTTGGCTTCATTTTCATGCAGCCGTAAGGATTCACGGCACATATCAATGGAAAATGTAATATAACACTCAGAAGTTTTCAAATCTCACTCATTCAAATGAGTGTGACTTGACAAGTCTGATGTGATAAAATAATGCAAAGGGTTTTAAAGATTTCACTTAAATGCACAATGAAATGAAACCTTTTTTCTTTCCTTTCTTTTTTCTGCTTTTTTTAAAGCTTTAGAAATGAATTCTAAAAAGCTGCATTGAACTGATAGAAAATAGGGAGACTTTTAGTGTAAAGCCTGTCATTTCTCACCTCAAAGCAAGAGTGCTTTGCAGTCACCCTCACTTACACTGTCAGAGTTTTACAGGGGAAGGTGGAGAGTGGGGGTGAGGCAGGCAATTGCAAAGACATAAAAGACTAAGGAATCGCATACAATGGAGCGGTGGTTATCAGAATAAGCTTGCAAAGAAAGAATTATGAATGAACAAAGAAATTAGCTGCAGCACACCTTAGCTTGCATGGATACTACCTTGTAAATGCGGGAAGAAGACAGAGGAGAGAACAGGAAGAAATGAAAGCTGGTAAAAAAGGTGGGTGATCCAGTTAGTGGATTAGGTTTTCAAATATTGGATGTTTAGATGCTGTGGTAGTGAGCACCATTTTAAAATAGATTGATTTGGTGGGAAAATATCTACACATACTGAAAAAGCAAAGGGTTTACAGCTGCTGGTGAGTCATAGTCATTACAGGTATTGGAGACATAAGGCAAAAATGTCAAACTTGGGTAGCTAAGCATAGGCTTCTGTATTTCTATTTGATACAAAAATAATTTTGGATGAGTCTTCAGAAAAGCTGGAATCACACCAGTTCTGTTGAGGCTGGCAGGACCAGAAGGTTCACATCTCATTTGAAAGGCCGTCTTATTTATCTAGACATGTGGATCCAGCTTCTTAATTTTATGAATCCTGTTTTAAAGGCCAGCCTGAAATGATTTAAGTGTAGTGAGATCTAATGAAGACGACTGCACTTCTTATGACTTATAACTCCCTACTGAAGTAAGACTTGTTTGGAAAGACATATATGTACACATCCTGTTTACTTTAGTGGGAGCTCCAGCTATAGCAGATGGAAGAAAATACCTTCTAGGTTAGCCTTTTTGCAGCTTCCTCTAAAGCATATATTGCTTCCTGCTCTCAAAAAGAAGAAACTGATCTGAATAGACCACTGTTTTAATCCATCGTGGGTCAATCCTTGTTTTCCTATTATGCAGAATTAATCTCTGTAGTCAAATTGAAGTGCTTTCCTTATTGTTGAACTACCCATGCATTAAGAGTATTAGATTCTTACTTGTTTAAAGCCACTCTGAGTCTCACACAGTGTCAAAATTCAAGCAAGCTACTGTGCTAAATGTGGACAATTTGATACTGCTCAGCATCCTGTACAGCTAGTTTGTATCTACGGCACTAACTGACTTCTCTAATACCTTGGATCTCCTTTGGACAGCCAAAATAAGCAGAAGACAGAAGAAAGCCCTACAAAGTAGTGACAGACAAAGCAAAGGAGCCAAAGACAAGAAGCCTGGGACTGCTGGGCACAGAATTTGCCACCAGATAATGTAACTAGAACTTTGTTTAATTCTGTTGTGGTTTAACCCCAGCCAGCAACTAAGCACCACGCAGCCACTCACTCACTTCCCCCCAGCCCAGTGGGATGGGGGAGGAAATCAGGAAAAGTAAAACTCGTGGGTTGAGATAAGAACAGTTTAACAGAACAGAAAAGAAGAAACTAATAATAATAATGATAACACTAATAAAATGACAACAGTAATAATGAAAGGATTGGAATGTACAAATGATGTGCAGTGCAATT
>JAVJGG010000074.1:48813966-48865697 GCA_035590195.1 Aviceda cuculoides
AGCCGAAAATCCGCGGTGGTTCTGGTGCCGTACGCGAGTCACTCCTCTTGGAGAGCATCACCGTGTTCTCAGGGTAAAATCGCTAAAGCTTTATGAGGCTGCCCGATGGCCACGGGATCTATTTCTGGTGGCCTGTTTTTCTGTCCTCCTCGAGGAAATGTGAGTGTTAACTTTTTCAGTACCTGTGAAATAGCGTTTCCTCTGCACAGGTAAGTTTGACTTGTCATGGTTTTACTGTCCCGGGAGAGGAAGCAGCACAGTCAGCACAACACAAGGTGGTGGCCACTTCCTTCCTTGTTTAGCGGGATGAACAGAAGTTACCCTGTTAAGCACTACTGTAGTTTAATTCATATTTCTTCTAAAACTGGCCCCTCATTTTGGGCCAGCTAAGAGTAATGTGTGCTACTGGTGGTTTGGCACTTAGTTGGCCTTAAGCTTCTGACAGCTGTGTTGTTTTCTGGCTAGGGCTAGGCGTGCTGAGACCTGGGAAGAATAGAGTAGTACGTCGTGAGCTGGTCAAAGGCCCTCAGTCTTTCTGATAATTGCCTGACTCTGTGATGCAGAAACTCATGGAAGAATGAGTTTTACTTAAATGTGAGAGATGCTCATGTACTTTTAACAGCCAAGCATGTTTTCTAGATATTCATCTTAATAGCTGACATAGCTGTACTCAGAGTCAGAGCCTATAAAGAATGACTGACTGACTGCTGTTTAAAGTTAAGTTGAAAAGAAAAAATGTGACCTCATAGGTATTTTTTCCTGTGAATTGTAAGGATTTCAATTATCTCTAATGCTTTAACTTTTTTTTTTTGCAGATTAATAAACTTACAGAAGCATTGTTACGGAGCTAGAATGGGAGTGAAAGGAGTTTTAATTGTTTATTTCCAATTATCTATTTTGAAGAAGCATGGGGTTATTCTGGACCCTGTTTTTGAAATTTTAGGTTTTCAGCTGGTCATAAGAAACAGGAGTTAATCTCAATGTTTGTTTACTTATTTGTTTGCTTTTATTTCAGTCAGAGTATTTCCTATTTTCTAACAGTAACAACTAATTAAAAGATTGAAGCTCAAAATGGGTTGTTCTTGTTTTGTTTTAGCTTTTTCCTACAAGTTACTTTAGTCTGTGTTACAAATTAGTCTGTGAATTTTGATAAATATTTTGACTGTAATCTTCACTTGGATTCTGTAGCTTTTCTTTTGATTGTCCACCAGTCCAGCTTGAACTAGGACTGCAAGAGTGCAATATGCTTATGCAATTGAAATAGTCTTTATTTAGCACTATGAGTATAAAATTTCATTTTCTATCTCTTCTGGTAATCTAATAAGAGTTTTACAACTATTCATATGGTGCTTATTTTTAACACTTTGACATTTTCTCCAGGTTTAACTTTATTTTATCGTACAAGTTCCTCACTGCCATAATGAGGCTAGTAATTCTTGAAGATTATGATCAGGCTAGTGAATGGGCAGCAAAATACATCTGTAATCGTATTATCCAATTCAAGCCAAGTCAAGGAAGATATTTCACGCTTGGTCTACCAACAGGCAAGTTTTATTCAAAGCCTATGTAAATAACTAAACCTAGAACTAGTTTGTATCATTGCTAACAGAGTATTTAAAAGAACACAAATATATTTTTGGTAATAATCCTAACATTTTTCTTTTGATAAAGTTTGAGAAGCTGAGAAATACAAAATGAGAAATAACATTTCTTCTATGTTGAAAAGCACTGTAGCAAAAATTTGACTATGAAGAGATTTGAATATACTGAAAACGTGTGGATACATAGAACAGTAGAAAAACTTTATTTAACAGGGAGTACACCTTTGGGATGCTACAAAAAGCTGATAGAATATCACAAGAATGGAGATCTCTCTTTCAAATATGTAAAGACTTTCAACATGGATGAATATGTAGGTAAGATGTGCTAATTTTTTGAGAACACACTATATTGATAATTTTTTTCTGTTATTAAAACTGTTAAATACTTTGCCAAAGCACAGGGTCAGTCTAGTGTGTTTGTACTCCTATGTTAGACTTCTGTCCATGAGGTCATCTTAAGCATTTTTCTCTATTCCTTTGTCCACAAAAATGCAAATAATAAACAGGTAGATCCTGGGCTAAATTCAGTGCTTCACAATACTTCTGTAAAAAGTGTGTTGTCATGTAATACTGTGACTGCGTTTCTTTTGAAGACTTTACGCTCTTTGTGATGTATGTGAAGGGAATGTAAACCAATTACCTTGTGCATGCCAACAGGAAATCTTTCTTATCAATATAATTTCAAATATTGCTTTATCTGACTGACTTAGGTTTGCCTTGCATGCCCTACATTGGTTACACATAGTCTAGAGTTAAGGCTGTTTGGTTAAATCTTGTAATATGTTAATTTCACTCTAAATTATTTCAGGGCTTCCCAGAAATCATCCAGAGAGCTATCATTCCTATATGTGGAATAACTTCTTTAAACATATTGACATAGATCCAAATAATGCTCATATCCTTGATGGGAATGCTCCAGACTTACAGGCGGAATGTGATGCATTTGAAAAGAAAATTGAAGAAGCAGGGGGGATTGATCTGTTTGTTGGAGGTATGAGGAAATGCTCTATGGTTAGTTATTCAAACAAATACACTGACTCTTTAATCACTGTTTTCATAACTTAGCTAAACCCATTTTTTTCAGTTATGGTGTAAGAAAGTTCTGTGACTAACAAAAGAATCAGTATGAATGCCAAAACAGAATGGTTGGTGTCCAAGTTTCTAATAACTTAATTTCAAGTAAGTTTTGAATGTTTGGGTTTTTTTATTGAAAATGGGGAGCCAAAAGGAAAGAATGAGTCCTAAAACTTTTTTATTCATTTACAATGTTTGAAGATATTTGTTGACTCGCAGGTCTGGAATGATTTACTTTTTTTAACTTTGAAAAGGCATTGGTCCAGATGGCCACATTGCATTCAATGAACCCGGATCAAGTTTGTCTTCAAGAACAAGATTAAAGACTTTAGCAATGGACACCATTTTGGCAAATGCTAAATACTTTGATGGAGACTTATCTAAAGTACCAACTATGGCGCTAACGGTTGGTGTGGGTACAGTGATGGATGCTAGAGAAGTAAGAACTCATTTAGTTCTAGTTGCATGTGTCTGTTTTCAAGACTAGTTGGTATTGATACTGGGATTGAAAGTAAAGAGACCTTTGTTTTGCAGGTGATGATTCTTATAACAGGTGCACATAAGGCTTTTGCACTGTACAAGGCAATTGAAGAAGGAGTCAATCATATGTGGACAGTTTCTGCTTTCCAGCAACACCCTCGTACTATCTTTGTGTGTGATGAAGATGCTACTTTAGAACTAAGAGTTAAAACTGTGAAGTACTTTAAAGGTGAGCACTGAATCAGAGGTTACATGTATTTAAAAAAAACTACAACAAAACAAATTTTAAAATATATGGATTTAAATCTGGGCCTTCCAACACTTTACAGTAGCTAATGTATAGTATTACATATTCAAAATACTAAATGTTAACTTATTGCTTGTGAATGGAAAAGTGCTAGGAGGCAGAACGTGTGTTCCTTACATTCCTGACAAATCTACTTTGGAGAAATATTTCCTTTGCTTCCAATTTGAAATGATAGTCTAGTAATCTTCAACTGTATGTAAAACAGCAGCAGTCTGGTGTTCCAGAATACTCGTCTTAAATATACTGGAAAATTTCACTTAAAGAAAACTTGATACACTTATTAATTCTGATGTATTTTCATGCTGCTTTTGCTATGTGCAGTAATGTGCTGTCTAGTAAACTTCAAATGTGTGATACAGACTTTGAAGCTAACTGGGGACGTTTTTCATACAGTGTAATTAGCATAACAATCTATACTGACATAGAGTACATTTCACCATTTTACTGTGCTTTTCATATTTGTAGTAGGTATATTGAGCCAAACTTAAAGTAAGTTGAGATTTTTGATAGTTGTTTGAGACTTCCTAGATGTGAATTCTGTTTCACTGAGACTGTAGAAGCTCAGAAAAGTCATTTTCTCCTAACTATATTAGCACAGCAAGTGCAATTGTGTAAATCAGTCATCTTTCTCACTAGCACAGGTACCTGTAGTAGTTGAGGCATCTGAGATCAAGATTGCAATTTATGAAATTATTACTTGAACATTATATCATTAGTGTCCATATATGTATTGGATTGCAATTCTGACATTAATGTGATTTCTATACTGATATCACTTGTGGCCAACTGGTTAACTTTGGATTTTTTTCAGTATGCTCTTCTCTGCTATGTATTGAGGGGATGGGGTGTGTTAGTCTTTACGTGTATCACACTGCTAGATAGTACTTGTTGTTTTCAAAGGTAAACTTCTTTAACTAGTTGGATAAATTTTAAACATTATCCTGTATTTCCTGTAAACAAAAGCTTGCTTGAGAAAGATACAAACATAATGTAGAATTACTAAGTGTGAATGACACTGAACATTTGTTTTAAAAATATCAAGGGCTACAGCATATGAATGTGTGCTATTGTCACACTGTATTTAATTACCCTGTAATACAGAGCAATAGAGTTCTTAAAGATTGTTTATTTTAAACTTGCTTAATTTTACTAATTCTCAAATCAGTGTGATTTCCCCCCTTTAAGATGGAGGAGAAATCCATGTGGGTCAAATTTGGAGTTATTTCTGAATCTTGATCTTCAGGTCAGACTTCTTAGGAAGCTAGGTAGTTCTTAATACTGCTAATTATGGTAGCTATTTACTGTGATTTTTTTCACCATTTTAAAAAATCTTGAGGTACACATGAAACTTCAAATATTTTTTGATGATCAGGTACCACACTGGCTGGTAACTGAATAACTCTTATTCCTCTTCATTTTTTTCTAACTTCCTGCAAACTTATTAGAGGCTAAAATTATCAAGTGTACTTAAATGTTCTTATTGGAAAAGGGAAAGGTAACTTTCTTGCAGAATGAAGCAGAAGATGAATTTTGAATTTACTAACTAGTCTGCAGATAAGTCAATTTGGGATAGTTTTTTCCATACTTGTGCATGCTGTTCTTAAAACTGTATGCAGAAGTCTGTTTATTCAAAGCATACTTGAATATACAGTGAGACTTTCCTTTGAAATAATTATTTTGGCATCTATCAAGTAAGGGCTCTGGTGCATACCTTTAAAAAAGATTTAAATATCCTTCATTAAATATGGCAGAGGCAGTACTTTCTAAGCATTTTTCATGTGTCTAGGAAGTTGGTAATTATCTTCTCTTCATTTTCCCTTTTTTAGAAGAGAAAAACACTATTAGGAAGTGAAATGCTTTAAAGTTCAAAACATGGTTCTAGTTTGAGTAGTGTGTGCAGCTGTTACTCTTTCAGTACAAATGGCTTTTGTAGCAAATGTATACTTAATATTTTCTTACTATTAAACCCCTGAAAAAATATTAGATTTGATCTTTCCCATGTACATCAACACAATAGTTATCCTTCATGAAATCTAAACCCTTTTCCTTTTGTTATGTTGCCTTCTAAGGTTTGGTGCTTTTGCACAAACATCTGAAGGCAAGTCATTAACTTCTAGAGACAAAATGAGCTAGGTTCTTGGGTCAGTTATAGGTGTGTTGGCTGTTTAATATGGCTGAACGTGTCACTAAGTGGAGAAGGAAGTAGTAACATCTGCATTTATACTAAATAATCACACACTGATTAGAAATAGATGCTGCATAAAATGCCTTTTGTTGTGGTCACCTACAGTAATGACCTCAAGATTGTATAGTTATTCAAGTTTCATATTGCTGCAGTGACACAAAGTTTGCCACCGATGCATCATGTAGCAAAGGTATTTGAATATTCTTTGCCATAGATAATCACTAAAATGTATGCTACTGTAAGACTTCTTTCATGGTTTTTAAGACAATTTCTCTACTTCTAATGTTGCGTATTACTTAAATCTGTAACTTTAGAAGTTAATCTTTAGTTTGGTGCTAAAATGGACTTATACTTTGCAGTTTGTGAACACTGATCAGTTACTGTTACTAGTCCTTAAGATGAAATGAGGTTAAAAACATACTAGTTAGCAAATGTCATACATACCTAGATGTAGGCAACACTTACATTAAGTTGTAATGAAGTAAACAAACACTTTTTTCTTTTTTATTGCTCTTCTTTGGCACTTTCCAATATTAAAGTACCTGAATAGGAAAAAATAACTCCCCTAATCACAGCTATGGATGACTTGTATATGACAAAAAAATGCCTACCTAGAATAGTAGACTGTTGAACTACTGAAGTTCTTAATCTGCAGGAACAGTCTGGATACTTCTAGTTTGGTTTTGCCTGTCTATAGGACTACAAGTACACTATTGATTACAAAGACAATAATACCACAATGCTAGAATATTGCAATTCAAGCTGTAAAAGTATCAGTATACATGCATCTGATTTTTATGACAAATTGTGCTATGAGGGAATTTTATGTTGCTGTTACAGTTTTTAATACAAAGGAGAGATGGGTGGATCTCATTTATTCAATTCATTTGGAAGTATTCCAGATCTACTTTCTGATGGGTCTGTAAGAGAACTCTCATCCCTGCTTACTTTATACTGAAGATGTCATTAGTATGCAAGTGATACAGGAATATATATGATGTCTTTAACTTCTGATTTTAAACTACGTTAAATAGCTAGTGCTGTTCTCTTCAGTGAACTATTTAAAATGTATACTTTGAAGCAAACTCCAAATAAAAATGTGGATAGAAGGACATGTTGAAAAAGTATAACTAATGTAAAGCTGGCATTGTTGCTTTCCCCTCAAGGTTTAATGCATGTGCACAATAAGCTTGTGGACCCACTGTACAGTATGAAAGAAAACTGAAAGAAGAATTGAAGAGGAACTCCATGTGGGTCAACAGCAACAGTTTTAGGTAGCAGATGAGTTCACTGCTATGCAATATGCTGAAAGTTGTTTAAAACGGGGAATCCCTAGGTACTGTATTTTTTAAAAGGTCCAATATCTGTACATTTGCATTCCATCTCTTTGCTGTGTTGTGCATTTTGCTTTAACATTTGGAGCTCTGTTGTTGGCTGGTACATAACTAAATGGAACAGAACAAACCTGTAGGACACTGCATGTTATAATTGGGGGTGGGGGGGAAGCAGAGCACTTATTCTAGCACAGCAATGTAATGCATCTGCCTTGTGTTAAAGAAGATGATATTTTATTTCCAGGAATTTGTAATTTGGGGCTTGATTAGTGTAACTACATTTTGCATTTGTGTCTCTAGGCAGAATGGTTTTGGCCTTTGTCAGTACTATGGACTTGTACAATTTCTACTATGAAATGTTCTGTTTACATATATCTAATGTACACTGAGCTTTTGCACTTGGTTGCCTTAAATTTATCTTAAACAGTTTTGGGGCATCTCAAGTCCTGCTGTACAATTCAGGCAAATAAAAATACAAAAACAGTGCCTAAAATTGCACCAAATTCTTGAAAGTTATAACCTACTCCAGAGAAAAATATTAAAATTCTGCCATAGCACTTTTTCCTCTCATGTTTTTCAAATTACTTTAGGATTTTTATATTTTTGGTAATTGAGCTTTATATGTAAGGAAAAATCTAAATGTTCCTTTCTGGTGGTACCTGTTTAATTGTACCATTGATGTTACCATTAAATGCCTGAAAAGAAGTTAATTTACAGGAATATAATGTTTGCAAGTTTAGTACATGATCATTTAAAGTCAACTGTTAATCACTTTGCAATAGTTACCTCTCATTGTATCATTATAAACATTGAGCTGTTACAGGGAATGTTATTTCCTACTTTGAATATAAGTAAAACTTAAATATAAATCTATAATTTCAAAATTGTTTTGTTTCTAATATAAATTCTGACATGAATAAATACTTCAGGGATTTATGGAGAGGTTAGGTAGAAGGCAGCATAAAATCCTAGGGAAGAAGTTGAGTTTATTGACTTAAACTTTTTTTTGGGGGGGTGGAACAAGGGGAAGCATGCCCTTGTGTAAAAAAAAAAAAACTCACTTGGAGAAATGCTTTGTTACACTAACTTCAGCAATTTAACTTTTCACCTACATAACAGGCACATAGCCTTTATTACAAACCACATTACCTCCCCGGGGATGTGGTGGAGTCCCCACTGCTGGAGGTTTTTCACGATGTGATGAGACAGGGTGCTAGATAATCTTTTCCATAAAGGGTTGGACCAGATGGTCTTTCAAAGTCCCTTCAAACCCAGACTGTTCTGTGATTCTGTGAAATTACTAAAGGAGGGAAGAGTTGGTCTAGAGCAGCGTAGGAAGCCAAGCCTAGTTTTTCAGTTCTTAACAGTAGATTGAACAAGTACAGATTTAAAACAGGCTTTCAGGTTTAAGACTCAATTTTTGCACTTGCATTTTTGAAGCATAATGCAATGTTCGGGGGCAAAGTTTAAAAGACTGTGCTTCAGGAGAATGCTGTTTCATGTAGCATATGACCCACAAAAGGCAGTGTTAGGCTTGCTATTCTTAGCTGTAAGGACTAATAAAGACTTTATAAAGTAAACACTTGTATTACAGAAAGTGTGAGACTAAAAATAATCCTGAATTTAGGTTACTATTAAAGGAATTGAGGCATATTTATCTTAATGATCATGATCCATCCTCTGGCAAAACTGGGAATTCCATTGGGGAAACATTAGAATTTAGGTTCAAGCATGACTGGAAATCCATAGCGCTTATATCCTACTTCTAAAAGCTTTTTCTTCCTTGCAACTGCTTATTTTTATTCTTTATTACAGAGCACCTTTCAGTCATCTGCCTCTCTTGGCAACCTTACCAACTAAAGCACTTCTTTGTGTTCTGTCAAGACATGGGAGAACCACAGAATTAGTATCTCTTCTCCCTTCATAGCTACTAGAACTTTTGTGAAACACGGGCCATTTTATGAATCGTCTTCAGTTGTTCTCCAGTTTGTTTCTGTTAAACTTTCTTCTAAGGGGAGGGGGCAGGAATCTTGCTTTAGTTCCTTTGTTCTTTGCATATATTACTCTATCTGTACTTTCTTAAAAGCTGTCTTTAGAGATAGCATTCCTGATTGATAGCTTTTTTTAGGGGAGGAATAATAATAGTGATAGAGATACTTGAATTGGTCTTTTTGGTGGAGCAGTTATATATCTTGTGTTTTAATATATTATTTTAATATATTAAAACTTACTGTTTCTCTGGAGATTAACATAGCTAGGCTGTATTAATGGTAAACTGACACACTTTAACAAGTTTAAAATAAATAGTGCGGTACATTAAAAAAAGTCATGGTTAGTTTTTCCTGATGCGATGTCCCAGTACCATCATGATTTCCTGACAACAGCAACTTTAGAAAGTAAAACAGGAAGTAGCTTGAAATTTTTTTGGTAATAGTTCAAACTTTGGTTTTGTTTTTTTTTTTAGGAAAAAAACCCAGCACTGTTTGTATGAGAGGTATGTATAGACAAAGACTTGCAATGCAAAAATAAAACATAATTATGTTAAATTTCAAGTGTTAAAAGTATAAAAACAATGAAAAACAATGCTATGAAAGGTTTTAGATTTAGTCAGGCAAAATAACTTTAATTTCATAATAATCTACAAGTATCTGTACATTTTAAGTACATAGTCCTTTCAATTTATGTTCCCACATATATTTAATTTACACCACTTAAATATATTCCCTCTCACAGTGATAAATTATACATTAGCTCATTACACTACTGTCTACAAAAAGTTGAGAGAATAATCAGCTGCATGTCACTGATCTCTATTTGTCATTTTGTCTCTTTAAAACACGTACAAAGGCATCTCTCGGTACTTCCACATTGCCAATTTTTCTCATCAACTTCTTCCCTTCTGCCTGCCTCTTTAAAAGCTTCATTCTTCTTGTAATGTCTCCGCCATACTATGAAAAGGAAAAGATGTTTTAGTAAGCTTAAATGCAACTACAGTACATTTCAGCAACACTAAACTCAAGGGCTTAAAAATAGTTAGAAAGGGTAGTTATATTAGGACAAGGGGAGCAAGTAAGCATGTTCATTTGGACAACTGAGGGTTGAATTCAGTTAGTTACCTAAATATATACATTCACATAAGCCTGGCTAACATTAGACACAACCTATAGGAGGATATCTAAGTCCCCTTGGAATAGCAGCAGGATGCCAGCTCAGATAACGCTGTGGCATCTTGACTAGCGCTAGGTGCTTACATCTAGATAAATTAACTGAACCCTTAGCACAATGTTGAACAAACACCAGTCTACATATATGCTTAGCAGAAGAATTCTGTAATAGTTGTGAGAAAGGGACACTTGTTTAATTTTTTCCAACATGTTTGCTTCAGAGAGCTAAATATAAGACAAGTAAGAGGCATCACATTTTTTTTTCTGTAGCTTTGTCAAGCCTTGTTGATAGGCAACTATTGCATATTTAAGGTCTTATCATGATGTACTACTGAAAACCCAAGTAAAAGTCTAATCACAATCAAGTCTCTAAAGAAGCACTTTTACAGTTTCTTAAATCACCTGAAAAACATAATTTAGGAAACGTGAAGTTACACATATGTTTGTATACATACACACACTTACTATATATCTACAACTATTAGAAAATGGTGAGGAGACAGAAGTGATCACAGACACGGTCTGCTGAGTTCACTCTTAAGTGTGTAATTTTGAAAAAGCCATTACTCTCTGATCTACTCTTACTGCAAGCTGCAACTAGAGGTTACATGAGTTGATTTTTAAAATAAAAGCTTAAAAGGATCTGTTAATATTCCATTGACATTCAGGAGCACAAGCAGAACATGTCCTTGCTGTGTTTCATTTCAAAAAATGAAATACCTACACATTTTGCCACAACATTTTTTCTGTAAGCTTTCAGCCTGTAAAATAGAGTACAATATATACATTAACACATTAGAACATCTCATATATGTGAAGCTAAATACTGAGTTGTCAAAATGGTAAGCGTTGTTTTTCTACTAGTTTTGTAAGATGGATTGGAATCATGACATTTTCATGTTTTGTATACAGAAGATGAAGTTCTAAACAGAAGACTTAATTCACATTTCTCAATTCTAGAAATACCCCTTAGGGTGTATAATTTTACAGAAAAATTACAATCTTTCCTTTTTATCTAGGATTTCTGCTATGATTCACAGTGTGACATATGTGTGTATATAGATATGTACACACAAATTCTTAGAGCACCTCTGCTTGGATCCCTACCTTTAATTCTTCTACCACAATTTAAATCCCATTTAAACAGCAGCAGCAAAAACGTTACAAGAAACACAACATCAAGGAAACGGTTTGCTCTAAAAGAAGTGAGTGCTGCTAAGAAATAGTTGTGTGTTCAGCTCGCAACATACTTCCTTTGGAACAGCACAATTCAGTTCTTTTTTTTGCTGACTCTCCCAGAGATTAAACTATTCCACAGCTAGCTAATTTTTTTCAGCAGTAAGAAACTTTTTCCACTGCCAAAGAGGAAGTGGATACATGGGTGTTGCAAGTTATACTCTACCCACTAAATGCAATGATGACCATAAGCAATTTAAAATAAAAATACTTTTTTTCAATTAAATTTATACAAAGTCCTTAGTCATAGTAACAGCTCAAACATTTGGTGTTTCTTCCCACCCCACCCCCTAGGAGGTCCAGTAACACATACAGGAGCAGGAACAGAAGGGCTTCACTTACGTTTCTCTTGCAATGATTTTCTTGCCTATCGCAGCCTGGATGGCTATTTCAAACAACTGTCTAGGTATAGCATCTTTTAAACGTTCACACAGGAATTTACCAGTAGCATACGCCTTATCACTGAAAAAGAAAGTCACCAGTTGTTTTCAGAAAGAGTTAATACAAACCCAAAAATATATCCATAGACCAAACTGTTTAAATGGATTCTAGTAGAGGTTTTCCTCTTTTTAACTCAAAAGATAAGCTGATCAGATCATAATTTTACATCTAATGAGTGGTCTCTTTATATCACCTGGTTGTATGAAACAGGTGCTAAGACTGCATTAACAGAAGGTCTTCAAATAAATTTAAAATTATAATAAACACCCTGCTTATCTATCACACTGAAGCCATTCTGAATACTGTCACAGCTTCAAATGCAATTTTAAACTAGAAGGTCAAGGAGGATTTTCACCGATTGTAGGACTGAAAGGTCAAAAGATCTACATATTACAGAAATATTTTTAAAACATGTTTTTATATAACAAGAAAAAAAAAAACCAAAGCACGAAACATTTTAATGTACTCCTGTCATCTGCTAATAAAAATTATATATTCAGCATCTGCATATGCTTCAGGTTTTAGAAAGAGAACATGACAGAAGGTCTGAAAAAACTACTAAACAGATACTTTCATAAGCCATTGGAAACAAATGGGTCTCCTCTCTAAATACATCCATATTTAGCGAAGATTTTTTAGCAACATACAGCTGCTACATGAAAACATGTACAACTATTTTCAACAATGTGACTCCTTGCTACCTGTATAAAGCAAACAGTTTAAGCATGAAGTACTTAAGTAATGTTCATTAAGCATTACAGTTTTAGAAGATACAGATATTTATTTGTATAATTAGGACAAATAATAACAGCTAGTTTAATACTGAACTTACAGTAATCTTGGTAATTCTTTCTCTGTAAATGTAATTCAGCATAATTCTTTTTATGTAGACAGATGTAGTCTATTTAGAGTGAGAGGTCTCTGAGAATAACTGAAGCAGGAGCAGAATGAATTCTGTCAAGTTAAAAAATATTTCGTAACCTAAAGCTAAAAGGAAGGCTATCATCAGCTTTATTGAGCAAAGCAGTTCAGGAGTGTAAGCTAAAGTGATCAAGAAACACATATTAAAGCAATAACTAACTTTTGCAAGGTTGGCCACTCCATTCTGCATATTTTCAAAGAGATGCAGGTAGACTGCTAAACATTGCGTTATTTATGAAAAACACATTAAGTAGTACATGTATATGAGAGAATTGCTCCACTCCAGCCCATGATCTTTCTGAACAAAGTAATGGTTTTATTTTCCTATGTTGACCTTCTGAAGTTAAGGAATTCCAAGGATTTCAGGATTGCAGTTTTGTAAAAAATATGAAAATATACATGTTTTTAGCAACTACAAATTAGTATTTTAAGAAGGACAAAAAAGAACCCAAACCAAAACCAAACCAAACCCTGAAAAAGTTGACCTCAGGATTACTAGAAAGAGATGCTGAAGTTACAGAAGGGAGCCTTATAAAAACTTTGTAGGAAGAAAGCAAGGGGAGAGGCTGGAAACATGGAGACATTATTCTCACCAGCAAACCAGTAATTCCTGAGAAACTTATGGAAACAGAATCATTTTAGCAAAAAAACTGAGTTAATTACATCCTGTAAATATTTACTTACTCCTGGTGCTCTGGCTGGAGACAAGATAACAACAAACTTCCATAGAACAGGAATTATTGGGAGCATAAAATCAATTTTTTTCCATTTTTTCAGCATTAAATAGTAAGTGCCATAAACGATTCATGTGGCATCTCCTAGACTGTTCTGTATTTAAATTTTTCCAGCTCCTTAAAAGATAGGCATTTTGCATTTCCTTCTGCCCTCTGGCCTACATTACCACCAAAATGTATCTAGCACTTAAGTGCCTCTCTTTTTCAGATCATCTCGAAAAGTGGCGATGTGGTGAAATCCTCAATGCTCTTTTCATACATATTTGTCATATATTTAGTGATACATATACATGTTTTCATTGTATGTTAATAGGAAGTCTTATTTCTTTGGAGTAGAGAATCCAGTCAACCTACTTGTGTATGATTGTTGACAGTTCTTCAACTGGATTTCCATTTAGAAGAATATCCATTTTGATAAGGTCTGCTGCCTGGTATCCTGCATCTTCATAATCAAAACTAAACGAAAGGAGTTTAAAAGTTAGTGATGATTTTGTAAAAAATTATATTCTGCATTCTTTGTTCCACAAATTTTAAGTTTTAGACAAATTTCTTAATAAAACACTCATGCTTTGTATTAAAATAGGAGCACAGTTTTTAATAGTCTTTCAGTACGTCTCCCTCATGCAAGACTGGACTAGAAATTTACTGCAGATGAATCTCATCTCCAAGGCAGCAGAAGACATCATCCTGTCTTCCAGCTACTGAGCAAGGTTAAATCAATCAAAAAATCTACATTCTTACTGAAATCTCTTAAAGTGTTTATTCAAACACTTCTATCAGCTGGAAGTTCCTTAAAGCTCCAGGCAACAGAATCCTTCAATGCAGCTTTTGAACAGTAAACATCCTTGATGTCACACAAATAAAACACTTAACACTAGATTGTTTTCTTTTCATCCTCTCATTTGACAGACTTTTTATATGACCCCTATTATAATTTTCTCTGACAATGAAGTTTTCCTCTTAATTTCCAAACTGTATTTCTCCTTTGGTAGGTATGGGCCTTGCTGTCTGTGTTGTCAGTTTGCAAAAGTTCTTAAAATGGAGGAGATGCAAATATATATGTATTTTTTACATATATATTGATAGATATGTATACATATCTTGTATGTAAGTATAAATGTGGAGAATGCCAATACCACTAACCTGGTGGTACCAGGTACCAGAACAAAGGGGGGAAAAAAAATCCTTTGAGAGTATTTGAAAGTACTTCTATCTTAATTGGCTTAGATAAACCATAGTTGTGTGAATAGATTCACATAACAGAAGTATGATTATTGAGAGCATTCAGTACACAAGCAACATGAGGGAGTCAATTAGGAAATAAAAAAATCAAGAAATAAGACAAGGTAACATTGTTTGCAATCACACCTGTATCAAAGGAAACCCAGCATTGTTCTAGCCTCTGAATTTATAGGAACTACCCACAGCAGAACATTTTGTCTCAAAATACAGATGATTTACTTTATTCCAATCATAAAGCATGTAAGTAAAGTAAGTGTCATTTTAAATATAGTTAGTTGAATTTTTTTTTTACTAGCTATAGAATCAGTATTTGGTTATTTTCCCTTTTCCACCAAGAGACAATACAATAAGAAGTAAATTTTCAGTGATTCCTTTGATAGAAAATGCCCATTGTCACTTCAGACAAGTAAGAACCATCTAGATCTTATTCATCTAGATGACCAAGTGCCACTTCATATGTCACACCTGAAAAATATGTGCATCACCAAAGAAAATTAATATTAGGTAGTGATGCACTAGTGTTTTTCAGATGTATTTCCATCAATTTTCACAGTGAGTCTAATTCATTAAAGGTTAAGTAAGACTCGATTTGCAGCACCATCATAAAAGAATATTCTTCACTTGTGCCCTTCCATATCTTCTCCTCAGATCTTTTCTTGTGTGTCCCCCCCCGCCCCCTCCAGGGTCCAGGGTGGGGGCAAGGCGAAGCAGGTACAAAGGAGGTAGTTACCTTGCATAACCAGAAGACAGAGACTTAAGAGCATCATAAAAATCCACCACAATTTCATTCAGTGGAAAGAGGTATTTTAGCATAACCCTGCGTTCATCAATGTACAACATATCCTTCTGGACTGCCCTACGATCCTAGACAAATAAAAATTGTTTTCAGTTCCCCTTGACAGAAGTTTTCTACAAATACATACAAAGCAAATTAAAATAAACAGCTATCCAGTTACACAACAGAGCTCCCGTACTTCAAGCCCCAAAGTAACTTTCTAATTGGTAGTTTGCTAAAGTCCCAGAACAAATTGCAGCACCATCATAAGTGATGTGGTTGTAACTTAACTGGACAAATTATTCAAGTCTACCTTCTCTAAAACCTGAATTTCTGAAATCCTTAGCAGCTTCTGCTTCCTGCTGCCTTTTAAATGTATAATTATTTGTCAATAAAATCTCACTGAAGGTAGATTTTCACATACACTGGAATACTACACAGTAGGACTCACAGGCTCATCTTCTTTCCTGCCCAGAGAGTGTTCTTCAAAGTTATTTTAGGAATTCTTTTTAATGGATCTTCTACTTCACTGTATGGACATACAAGTACTGTACTCTTGTGTATTATGTATTTTGAAAGGTTAAAAGCTAAGAAAAATATTGTAAGAAATTATATAAATTCAATATGTATAACAGTTAAATAATTTTTAGTTAAAATTATTCCAAATACACTTGGGGAAATGTGTTTGGCCATCACTATCATAAATGTACTCCAGTGAAGTACTGAAAACATATATGAAGCCTCAGTGAAGTATTGACAGAAGCTGTATTTCCATGAATATACTTCTAAAAAACAACACATCTTATTCCCCTGCTGCAGATTCCATTCCTTCAGGAAAACAGAAGTAGCTATGAATTTGCCTAGTGCAGGATACTTGACTAAGTACTTTATTGTCACTGAGCTTCATCACTAACTTTCACTATACGGATTTTGTAGTTCAGAAGAAATTTTACACCTACAAAGTTGAAGTATTTTTTATTTCAAGAATAGTTAAATGATTACTGTCAAAGATATTATTTAAGTACTAATATCTAGTATCTTCACTTTAATTATAATATTAAGAGCTTAAGAAATGCAAATGACAAAACTAAAACTATATACCAACCTGACACAAAGTGATTATTTTCCCAATATATTCATGAGGTGTTACAATAGTACCAAGAACAGTTGGCTCTAAATATTCAGATACTGAAAGTTTATCAGGAAACTGAGCAGGGTTAATAATAGTAATCTCTGCTTTACCATACTCCTGAAAACAAACAAATAAAACAGATACTGTAATTTTGAAATAAGTAGACTGAACAGCAAAGGAGACAAAAACAGCACTGAAAAAATGCTAAAAAATGTTCCACTTGCTTGGAAACACGTGTGAATTATGCAACACAACTTTATACCACACACAATTTTAAGAGATTTCAACATCACATACAGAAGTACCTCATCAGCATATCTTTAAATATTATTATATAGAAAGATTATAGGAATTACTTTCACTAGGAAAACAGGTTTTTAAGCATTTTATTCAGTGAATTTTAAACAGAAGAATTGCTTAGAACTAGGACTATGACCTAGAGTTGTCCATAGAAATAAAAAAGCCTTTCTGTCCATCTTTCCACCTCTCTCTTGCCTGTAGAGCAAGGATCTTTATTCTTACTCCATCCTGATCCCGTAAGGTATAAGACACAGCTTCAAGAAAAGACCTACTCCAAGTATTCTGGAGTTTGGTGATGCAGACATTCTTCTCTAAATAGGACTTTGGGTTCAGGCTCCCTTACAGGCTGAAGTGGGCTTAAAAATTAAGTTTTCGATTCCTGTGCAAGTGCTTCCATTACCTATTTCTTGTAGTCCAACATCCCAGTAGGGGCTGGAGTTACCCTTCTGAAATAAGGATAGAAGGAAAGTCTACTTCTTATCATGTACATACAACCTCCTCCACCCACCAAAGCAAGTGATTGTATCACTTCCACTGACAAGGCAGTGTCCTTGAACAATGACCTAACTTCCAGCACCGTTTGAAAACAGCATCCCACATCAGCAATCCAGAATCACTTATGCACCAAAGGTGTCAACTACTTCACTCACAGCTGCTACACTGCCTAAGAAACCAAAACGACTGGAGAGAAAAAGGGTCTATGCCTTACACCTTGCAAGTACAGCAACGTTTCTTATATAAGCTGTTGCCGATTTACAGATTTTGTCATGTTTAGAGGTGCATGTTGGATAATAATGAGCCAGCATATTTGCAGACTCCTTTCAGCAGGTGTTCGTAAGTCCACCTCTCT
The DNA here is from genome assembly GCA_035590195.1 of Aviceda cuculoides. Taxonomy (NCBI): domain Eukaryota; kingdom Metazoa; phylum Chordata; class Aves; order Accipitriformes; family Accipitridae; genus Aviceda; species Aviceda cuculoides. The sequence goes on from JAVJGG010000074.1 coordinate 48,831,743, forward strand.
CTCTCTCAAAGTCAAGCACAGTAAATTTTGCACCCAGTTCTATGAAGTTTGCACATGGCTATTTCACTGTGATCAAAAACTTACTTGTCTTCACCAGCCCCTGCCAGTCTACAGTAGCATTACAAGCTATTCCTAAAAACGTCAATGTTTTCTGACTGATAAAACCTGGAAGATTATTTCACCTGCTTTAAATTTGGTCCAGTCAGTATGCACTTAAAAGAATACAGCAAGAAATGTGTCCTTTATTCCCATTTATATCAAGGGCAGGTATAAGAAGTAAAAAGAGAGTGCTTGAAGTGGGAAGGGGTAGGAAAGTTAACATTCTTACAAAAAAAAAAAAAATCAATTAAAAAAGTTTGAAGTTAAATAATGGTGTTTCTAATGTTTACCATAAAGTCTACATTAAAAAAAGCTGTACATGTTTATTATAGGAGGCTTTTAAGCTGCTATTTATATAAAGCTGTAATAAATTTAACATACCTTTATCAACTTTGCTGAGGAAAGAATAGCTTTATATGGAACTGTAGGTGCAGTCAAAATAACAGACATGTTATACTCTTGCTCCAAACGTTGATTAAAAACTTCCATATGTAAAAGACCAAGGAAACCCAATCTGTGAAAAAAATATCCTGTTGGTGAAAGTATTTTTATATCCCCTGGAATTTCACAGTGTTGGGGTTTTCCCCCCCCGCCCCTCCAGCATGTTTACACTGCTAGTCTGGCAGTATAAGCCACAGCAAACAATCTCAAAATGATCCTGCAGTTGATAGTATGAGTCTTTGAGAACAAAAACTGTCAATCACAAGAAATTGCATACTCTGCACAAGTACAGAACATAAGAATGCTTTTGATCTTTACCTATCATGACTTTGAATTAAAGCTCCTAATCTTGAATTCATCTTAATTTGACCTTCAGCTGACTTAAACTTGCATCTCAATTTATGAACCATTCCAAAAATGAAAGTAGTATAAAAGCCTCACCTCCATCCAGCTCCTAAGGCAAGGCTACTGTCACGATGAACAGTTACACTGGAGTCATTCAACGTCAGCCTTTCCAAAGCACTTTTGAGATTATTATATTCTGTTTGGTCTACAGGATACATTCCTGTCAAAAATGTTAGATAGAATTTATGTGATAGAGAGCTTTATCTAGTGTGTACTTAGCTTTCAAATATGCCTCATACAGTGAACACAGTAGTAAAATCAGAAATAGCTTACTTTCTGTTCCAACTTTAAAATGTGAAAAAAAATGTAAGGAGTTATTCCCCCCCCCCCCCAGTTAAAATATAATAAAGTTCTAGATTATCTCATAAAAACAAGAATTAACATTCAAACCATAATGGTAGGGATACTGTACTCATCTATTCCTTTACAGTTGTGGAAGATGCACAATTGAGTAAAACCACTGTTTTGCAGGGCTGCAGTGTAAACGTATAACTTAAGCATAACTGAATAAGCAAATTTCACTGAGATGTTCCTTCAAAGAGTGAACAGCAAAAAAGAAAGTGCCACATCTAGCAAAGTTGCAAATGTTTCTATATTTTTTGAAAGTAATAAAAGCAGCTCTCTGTATAATTACTACCCGAAATAGATTCTACTGTATCACTTTCCACATGACCGTGTGTTCAGAAAATGTTGATTGCTCTACACCAAGAAGCAACACATATGCATACAAAAAACATTATTTACAGTATTACACTTTTCTACATTCACTGACAGACCACCTAATCTCCACAAGACAGTTCAAGTGAGTTTTACCCATATCCTCACAAGTCTAGAAAGTGATTTCCAGAATTTTGCTCCTTCTAAAGCCATCTTCCTTAGTATTTGTAGTAGTTACTGAAGCTGGTGGAAACAGCTCAACAGAACTATATAAGCTTAAAAAGTCAAGTATTTTACAGATCATTCCGAATATTAGCTTTGGCAGTTTACCATGTTTAATGGAAAAGAAACAGCTGTTAATTTTTAAAAGAAAAAAAAAGTCACAATAATTATGAAAACCTGATTATCTAGGTGAAGAATTACCAAAAATGGACTTAGTTTTTTAAAGCCTCAACCCTTTTCAAGCTATCAAGAGTTTACTGGCATTAGAAGCTTTTAATAGTAATGGCTAAATAATAATAATCATGGCTAAAAATACATTTTAGTCCTGTATTCATATAAAACCAGTCTGCAACTATTATTAATCCTGTCTGTTAAGTCACAGGGAAAATTACACAAAGCTGTATAAATGGCACACCTCTTAGCTTAACTTTGCTAAAATTCTAATCCTCACAACTCTTAATATACACGTATATTCTTTTAAAAGCTCTAATAGCTTGTTACTAGAAAGAAGTAATTCCACTTCATATCAGCTTACTTCTCACCTGCAAAAACCATTGGCTTCGCTGACTTAAAGCCAGGCAAAGGCTCCACTGGCTGTTTATAGAAAAACAGTGTGTCTCCTATTTGGGCTTCTGTTACTTCTTTCATTCCAGCAATCAGGTAGCCCACCTGTCCAGCATATCTAAATAAAATTGGCATTATATGGACATGCTTCTTGGCATTATCAGTATTTCCACTATTCTTCCTACTTGACTTAGCTCAATCAGAAATGCAAATAAATCACCCCCCCAAAACCACATAAGCCAGATTTAAGTTGTTTCTCCTCTGAGTTGTGAGCTTTGTCTCAAGGGACAAGCGATCTGTTGACTCAAGTAGCTCTGTTTCTGTTACAGTTAAACAGTACATTTATAGTTCTGGATTTTGAATTCTGTGCTACTCCCAGTCTGAAGGCTGTAGCTAGAGGGAAGTTCTTAGGCAGTTAAGACAGAACCAGAACAGTTCCCAGCTGCCAGCACAGCAAGCCTCATACACTAAGTGGCAGAAACAAAAGACAAATGCCTTCCATCAGCACATAATGCTGTTAGGAGAGGAACCCATGGCTGACAGACTAAAACACAGTGTACTAGTTTTAGCTGAAATGGAATTAACTTTCTTCATAGCAGCCCCACAGGGTGCTGCATTTTAGATTCATAACTAAAACAGTGTTGGTAACATACCAATGTTTTAGCTACCGCTGAATAGTGGTTGCACAATGTGAATGCTTTCTCTGTTTCTCACTCTGCTCTCCCAGCAAATAGGCTAGAGGTTGGCAAGAGGCTGGAAGGTGGCAAAGCCACGACAGAGTACCTGAACTTACCAAAGGGACATTCCATGCTACATAACATCATGCTTGGCAATAAAAAACAAGCAGAGTAGTCTTTCCAAGGTGGCTGTTACTTGTAGACTAGCAGGGCATCAGTCTGCTTGTGGGAGGTGGCGAGTAATTGATTGCCTTTGCATCACTTGTTTTTATTTCTTTTCTTTTTCCTTCACTTATTAAACCGTCTTTATCTCAACCCAGGAGTCTTTCCTTACTTTTGCTCTTCTAATACTCTCCCGCATCCCATTGGGGTCGAGGGAGTAAGCAAGTGGCTGGCTGGGTGCTTAGCTGCTGGCTGGGTTCAACCCACCACACACAATAACATAATCTCACTAAGAATCTCACAGGAAAGTCATTAACACATACTTGGATGCAAACTGATAAAGCTGCTCCACTAATTCTAAGTACCTGATTTTCTTCCCACTGCTGCCATGAGGAGCCAGTTTCTGGAAGCTGTTGCATTCATGGATTTTAAGTTTTCACCCTCAAAATATGCTGCAGCAATAACTAAGATGAAGCCCCATTCCCTTCCACTCTCAAACAAGGTAGTTCCTAGAAATAAATTGGACAGCTGAATAAGAGTATCAAATGCTAGTCTTAAAAAAACCCCTAGCTGTCCAGATGTTCCATCTACTATAGATAATAAAATGGCTTCCTCCCCCTAGCAGTGCCCAAAAAGCAGTCCCCAAAACCTTCTGCCTCAGGATGCCCAAAATGAAAGAGACTGAGAGCAAGCATTAAATTACAAACAATAATCATAAAAAACACCACCACCAAAGAACAAGAACAAAAACCCCAGACATCTCCCAGTTTTTACCACTCAAAGCAAAAATCAAACATAAATGCAGGATTTTGTAGCTTACACCAATTTATGATTTGTTCCACTGTAAGGAATTTTTACTTACAGCTTATGCGTTGGCTGTTCATTTGGAGTCAGAATTCCAACTTCATTAACTTCATATCTTTTCTTTGTGTGTGCAGACACAATTTTATGCCCTTTCTCAATCTCTCCACCAAAGAGTGCAATGTTAGCTATGACGCCTCGGTAGTGATCAAAGGTGGAGTCAAACACTAAGGCTTTCAATGGATCAGCAGTATTACATTGGGGTCTGTCAGAAAAAAATTAAAACAATATATTAAACAGTGTGGTCTTCATTCAATATTGAATGAGCAAGCATCCCCTCCCCAAAGCTTTCATATTAATATAGATAAAACAACTGAGTAATTTTCAGTGAACACATACCAGACATAATTTCAGTGTTTCACTACTTATTATGCAGCAAACCCTTACATTTTATTTCTCCTATGTGCAACTGCAGTACAAACAGAAAAAAAACAAATGCATATCCATCATACCCATTTCACAACAGGTGAAACTGATGCTTAAAATATCGTGTTACGGGGGACAACAAAAATTCAACAGTTACATTCCAACAGCTAAGTTCAAAAACAAAAAGTGCACTGATATTTTGCTTTTGCCATCTTTCATAGAAACCTGATCTCAGATTTTCATTGTGGATTTTTTTAGCTATAATTATTAACTAATACAAGGACTACAATTATTAGCTATTTGTAGGAAAAAAGAATGCAATGCAATATGCTGATTGAAACAACTGTAATTTAGCAGCTTTGTCATCCAGGTCTTAGAAAAAAAGTCTATTTTAAAGGTTGTGTTCAGGATATGAAACTCTAAACACTGCAGATTTCAATTACCTTTATCATTTTAACAATGCAATGTCTGAAAGGAGTAACAGCACACATCCTTAAACACCGAGTTGCATGGAAGCTGTATAAACAATCATAAGTATCACCTTTAGTGGCTTACCTCTCATCTTTCATTTCAGACTGAATCAATTTTCCTCTCCCACTTTTTAAGAATAAAGTCTACTGATATTCACACATTCATTTTTTAAAAGGCATCTCAAATCTCGTGTCATTTTTTCTGATTTGCAATTTGAAACTGACTTAATCAGCTCCAACATTAGATTTCTCTCACATCTCTTTGTAAAGTATTGACTTTAAATCAGATGAATATTAAGTGCAAAGCTACTGCCATATACATGCAACTCACGGTTTCCTAATTAATTTTACAAGGGTTCATAATCAAAATACAAACTTACGAAGGAATCTTCTCAATGACCTTTTGAAGAACTTTTTCAACATTTGTTCCTTGTTTAGCAGAAATCTAAAAAAAAGTCCAACAACAATTTTAGAAGACACGTGTCTACACTCATTCCGTATCTATTAAATAGTGTCACGTTTACTTAGACAGTTTTGGTGGTCACAGATATTACTATCCATAAAAGCACTCTGAAGAACACTTTAGAATGCTATTACCATGAAATGCTTATTTGATTATAAATTATTCTGTAACTTTTTTTTCTCTCCCGAATGGCAATTATTGTTAGTATAAAAATGAAAACAATTTATGGACCCACAATGAGAAATAATTTTAAATGTATCTGATGTCATTCATCAAGACATACTAGAATTTTTAACCAACAAGTATCTTCTCCACCCTTGTTTTCCAGGAGACAATCTTTAAGGAAATTAATGTATGTCAGACAAAGACAGGCAGACAGATGACACCCTGCTGCTTTACTACGTGTACATGTCTTTCATTAGCTAAGAAGTAGATATAGGTATATAATCAGCCATGTTATAAAACTGTAAGAGATCTTACCCTTACACATTCATCTATAGGGATATCAAACAGCTTCTCAATTTGTTTTTCAACTCTTTCAGGGTCTGCATTCTTCAAGTCAATCTGAAAAACAACAAACTGCTAAATATACAGGCAACCACGTCTTCCACATGATCCAGCACTGTAGCTTCCAAATATACAAGTCAAGGAACCTTTATGTATTTATGAGTAAACACTGGTTATCTTCAGGAAAAGATCTCTATCAAGATTCATTTTAGAAAAATTCTTCCTTGCTTGACTTCAGGAAGGATCTCCTCTGTAACTAGACTATTTTTTTGTTTCATTAGGCAAAACCTTTGTCCAGGTGTTGTCCAGAGCTGGTAAAAATCTTTATTTTACAAAGTAATTCGAAAGCCTAAGTGTTACCTACACTGCTTATAGGATCAAACTTTAAGTACAATATACATCTACAAAAAACAATTAATTTAAGCTGAGCAGTAACTAATCTTGTGATTCCAATCATACAGCCCACAAAAATCGTATAAACCACAACATTTGGATTTCATTTAAAACTAAGACTACACTTTTTAAATATCGAGCTACTACTCATGTAATCTCCTCTGTAATCATTAACAAAAAGAAAAAAAAAACCCAAACACTAAAGTGCATGGAGGAATATATGGATTATCATAGCAAGAACCATTCAAGTTATTTCTGTAAAAAGCCACTCAAAGATTCACCAGAAAAAAAAAATATTTTCAGTGGAAGGAGCTCCAGTGTTCATAAACTGGCACATTTAAATTATGATAGGCTACAGTATTGTTACATATATCCCAAATTATCTAAGTCCTTCCTATCCACACACCATCCTATCCACAGATAAGAGTCTTAAGTGTTCTTAATTACACAGAAATTACACCAAGTTATACATCGCTAAGGCAAGTGTATATGTACAAATAGAAGACAACCTAAGGTCACACTGACAGCCTTCTAAATTGCTCTCATCTGTACTTTCCAATTTGAGAACCACAGCTGCTAAAAATCTGTCAAAAAAACAGTATTAGTAGAATCATAGAATCATTTAGATTGGAAAAGATCCTCAAGATCATCGAGTCCAACCGTAAACCTAGCACTGCCAAGTCCACCACTGAATGATGTCCCTAAGCACCACATCTACACGTCTTTTAAATACCTCCAGGGATTGTGACTCAACCACTTCCCTGGGCAGCCTGTTCCAATGCTTGATAACCCTTTCAGTAAAGAAATTTTTCCTAATATCCAATCTAAACCTTCTCTGTCACAACTTGAGGCAGTTTCCTCTTGTCCTATCACTTGTTACTTTGGAAAAGAGATGGACACCCACCTTGTTACAACCTCCTTTCAGGTAATTGTAGAGCACAATAAGGTCTCCCCTGAGTCTTCTTTTCTCCAGACTAAACAACCCCAGTTCCCTCAGCTGCTTCTCATAAGACTTGTGTTCTAGACCCATCACCAGCTTTGTTGTTCTTCTTTGGACGTACTCCTCAACGTTTTTCTTGAAGTGAGGGGCCCAAAACTGAACACAGTATTCAAGGTGTGGCCACACCAGTGCTGGGTACAGGAGGACAATCACTTCCCTAGTCCTGCTGGCAACATTGTTTCTGATACAAGCCAGGATGCTATTGACCTTCCTGGCCACCTGGGCACACTGCTGCTTTTATTCAGCTGGCTGTCGACCAATACTCCCAGGTGCTTTTCCACCCAGCAGGTTTCCAGCCACTCTCCCCCAAGCCTGTAGCGCTGCATGGGGCTGTTGTAACCAAAGTGCAGGACCCAGCACTCGTCCTTTTTGAATCTCATACAGCTGGCTTTGGCCCATTGATCCAGCCTGTCCAGATCCCTCTGAAGAGCAGTCCTACCCTCAGCTTGGTATCATCTGCAAACTTACTGAGGGTGCACTTGATCCTCTCATCTACATCATTGATAAAGATGTTAAACGGAACTGGCCGCAATACTGAGCCCTGAGGAACACCACTTGTGATCAGCCACCAACTGGATTTAATTCCATTCATCACCACTCTTTGGGCTCAACCACGCAGATGTTTTTTTTACCCAGTGAAGAGTACGCATGTCCAAGGCATGAGCAGCCAGTTTCTTCAGGGAAATGCTGAGGGGAATAGTGTCAAAGGCCTTACTAAAGTCCAGGTAAACGACATCCACAGCCTTTCCTTCATCCACTAAATGGGTCATCTTGTCATAGAAGGAGATCAGGTTAATCAAGTAGGACCTGCCTTTCATAAACCCATGCTGACTGGGCCTGATCACCTGCTTTTCCTGTACATGCCATGTGATGGCACTCAAAACGATCTGCTCCACAACCTTCCCCAGCACCGAGGTCAGACTGACAGGCCTGTAGCTCCCCAGATCTTCCTTTCGGCCCTTCTTGTAGATGGGTGTCACATTTGCTAGCCTCCAGTCAACTGGGACCTCCCCAGTTAGACAGGACTGCTGATAAATGATGGCAAGTGGCTTGGTGAGCACTTCCACCAGCTCCCTCAGTACCCTTGGATGGATCCCATCCACCCCATAGACTCGTGTGTGTCTAAGTAGTGTAGCAGGTTGCTAATCATTTCCTCTGGGATTATGGGGGCTTCCTTCTGCTCCCCATCCCTGTCTTACAGCTCAGGGGCCTGGGTACCCTGAGAACAACTGGTCTTACCATTGAAGACTGAGGCGAAGAAGGCACTAAGTACCTCATCCTTTTCCTCATCCTTTGCCACTATGTTTCCCCCCACATCCAATAGAGGATAGAATTTCTCCTAGCCCTCCTTTTGTTGTGAATGTATTTATAGAAATATTTTTTATTGTCTTTTACAGCAGTAGCCAAATTAAATTCTGAGTCATCCCTCATCCACTGCTGGTAGCGCACCTCCTCCTTGGACCCTGTCAGGGGACATCTGGGAGATTGTTTCCATGAAGGCAAAGGCAAAGAATACAGGGTATATCAGCCTTTTATGCATCCACAGTCATTAATTAAACTGCCTCATTTAGCTGCATGATGACATGTTCCTTTTTTACTCTTTTTATTCATCTATGCAGATAGAAGCTCACCCTGCTGTCCCTGGTGTCCTTTGGCAATTTCAACCTTATCTGAACTTTGGCTTTCCTGGCAATATTCCTGCATGCCCAGAAAACACTTCTATGGTCTTCCTTTGCTGCCTGTACTCATTTCCACCTCCTGTGTAAGATCATTTGCACTGGGGCTCGGCCAAGTGTTCCCATTTAGCCAAGCTGGTCGTGTGATAGGTTGACTACTTTCCTGAAAATCTAGATGACTTGGAGCTTGGAGAAGATTGCCCCTGTAGACTTGCCTCCTTTTTTTTACTGCAGTTGCAGTACTTTCCCAATCGTTTCATCATTCAGACAAAGCCTTGCCTTGAATCAGCAGCAGTTGTCACTGCCATCTGGCATTCGAGTTGTTTTTCATATGCTGCTATGTTATTTACTGCTACATAATAAATGCATAATATTCACAATATTAAAAATATGTGAGCCTTTCCTTTTTGTGTGACTAGTCCATGAGCTGCTTATCTTTCTCTGCACGTGCTTCGTGCTTCAAGATTTGGTTGGGTGTTGCTCTGATATTGCTGTTGTGTAGGCATCTGGGCTATGTTCCAGTTTTAAAGCCATGCTCCCTGAGGGAGCAAAGTATTTTTTCCCTTAGGTGGTGCATTTCTAGTAGATATAAAACATACATGTGTGCCTTGAATCTGTGTTGAATATGAGGGTAACTATTAACATGGAAGATTTTACTGAAAGGAACTCTTGCAAACTCTTGCACAAATGGGAAATTGTGGGCTTGCCACAGTTACAATGGATAAGAGGAGGATGATTTTCCCATGTGTGATAGTCATAAACATCGATGGGAAAATACAAACTCTCAAGAACTAGCTCTGAGCCCATCAGAGCACACTTGTGTTCGTAAAGGTGAATCTGGAAGGAGAGGAGGTAATACAGCCCATGTGAGTAATTTACCAGGTGGTGTACCTCTTAGTCTTTGGAAAATGCTCAACACACAGCCTCAAGTTTCACGGGAAATGAGATTGTTGATCTAATTCTGAACCAACCTCCATGTGAATAATAGCCAACTCACCAGCTATCACACTCGATCAACAGTCTGTACCGGAAGGCCCCAGGAGACATCCACACAGTTTGAAGACTAACTTGATATATTCAGTGGAGGATGATTTTCCGTATGTGTGTATGTGTTTGTGTGAGTTTTGAGGAATTTGTTCTCATAAGCTACTTTGTGCAATATTAAGCTTCATTCTTGAAGATGTTAATCTTCCTTTAATTTAAATAAAAAATTGCAGAGAACAGGTATGATTCCCCCCACCATTCCTGTAGTTTGTATAATTTCCACAGTTTCATTTGTGGATATGGCATCTTATGCTGTTTGTGAACTGAAGGAGGGCATACTCGTATGACTGCTAGATATTTTTCTTGTTTAGTGCAACATACCCTTTCATGGCATATGCTGTCAATTTCCTTTCTTCCTTTAGTGCCGTTAAGTGACATTTCTTTCCATGAGGAATAAACTGCCAAACAGCTCCTGTTCCTCGCCCATCTACATCAAGTGGATTTTTATTGCACTCCTTTGTATTGACTACATTACTGCTATTTCCCATTAAGCTGAAATTTCATCACATTCCTACAAGTTGTTTCCTCGAGCTTAGTGCTACAAAGGCTTAAACTAATTCATCTTAGTTCTCCTTTTTGTAGCCTCTGTTCAGATGTATGTCTTTTCTGATGGCCTATGAGCAGCTCGTAGGCACAAGTGCAGGGTAGCTTTGATATGAAAGCCAATTCCTCTCAAGTACTGTATTACTGACCCTACAAATGAATCTTTTCTGACTTCCCTTTCAGAAGCTTTACCAATCCTGAGCATACCTCTTTCTTTGTCTGTAACCCCTTTCTTCTAGTACTTTAAAAGTCTTTGCATGTTGTGCGTGATCTTCCATTTACAAGACCCTGTCAATTCCTGATTTTTAAATGAATGGATATTGAATGTTATTTTTTTCTGGTTTAGTATAGTTCTTCTAGCACCAGCCACTTTGTAGTCTTACAGTATATTCAATTGTAGTGGGTAAAAATAATGTGGACTAAGGTTTGAAGTTTGCCTGCAAAGTGAGATGGGCAAATATTATTACACCAGTGAGGGAAGGACAAACTGAGGCATGGAGAGATGCTAATGCTGACTGCAGCTGTATATGGAGTAAAATCCATATAATCTGATGCACAGAACAATGATCTGCTTACATAATTAATTTTGTTTCAGTTGCTGTAAGTATATTTCCAGTCACTGAAATCACAGGTGTTGATCTTGGCTCTCACTGTAGCCCAAAGAATACACTGCAATTAATATATGGCTCTGACTGGAGCTCCATTGTTGTTCAAATAAAATTGGAACAACCTAATAGCTACAGGTGGATAAACAGCAAGCATACCATTGCAAGGGCAGATTGAGGCTTACCTGAGTAGCCTTCTGCTGTTCCATGTGCACAGGCTGGCTTGTAGGATTTTCTGCTGAGCAGAACAGGCAGACTGAGACTAATTAAGCCTGGGGGCCCTGATTGCCCATAGGCAGCCCAATGGCATTAAATCAACTTTGCTCCATTCCCCCCTAAGCTTTACTTGTTCTGTTCTTCATGCTTGCCCTGCAGTGGTACAGCTCAAAACCTAACCAGCAATATTTTACAATGCCAAGTAACCTGTCAAAACTTCGCAAGGTTGTTTCTTCTCTGACCTTTCCTCTTTACTTCACACCTCTTGACTGCATCATTGTCCATGTTTCACTGGCTCTTTGCTCTTTTTATTCTAAATTGAACTTTTAAATTTGAACATTATAAACAAAGCATTCTATCTTTCACCTCAAGCTTAGTAAATATGATTTAAACAAAATTAAAACCCAGTTATAGTCAGGCGAGTGGGTAGTTACATGGTATGTCTTTTGGGTTCAAGCTTTAGGTTTTTAGGCATTCAGGGGGATGCAGTAGGTTAAGACATATGGAGTCTGGAAAAATACTGTTAGGGTCTCATTTTCTAAAAAATTTAAAGACAGAATTTATTGTTAGAGTAAATTAATACTAATAAACATATGATTGAAAGAAAAGGAATATTAATAAATAAAGAAAAGAGATGCAATAAAAAGTCCCCTTTGTCCTGGAAAGCACGATTCAAGGCTTAAATCATGTTTACTTGAGTTATGAGCTCTGTCCTGAGCTATGTGTAGAAAAGCAGGCATCAGAAGTGCTAATTCTAGTTTGTTCTACTTGAATTTTCCTTACTCATTTTGAGATTGAAATATAGAATGACCAGGGAAACAATCAGATCCCAGACCCTTTTTCAGTTGCTCCAGAAACTGAATTTACTTCCTCAGAAGTGGGAGCCTACATGTGTCCTCTTAATCCCTTCCCAAAGCCTCACATCTGGGTTATGCAGGAGTTGTTCCCCCTCCACTCAGCCTGTGTGCAGATGGGTTGGATTTATTTCTGCTCGTAGAGGATACCTGCATGCTCTTGTCCTGCTGGATTCCCAGTGCTTCTCTCAGCAGCTCATCTCCCAGCAACCAGCAGTGGCTCTACTCAGCTTTTCGCCTTGGGAGAGACATCCCTGTGAACAGCCAGGTGGGCAGAGCACCCAGAGCACCTCCCGCAGCCAGCACCAGCAATGAGGGGAGTCAGAGCTGCATCCCTGCCTCTGGCAAAGCTTCAGTGTTGGGATGGTTTTGTGGCATCACAGTGTGGAGTCCCTTCCCCTCCTCCACCAAAACATGAGACACTTTGGAAGCCAGATGTGTAGTGCAGTTCTGGAGCCCACATTGTGAGGGTGCCTGAGGCTAGGATGTGGCTTCTAATATGAAAACAAATGAATTAAATGTTGCCATCCTGTTGCTCCACAAAACTACCACCCAGCTCAGCACGGCTGGCAGGCATGTTTCTCTAGAGTTAGTGAAGTTAATTTTTGGCTTGGAGGTACAGTGTGAAGAAATCGATCCTTCTGCTGTGTCCTGTGGATGTTGGGGGAAGCTGCTATCATTTGTCCCTTCCCCAGGCTCTGTCACTTTAGTAATAACACAGATGTTAAGCGGCTTGTTTGTTGTTTTGTTGGTTGGTGCTGCAGTTGCTGTTGTTGTTTGAAGAATGTCACTTGCCAGTGCAAATCTCGTCACTTCATTTCTCTTCAGCATCTCCCTTCCTCTGCCTCCACCCACCCCACCTTCTCCTCCATCTCTTCCTCCATCCTTTTCAGTGATTTCACTGGGCTGAACCAGTCACCCACTCCCTGCCACCTCTACAGAAACCCTGCTCAAAGTGAGACTCTGCTGCAGTAATCTAATCTGGAATGTGCTGTTTGATTTCAGCAGCTCAATTGAATTAGCCACCTGCAGAACTACACACTCTCCTGCCAGCTTGGCAGAGTGGAGCTTAACCACTTCCCTTCAAGGCCAGGTCTGGTAAGCATGGTATGTAGTTCCACTGTGATTCGACTCAGAACTGAAAGAAATGGCAGAAGCCCATGGAAAATATCCTAGAGACTTCAGTAAGGTTAAATTAAATGAGAACTATTGACACACTCAGTTTTTTATACTTCGTTCTGCAGGTTGAAAATTTTTAACAGCAAAGAGCAAATTCATTTTGTTCCCTAGCAGCAGGAAAGAGTTTACCTCCAGGCTGTGTCCTCAGGTTTCTCACCACTCTCCTCTTTTGGCCTGGAGTTACAATTCTCCTCTTTCTGCCTGAACACACATTAACTACAGCATTCAGGAGAGACCATTTCTATAATTATTGTGCCACTACCACACAGAATTATTTGGTGAAGGACATAATTGTCCATCAGATTGAAAAGGCTGGTTTAGAAGTACCCACCCCAACCTCACACATTCAGTTTGACAGGACTTCTTCCCAAGAGATCAGTCAGTGTCTCCATGCTTGCAAGTTGCTCCAATGTTCACGGTGCCTGGTGAGCCCAGGCATTCATTTCTCAAGCTAAAATAAATTGAAGAAAACTTTTAAAATTATTGAGCAGCTCATAAAATGCAGCACTTGCTTCTCATGCCATGCCAGCCTTTTGGTTCCACTTGTAAGTTCCTTCAGTGGTAGAATTCATAGATGGCTCTGCTTTTAAGTTGCACTAAGTGCAATGCCTAGGCTGTCAGCTGCCCTGGGAGGCAGTGTGTTACTAAATATTCAATACTTTCTTTCCTCTTCTTTTTTTTTTCCTTTCCTTAGGAGACAAATTTCTTACTCTTTCTCTTCTGGCTTCTTCACTGAGATGCAGTCCTCAGGGTCTGACAATCTGTCAACAACTTCTTAAAGTATTTAAGGTGGGGGTGGGAGTGGAAAACTTGTTTGAGTTCATGACCACTTTTTCTTGGAACTGATCATCTGTGTTCCCCTCACCCGCTTCAAAGCTAGATTCAATTTTAGAACTTGTTAGATAAAGCACTATGTGCAATGCTATGGGTAAAATAATTTTTCCAAAATGTATCCTGGCAAAACTGTGTACCCTATGTTCAGCAGATGCTTTATTTAACAGAGTTAATTTTCCTTTAGAATTCCTACCCCGTCCTCCCCTTGCTTTTTATCTCACAGGTTTGCATGTGTACATGTACTCTCCATGGTGTAGATGAACATCTTCTTTAAAGATCAGATTGATTCTTTTTCTTTTCCTTCTGTTTATCAATAAACTCCAAAATGCTGAATTTTTTGTTGAACTTTAAAACTGATGATGTCAGGCCAAGTTCAAATTGAGCAATATGTGTAAGCATGTGAGACTTAAAAGGATGATTTGCCAACTCATGACCATTGAAGCTGTGTTTTAGAGACTTATACTTGAAATCTTGCCAAGGAAAATAACTTTATGAGCTTTTATAACTGTCTGTTCCTAAAGCAGGAATGATAGCTCTACTAATATTACCTCTAAGCTCTTCTACTCACCTTTATTCTACTCATAGCTGCCACAAGTTTTACGTTGTGAAAATAGAGGCATTTGCCTTTCAAATATAGAGTAGATCAGACCAATAAATTCTGGCTGAAAGAAGGATTCTTTTGACAATCCAGAAGTTTGGTTACGTGTAACACCTTTGGTGCTTCAACAGCTATTAGTTTTTCACACTATGATACGCAATATTTGTTCTGAATAGTGTGTAGGAAATAGGGCATACTCCTGACCCACTACTGAGTAGCAAAATAGCTCTGCGTTATGCATGCCTAGTAAGTGCTTTTTGATAGAGAAGCCAAATCCACGGAGCCTCATTCCCACCCTGCCTACATTACTCTTATTCTTTTGTAAATTCATGGAACTACATAGAATTCAGTTATTTAAACCCATGGTGTTTACATGTAAATGAACCAAATCTCATCACCACAAGAGGAGATACACATTTATAAAGCCCCCCTCCTTTTTTTTTCTTTTCCAGAAATATCTAAACAGATCTCAGAATAATACATGCACCTTTTGTGAAAATGTCTGTATTGCAAGGAGTTTCTGACAAAATGTCTGTATTTCAAGGTGTTCCTGACAATAGGTGATGAGGTGAAGAGTCTGGGTGCTTAGGCTTCTGGCAGTCATGCTATGAGGTGGAAGCCTGGGCAGTGGGGCTCCTGCATGGCTCACCTGTTGTGAAGCCGGGACCTCCAAGAGTCACTGCTGAGGAGCTCCTCCACGCCTCTGAGGGCTTCTGGGCCTCTGGGTCCTCTCTCAGGGCAGAAGGGTAGAGGACACCATGGCTGAACCAAAGAGTCTGCTGCTTAGTCTGCCAGCTCCATTTTCTCCCCAAATGAAATGTTTGCATTGTTTCAAAATGACTCTTCTGCCTAGATGTTTTCCTTCAGAGGACATGTCAAAGTTTCTACTCTGTGCTTCAAAATATAACGCTTTTTCATGATGTTGAAGTTTCAGAATGGAAATGAAGATTTCTGAACAGTGGCACATAAGTAGTGCCTTTGCGATGCTATTGGCAGGGAAGCCAAAGAATGAAGTTACCTAGGCCAAGTTCGAGGGGCAAAGAAAGAGTGAGGAAGATTTCTTAATGGTATCTGTGCTGTACGTGTCTGTGAATACATGCACGGTTTATTCTTTCAGTCTATGAAATCAACACCATCCTTGTATATTTAGTTCAACTCAGCTTCATGCCCACCCATCATCTTCAGAAATTATTCAGGAATTGCACAAAATGTTAAAGTTCAGTGTTACTCAGAGAATAAGACAGTTCAAAGCCAACCATATGGGAATGGATTGGGAGTGCAAATACACAAAGAATCACAGTCATGCTCCCTGGGGTTTAGTTTCCAGGCAGGTGTATGGTCACTCTCCCCCGTTGGAGTGGCCTACATCTGAGCTGCCTCCCACCTGGGAGCTGTGTTGCTGAGCCTTGACACCAAGCCTCATCCCTCCCCACCTTCTCTCTGATTTTACAAGACTGATGTTGGCCCTGAGATTTCCAGTCACATACTGTAGCTTGAGCCTCCTTGCCTGCCTGCACATCTTTCTCATGAGTGGATTCTGCAAAAGAACCTGCCGCTCTCCCTGCTGTGGAGACACCATTGCTCCTTGCTTTTTTTCTTCATCTAGAAACCTCCATCATCTGCAATGCAGCCCATTCTCCTGGAACTGGCTGCTCCTCGCAAATGGATGAAGCGAAGATTTATTATCATCAGAACACATGGAAATTAGAAAATGGACTAATGGAAACCATTAATGTCCTCTTCTCAACAATCAGATGAATGGTAGATCAATGCAGTATATTAATAGGTTGGAAATGATTTAAGATAATATAAACATTAAGTCTCAGATATTAGATGGGAAGAAAGCAAGCAAGACAAGGACAGCACTCTATTATATCTATGAAAAATATAAAATACTATCTTTTAAAACATATTTCCTGTCCAGAATTTTGATATATTCAAAGAGATAACATTGAAAAACTGTTCTGTATCCTTCCATAATACCACCTAACTTTGATATGAAACAGTCTGCCTCCTTACGAAGCAAATCTTATTGCAAGCCTGTAACAATGAATAAATCCTTTGTCATGTATTCTACAGGTAAAATAATAATAATAGTCATAGTTTGCAGACAATAATTGTTACTTTTTTAATATCAATTTTTTTTTTTATAGCATTTGCATAACATTGTAAAAAGGAATGATTAAATATGATTGATAAAACAGTTGCAGTACCCACACACATTCTACATAAACCTCAAAGGAAAACCTCAAAGAAGGGAAAAAAAGAACTCTAAAGGAAAATTACTGTGAAAGTACTTTATGCTAACCTGGCATCATGCATAAAAATAAAATAATGTCTGTAAGTGAATGATTCTTAAGCTTTAGGGACTAATTAAGTTTTTAATGTGGTCACATTCTTTGGAAAATATTAGAAGCCTTAGGATTCAAGAAATTTGGCTTCTCAAATAAAACTTTGTGGAGGTCAGTTCATTCACATCTTTAGGACTCGGTTTTAATCAAAATTCCTCAATAAATTCCTGTTGAATTGCTTTGTGTCATTACCTGTGGGAGCATTTATGAATGCAGATGACGATTTGAACTACCACAAATCCCATAAATGAGAGGTCAGAAAGGTCAGATCGTGGCAGTTCAGTGAAGAAATGAAAACAAACCATAAATTAGCTCCACCAGAAGGACAGCATGTTCAGCCAGGTATCACAGGTTTTGTTTTTAAATTGCTAACAGCACTCTGACACCCTATCACAGTGCTTGGTTTTAGCGGCTTGTAATAGGTTACTGTGATCAGGAGAGTTCAGGAGTCACACATACATATTTAACATGCCAAGCTACAGCTGGGTAACTGAGGGAGTACTAATTGGTTTTAATGGGTTGGATACATTGAAATACATTGCTGAATTTATTTTTTTTCTAAATTGTAACTAGTAGAGAAAAACGTAAATATCACCAGTTCACTTAATTTGGAGTGGGGTGTTGACAAAGAGTGGTCAAAATCATCTTATCTGATGGTGTTCTTAGTGCCTGCAGAAAAATGTAAAGCCAATGAATTTTAGAAGCTGTTTCTTGTTATTTGAGGTGTTTATAGAAAAATACAATGGGGGAGGACCCTGCCTAAAGGATTCAGTGTCACACCATCATGATGAGTATGAATTTATTTCATAGTAAGGTTGGATGCTATAAGTGCTTCCATTGCTGTTAAATTATACTTCAGTATAGCTAAGTGTGCCATTAAAACCATCTATTACTGACACAGGCAATATTTATTTAATTTAATTTTATGGCACATATTTCAAGCAGGACAAGAAGAAATACCGTCTGACCTTCCCCATGGTCAGGAAGTTTATTAGCATTGTCAAACAGACTCAGACTTAAGAAACTGTACCCATTAACTCCAAAACCACTGGCATTATGGGACCTTTTATATTAAGGGAGGATAGGCAGAGGACAGAAAAGACACGGAGCTCTTTCTGTCTGTGGAAAGGGTAGTAACATCAAGAACAGAGGGGAGAACCTGAAAGGTGCAACAGAGATCCTGGAATAAGTGGCTTCTGGTATGTAGAGCAGCTTAACTCTGGTTCAAGCAAGACAAAAAAAAGCTTGAAACAGGAATGAAAAAAATGAAGAATTAAAAAAGTATGTAGTGAAAAACAAAGAGAGTATGATGGGTATACTGAATAACTCAAGAGGCTAAAATCCTGCCTTTCATCTCCAGGTCCTTGGTTCAAATCCAGCTTAAGGTAGTTGTGACAAAAAATCATGTTACCATCTCACATTGGTCCAACAGCCTGTACAAAATGAGGTGGTCATCAAGTTGCTGCCAGGTAGATACAACTGCAGCCATTATTAACCAGTCTTTGGTTGCAGGCTGCCTTACAGGGGAATGTAAGACCTGAATGATGTGAGTAAAGAAAAAGACCCTTACAGCTAAGAGCGGTTTCTCCAGTGGAGATTGGGGTGTACTGGCTGAGTAAGGCTGGGATAACTCGCAGCGCTGCCTGCACTTGTAGCTGTTCCCTGAACAGAGGACTTCATTTTCCTGGGCTGTCAAAATGCCAATTTTCGCAGTGGTTAAAAAAAAAAAAAAGGCAAAGTGGATCATTGAATGTAATGACAGAGGACTGGAGAGCTGAAGTTATTTTGGAAACAAAATGAGAAAGGTGAGACCTAGCTAGGAAATGCTGCTGTGTGCAGCGCTGATGGCAAGGACAAAATAGCGCTGAACTGCTAGTGCATGTTGGAGGACATGCTGAACACTAGGATATGTGCTGTAAGATAGATCTGTGACAATTACGTGTGACCATAAGGCAGCACTGGCTTCTTGTTGTCAGACCCAGATGTCTGAATGTGTTTTATGCATATTTGTTGGCTTTTAAAAAAAATGTAATAAACGGTTAATTTCAAAAAATAGAGCAAGATTATCCAGCCCTGACCTGAATACTGTAGGCAAAAATAAGAGATGAAGGAATATTACTGAGTGAAATGAGATCCAGAAGGAAAAAGTATGGACTAGTGCCAGTAACTCTCATATGAGAACCAATTTAAAATCTGGAGGTTAAAAAGGACCAGCCTACCAGCAATTCAGTCAGAATTTATGTTACACTCATGTAAGTTTGGGGCTTAAATTGTCAAAAAAAGACTTGTTGACACAAGTTGGAGGAAGTGAAATAACAGCATTGACTGTGTTTCACATCTTTAGCAGGCATGTGAGGACAGATCTGTAAAGGTATGCAGGTACCTGAGGAATCTGATAAGGGCCTTAAACCTCTCCAAAACTCACAAGGGCCAAAACCATATAAATTAATTTGATGCTGACACCCACTTAAGCTCCTTTAATTTTATTGGAGATAGATGCCTAAATATTTCCGAGGATCCGGGGCTACATGTCTGTCTGCATCTGTGGCTGCCTAAACATCTTGGAAAACCTGGCCTCCACCAGCTAACTTCTGCATGCACATACCAATTTGCAGCCCCAGACGCTACTCGCATCTCTGGAATTAATTTGCTTTCTGCAAACGAAGAACTTCTCCACGTGACTGTTTTCTCCCTTTGCATAGTACTGGGGCTAAACTGCTTCTCTGAATTATTTCTTCATCTGTTTCCCCTCTGCTTATGCCTCTGCCGTGTGGGGACGTGGGAGGGAGCAGTGTGCTGCATTGGTGGTTTGCAGTGTCTTGCCCATGGGAGAGTACACATGCTGCTCTTCATCGCAAACTGCACCATGCTCTCAGGAGCAGCAGGGTGCTGCTGAAGAAACATGTCTTGGAAAAAGGGGCAGGAAAGGTCCTGGCAGAGCTTGCTTGATGCTGGGGCTGGCCCCAGGCCCTTGCTGCTAGAGGAAGACCGAAGAGGTAAGTTTCCCTCTGCTTCTTCAGATGCTTCCATGGTAAAGGACGATCTGAATCGTTGCACTGAATCCTTGAACACCTTTTCCCTAAAACTGTGAACTGGAGATCACAAAACAAGACACAGCAATGCTGGGCACTTAATCCAAATGAATAGCACAGTGCTCAGCAGTCACAGCTTCAGATGACAGTGCAGAAAAAAGGGGGCTTTTATGTTAAGAGAATAAAGGATTCTTTCAGCCAAATTTCTATGATTTACACTATCAAAATACCAACAAAATGCCTCCTCTTGTTCCTTTGATGTATACTGTGTTTCTGAGGCTTACCATGTTCATACCAGAGAACCGCATTAAAAACAAGAGAAAGGCAGCAGAATTAAATTCATTGTTAGCTCCACATTTTTTCTCATACATGTGTGTCTCTGTGTTCAAGTATGTATAAATGCATGCATACACCATGTGTATATGTCTGTGCATTTTTCATATTAGCAGAAAGAACTGGAATTCTCTAAATGTTACTGAGGTGTGTAAGTTATTTGCTTTCTAGATATGATCGAATTGGTAAAAACCTGCCAATTTGGAGAAGTCCAATAGCTGTGAACTCGGTCCTTCTGAAAATACTGTAGACTGAAAATCATAATTTTTTCATGCCTATGCTCAGTCTTTACACCAAGGGCTGGTGTAAACTCCCCTCTTGCTCCTGCAAGCTGAATACCTTTGGGTAATTGAATGACCTGCTTCTCCATTAGCTCCACCAGTCACTGCAAAAGGCCAGTCTACCACATCTTGAACATTTCATGTCCCTCTCCTCACTCGCTGTGTATCTTACACTTTCAAAGCTGACACTAAGGCTTCCAGTGCTCCAGGCAAATCATCAAATATCTGTTCTCACCACAGGCACTCAGATAAAAATAGTCACACATTGCTTTGCTGTTCCTCCTGTTTTGCTGCCCTGGAGATACAACAGTTCCTGCAGATTCAGAAATAATTTGGTTCTAGGCTGTGTTTAAACACAGTTTTTTTGTTTGAGTAGAACAATGAAAAGAGGGGTTAGAATAAGAATGAAGATGGTTTGAAAACTGTAATGAAGACCTAGACAGTGACACAATGCCTTAGTGAATTGGAGACAAGCACCTTGAGGAGCCCATTCTGTTGTAAGTCAAGGCCACTTTTGCTTTTCTCATCACCCTGAAAGTCCCTAGCAAATTGCTTCCATGTAACAATTTATCCTGCCTTAATGAATACAGCTGCAGCTTTATTTTCCAGTTATCTCCCTGCCACTGGCCAGGCCCTGTAAAGTGCTGGCTGCTCACTCACTGAGGTAAGGTATTTCTGCTCTGTTGTATTAGATCACTTGCTAGGCCAGGTGGCATGTGATGCTTGCAGATTGCAGAGCTTAGCACTGAGCAGATAACACTGTTGGGAGGAAAAAAAAAAAAGTCGTCCTGTTTTCTTGCCCCTACTCCTAGATCCTAGATCCCACTAGGCATTAAGAACACCCTAAAATCAAGCACTTCCCTATTCTAGCTGAGGCCTTTGAGTAGAAAACCTGATGTTTTTAGAACTGTTATCTCTATCAGCTGTCATTGACAAAGGCTGAGAGGAAAGTAGGCAGACTGTGATTTACAGTGAAATCGTCATTTCTTCCAATACCTTGGAAGAGATGTTGACTGAGATATCATCTGGCTAATTTCTTAGCTGCCGAAAATTATAAACATATTGCTAAGTCCAGTATGGGTGCAGATCCTGAGATTTATTAAGTTGAATAACGGAGCCATGCTATTAGCTCACTATATGGATCTGTGGACAGTGCTGTTCCCCTAATTATGAATCTGCTCACTAGAAGGCAGCTGTTGGCATTGTCTTACCTACAAGTCTCAAACCGTGTGGGCTTTTTTAGTGCATACTGGGACAGTACAGCTGGTACACAACAGATGGCACGAGGGATTCCCTAGTCGGAGAATGCATGTGTGCTTAGCCCCAAAGTCAAATCCATGTTGTTATAAACCAAGGAGTTGCCAGGCAGAGCCCATGAGTGTGTCTTCAGAGTGCCAAGGGAAAGTAGAGTAGAGCTACTGACTAAGTCTGCTATTTTTGTCATGGCCTAAGGGATGCTGTAGTTTAATGTGTGTGCTGGCTTATCAGAGGCTCACTTTCATTTTTGTCATTGTTCATTGTAACTGAAGGTATCAAAAAAATTAAGAACTGAGGGACAGCACAGTGGGCAGCTCTTAGCTCTTGTCTATTTTACAACATCCAGGAGAGAACCTCAGGAGTAAGATGAAGGGTGGGAATGAAATTTGGAACATACCATGCAGAGAAGGTAATTTGCCTTGCTTGCAAAGAAGTGCCTAAATACCGGCATTTCCTGTGCAAAGAGAACCAAAGACATTCAAAATTTAAAATATACCTAAACACAGAAACCCAGGTGACTGTATGTAACTGGGAAGCAGGTGCTAGTTTTAAGCAAACCTCAGGGCTTGTTTAATAGAAGCACATCTGGTCTTTAAAAGTCAGCACAGGTGTTTAAAATTTAATTGCACAAATCTATCCTGCTGCCCCATGTTATGCCCTGGAAAAGTCAGAAGTCAACTCTGAGATAGCTGTACTATTAATACAGGTGTTGCTAATTGATCACATGTTGGTCATGAGTTCAGAGCTACAGCATTGCCTCTGTTTTCTCTTGTGGTGCTTTGTCATATTTCATTTCAGAAAGATACTCTTGTTAATTAATGTTCTACAGTTTTATGGGTTCTTTTGACTTTATAAGATGGGCCAGGGTTTTGTCCTGGCATAGCAATATCTGCTGCGATCATCATTTTATTCCAAGGCTTGGCAAAATGATCACCATTGATTTTTAGAGAAGTTTTGAAAATTCTTTGGCTGTGTTTTGATCATTTTATGGGCTAGGCTGCAAAATATGAGAGCAGGAGAAAAACATCTTTAAGTGCAAAGTTTTTTGATAGTAAGACAGCATGTTGGGAAATCATAGATGGGAGGAGTTATGATTTATGTGCTGAAGATTATTAAACAGTCCTGAAAAATAATGAGATATAGATACCTTAAAAGAAATTCAGTGATGAGCAATGGAGCTGATAATGGAACTAAACTGGTTCAGTTTAAGTTAAAAATATCGACTAAAGCTATCTGAAGCATTACTAGGTACCTGGGAAGAAAAAGTGTTCATCTATAGGATCTTTTGGACAAGGTCAAATCAGGTATATTTGCAAATACAGGAAACCAAATATCTGAAGGCTAGAAATGAAAGGAAAGGTTGGTAGCTGTTGTAGTCAGAAGGATACCTGCCTGCTGCCGAAGACTCTAAGCTACTAGGATGAGATTCAGTAAATAAAAAGAGAGTTTATGGATTAAAAAAAACTACAGCAGTGAGGTATGGATTTTCTGTGGATATTACAGTAAGGTGACTGGAGACCAAGGAGTTTTAAATGATGATCTACAAAATTAGGATCTCAGTGTTAGTCTGCACTTTGCAAATTTGAAGTGTATATTTTACTTTCAAGGTTTTGTTTGTTTTGCGGGGTTTGGGGTTTTTTTTCTTTAACTTTCAGCTCCTGAGCTGGAGTTCTGATTGCAGCATATTTCTCAAAGTATCCTGTGCAGGTGGCATACTTGGAATGGAGCCGGTTTAATAACTGAGGGATTTAAGTCAGATTTAGTTGAGATAAAAATAAGGATAAATTAAGCTAGTTATGTTTCCTTCCTGCCTTTATCTATGTGACACTTCACTACAGCTAAAATTATGGAGGAATGAGACATTTCAGATGAGAATAAAGTAGCCAAGAGATATAAACATTAGTGAGGAGGGAGCTATTTTATTTCAAAAAGCCTTCTCTTTTCAAACCTGTCCTCCCTACTGAGAAGGCAGGCAAAATGAAGGAAAGGTTTCCTGTTGAATTTAGAGGTGCCTGGAATAGTAAAAAAATGTTTCTTACAGGAGTGAAAGTCAGCCACTAAATGCATGAAACTAAGAGGGAGTATGACAAACTCTGACGATGTTTGAAGATGAAGAAATATATTTTATGGCTGGGAGAGGATAGGGGGCAGGATGAGGATCTCTGTTTACATCAGAAGTTTCATGCATCTGGAGAACGCCTGACAGGCACAGAGCACAAAAAAGGAATTTTTTAGCCATGGGGACCTCATTGTCAGGCTTTGAAAGCATGGCAGGCTTTTGGAAAAGGACGGAAGCCTAAGTCAGAACCAAATTTAGGTTATTCAGCACAGTTATCATCCCAGTGACAAACGTGAGAACCGAGCGAGCACAAATACAATGGAAGGTATTTAAATTTGGATGGGTTTGAAAACAAATGCTTGATGAGGTTCATAAATGTCAGATGAACAGATGGAGCTGAGAATGAAACCAGCAGGGAGATAAGGCAGAGATTGCTGTGAGCAGGGGTGGAAAACAGGAAACTCCAGGCAGTGGGCTACAGGGCGAGGATGAGGGACCGGGGACTGCCAAGATAAGAGCTGAGACAAAGGCAGATACGGATGGTCCTCAGGCTGCAAGGAAGAGCAGAGGTCAGCACGATCAATTATGGGAAGAAAGACCCCTGCTTGGAAATCCTGGAACGAGAGAGAGGGGTTGGGAGTGGGGCGAGCAAGGGAACCTGCTCAGAGCCAGGGTGCAGTTCAGTTTCCCTACAGATTGCTTTGGTGGTCTGTGTGCAGTACCATGTCCTGGTACCATCAGGTTTTGTCATCAGCTTGGGGAGGCCCATGTGTCCCTGACCGGATACTCCTGCCCTACACACAACTGTTTCTGTGTGGTGGGTTTATACATGGCCATACTGTGTGGGCACCTGGAAGGCAAGGACCCCTTGCTGGGCTGTCCTTGCATTTGGGCCTTCGTGCAATGCAGCTGTGTCATAGGCCCTAGGGCCACATTGTGCTGGAGGGTGGAGAATAAACAAACCTACTCATTTTAGTCCTGATGAAATGAGGTTCTTCTAAAAAAAAGAAGTAGCAACTTTGTTTCCTTCCAGGTCATGTTCTCCCCAATATCATGCCCGTTATGAGGCTCTCCTGAGATTCAGCTTTAGCTTTACACTGTCTACCACGAAAATGTAGCCTAATGAGTGCATGCACGATGCGACAAGCTGCTGCTGTAGAGTCCTCCTAAGCAAATCTCATCTTCACTGTAAGGTTGAGCTGTCTCATAATCCTAATAAGCAGTCTACCCTGATGATGCTCTCCAGTAACTGCTGCACAAAGGGAGCCTGCTGCAGGCCCAGGTCACTATAGGGGTTGGACACCTGCAATTTCCATTCATGTAAACTGCAGCAGGTTTCAATGGGACGTTCCGTGGCTCTCAAAACTAGGCTGCATGCACATTAACAAGTATATGCTGAGTCCTCTCGCAGCATGAAACATCAGGGGTTTGTCCATGGATTTATTTGCTTTACAAGCAGAAACATACAATTTGTGGATTGTATTTGTTGGTTGGCTACTTGATTTGTTTTTACAGTCTGATTGACCATAGCACAAAAAAATGAGATGAGACTGCTGTTCCCAAACGTGACCTTTAAAAGACCCCTGCCAAACTTAAAACACTCCTTCGTATTCATTTTTTTTACCTTATTCTTTTTTCTTGTGTTAACCCCACATTGCTTGAAAACAGTGTGGCTAAAGAATAAGGCTGTCCTTTTTTTCTTTAGGTTGCTTCATCAGTTAGAGTATGCTGAGCGTAAGTTTTTGCTATCCTTGGGTGCTGTTTAGGAAAGAGTGCTAACTTCTCAGGCAGTTTGTGAACTGCACTGTTATGCTTGCTGTGTTTTGGAGACCATCAGAATGTGATATGTATGTAGTAAAAATTTTACATGCATCAAAACTCAATGGGTAAGAAATTTGATACCACACTATTGCTGTTCCTTCATCTAGTTACAATACTAAGACATTGGACTCAAAGCAATTTATTTTCTTTTCTTTTTCCTTCCTTTTTTTAACATGAAATTGCAACTGTGTCAAAACATCTCTCTTTTCCATCCCCCATACAAAGTAGTGGCAAGCAAGAGACAAATGTAAAATGTGCTTAATGATTCTAAACACTTTTGTCTTGACACTGACTACTTATGGCACAGGCATGTTTCTTTAAAGAAGTAATGTATTTAGGCTTCTGTGCCATTCTAGAATAATCACCATATATAGTGAAGAAAAATTACTCTAAGAGTAAGTAAAAAAAAAATGTTCTATACGAATGTTTTTTTGCAGCCAGATAAAGGCACTTGCAGATGTCCTTGCATGAAGCCTGCTCCGGAGTTTTTATTTCACTACAAATGGTTCTAGTCCAATATTCCACCCTCCTTACACTCATTTAAAACTGAATCAGAATTCAAATAAGGATTAACCACCCACGGAGTCTGGCACAACACTAGAAGTACTCACTAACTTTTTTCCTACATGTTATTAGCAGAGGGAATTTAGGTTAAAGAGTTTCATTACGAAAATATAATTTTTATTCTTCACTGTCCTTTTTTCTTTCTTCTCAACAACTGAAAGTTTCCACATGCCCTTGTGGCCCAGAGTAATCTTTTTTCAATAAATATTTTAGATAGTGAATAACAGATACTCTTATGAGCAAGTGGAGAAGTCACTCAGCAAGACAAATAAATTGTTTTGGTTTGCTGAATTGTAGTCTAGTACTGGGAAAGAAAAAGCAGCAATTTCTTGTCTATCCATCTCTCGCCTTTAAGTTATTCATTCAAAACAGTTAAAATTGGACAAAGGCAACAAATATTTGCAGACATTTATGATGTTTGTCTTCATATTTGAGTAGCATTTCTTTCAGTTATTTTGAATGTTTGTAGTAAAGGAATAGAGAAAAGATTAAATTTTGAATTATGAAACACATAACTTAATGGGCTGAAATAACAGTGGTTTTTATTCCAGCCTAATTTTCAGATGTTAACATGTTAATGGATGGATGAATCCTGGATGCTCCAACCGACATTAAATACAACCATATAAAATCACTGTTATTAAGCTTGAGAAGGCATACTCAAAAGTGGAATTTAGCCGGGTTATTCAGTCTCCATACCTGGTTATCTGCACATATAACATTAGTAATGAGATTACAGACTGCATAATATGTAAATATCTGCAGTAGATTTTGGAGCTGCAGTTGCAAAGTATTGTGACATTGCCTGAAAATGTTACAGTGAAACGTATGGTCTGACAAACTGCTTTATTCAAGCTAATGGCAAAACTCCCACTGTTTTTTAAGAAAGCAAGAATTTCACCTCTGAGACAAGTGCAATGCATTTTTCCTCAAAAACTGCAAGGAAACTATGGCAGTATTCTGTGTTACTAACTGATCATCTGGAACTACCTGTCCAGGGATGCTAAGAAGAAAGCACTGATGAGAGCATTGGCCTCCAGCATTGTGAATCAATACACCATCAGATGCTCTCTGCATGGATGTGCTAGCATAGGTTGAGCAGTAACTCAGTGCTAAGACAAGATGGAGATGATGGATTGTTACAATTGGAGTTTGACAGAGCTTTACTGTCCAGATTTATTGTATTACCCATGACTTCAATAGAACTGTGTTGTCATACCACATAATTTTTTACCTAGGTTTATTAGAGTGAACTTCTTGTGATTTTTAACCATAGCTGAAACTAGGGGATTGGCCAAGTACCAAGAAGCTTCCTCTCTTTGCTGTAACAGAGCTGCATTTCTAAATCTTGTCCCTCCTTTCTGTTGTCTAGGTTCCTGCCTTCATCTTTCTTCCTTAACAGCTTATTCCCAATGAGGGAGTATATAATGTAGGACAGAGGTCTTCAAACACCAGTATGAATTGTATGCACTGTGATTAGTTCCACTGAAACCATGCAGTTCGGGTGAGACCCATCTGTAAGTTATACCACTGCGCTTGCTCAAAAGGAGATTCTGTGACTAGATCCTCTTTCCCACTTTTGTCTACTAGGCAGCATGGTACAAGAAAAAAAATCACATCTCAGCTGGAAAACTAGTTTTAGAAAATAATTCTTTCAATACCTGACATCCTATTTAATTAAGAAGGGCTCATCTTTCAAGATATTTGTTTTCCCAGCTCTGAATTTCTTGTCTGAATACTTAATTCGCAAAGACATAATGTTCTCTGATTTAAAACAAAACAAAGCAAAAAATCCCATACCCCACCAAAACTAATTTCCTTAATTTTCTCTTGGCCAGACTGCTGCATTTCTATAGAATTACATCCAGTCCAGAGAACAAACTATGCAGCAGGTTTTTTTTCCAGGCATTCATAGCTTTTATTGTCTTTGGATAAAATTTTCTCTTGCACAACGAGCCTGCCTGGGACCCTATTATACCTTACATTTCATGTAATGTTTCCGGGGTGAGTGATCAAATAGCACAACACACTTCAGCAGTATTCTCATAATTCTCAAGTTGTCCTAGAGACATCTAACTTGCACCAGGAAGTCAAAGAAATTTCAATATTAACCCTCTGAGATGTGAGAGCTTTATCTCCTGCTACAAGAATGAATGTTCTGTCTTCATGATGGATAGGGCCAACATTCCTCTCAAGTATCCATGGGTGTTCTACATTAGTTTTGTTTTCAGTGCTTTTCCCTGCTGTCAGTGTTTGCTCATTGTGGATGTTCTGCCTCAGATTACTGCAAGAAGGTACAAATTTTAAGTGAGTGTCTCCAAGTGACCGAAAAGACTGAACTTGTAAATATGAAATCTTTTCTGTGGTGGTGGGACACAGCTGCATTCACCACATTCAGCAGCAACCGTGTGGCAAAATATGGAGGCTGTAGACACAATGACACCTCCTCTGTTTAATCATGAATATTAAAATACAGCGCTGTTCCTTCAGCAAAGTTTAGGTCAGCATGCTGGTTGCTTTGAGCAGTACTTGCCATCTGTGCTGCTTGATGGCCACTGGCATGGGTATTGACTGCCAGGTGGGGGGTCCCTTTCTGTTACCCATTCAAAGCCAAGCTAGACATCAGCATTCCTACAGCATGACTAGCAAGGCAGGTGAAAGTGGGTCATGAGCATTGCACCATGCATGGGACCATGCTAGAAACTATCCAGACACATAGGTTTGAGACTGTGTGCTACTTGCCAAGCCCTAGTTTTCAGCCCTGCACTAGTATTTTTAAACAGGGAATTTGGAGGATGGGTTGAGCTAGCTTTAACCTTCCTCAGTGCAATGCCTGACAAAAGCTTAACAGGACAATCTGAACTTCACATTGCTAAAGTTACAGAGGTTCAACTACATACTGTCAGGTAAAGTGCAAATTAAGATTTACACACATGAACAATTTGGGAAAAACTTTCCCAGAAAGACATATGATTGCAGGAATTTTATGAATGGCTAAAATAAGAAATCTGCCAGTCAAATGTTCTTGTATAAAGTATTTGCTTGTTTCTATTCAGTGTTATAAAACTCATCAGTCCTGTACTTGCCTTCCAAGCTCCTGTTCTATTACGGACCTGCAAACAGACTGAAAATGACCAGCTAGTTAGAGACAGATGGAGGACAGGGCTTTTTTTCTTCTTCCTCTTTTTTTTTTTTTAACTAAGAAAACGGGTATCCAAATTAAGTGTTCAAATTACCATGACCAGCTCATGTATGCTATTTGTATGACTTGCTAACACTTTTGCACATTTCAGGAAATTCATTTGCCTTTTAAAATTGAGGCTGTAGTGTTCAAATGAAGTGCCTACCCTTCAACTCAGTAGGTGCTTGATGGAGCTGAACAGCTGCACCAGCTTGAAAAGAGTTGCTATTGTGCATTGCACGTTATGGTCCTGAGAGCAAGAACTGACTGCTGCCAACCAGCATGGCTTTCCTCATTCACTGCTGGTAAGTACCCTCAAGTTGAGAAACAGATGCCGCAGAGTATTTTTCCCTGGCTTGCTTTCCCCCATGGTGATAAGTTTCTATGGACAAACCTCCTCTCCTATAGTTATCATCCTGGAGATGGGAGATGTGTAAGGGATGCTGTTATGGGTGATACACATGGAAGACAAAGTGCTGATCTCTGATACTTCATCACTAGCTGGGCCCTTTTTCTCTGGCTGTAATCCCTTGATGACACCTCTGGCCAGGTAGCATTAAATACTCGCTATTTAGTCCACACTGCAGCCCATCAAGAAAGAGAAGGACATTGTATTGCAAGCGTTGACTCATTTGGAGTGCCAAGTGCAATATGCTAACCACAAAAAAATAATGCTATATTCAAGTGCATGTCATGTATTCCTCCCGACATGCTCTTTAAAGCATTGTATTCTACCTAGGCAGGAGGCTTATCTCTGATGATGACCAACGCTGGCTTCTTGCTCTGCTGGCTGGCAGGTGTGGCTAGTCCTGTGGAGGCAGCACAATCAGCTCCTGTGGAGGAAAGAGTCCTTCACATCACTCAGTGGCAATCTCTCCTGCCAATTAAGAAGATGTGTGTATGAAATCCAAAGGGAATTGCAACCTGTTTGCCTTGGCTAGGTGAATGAAGGCTTTGGTCTGTGCAGGCGAGGCTGCAGGCAGGGAGAAAAGGAAAGAGCTGTTTGCAAACAGCTCCCTTTTGGGAGATGCAGATTAACTGGGGGCTATTTTAAGATTAAAACAAAAGTGGTACTTTGAAAGTTCAAGGTGAATTTTTTAACCCTCTATCTCTTGTTAAGCTAGCAGGCTCTTGGAGCAGAGTAGAGTACTGCATAGCATTTTTCAAGGCTCATGCCCCCATTATGGTACATAAGTGAAACATCACTGAGAATTCATGCACTGTTTATTCACTCTTGGTCACAATGACATGGCTTTGACATTCACGTCACGAACAGTCTGGCACAAATGCAGCACCAAGAGAAACTGGCAAATAGTGAAATGGATGTCTTCTGTGGGAGTAGACAGAGGGAGTAGAGCAAAACCCCAAAAGATGTAGGCTGCAGGGGCCTGCCCACTATGCTTTCCACTGTCAGACAGGACCAAGTGAAACATCAGTGATTTTAAGTGTATGCATGGAATATCAGCTGGAAAAGCTGCCAATACTTTGACTGTCCTACCCTCAAGGGGGGTGAGATTTATTATGGACTTGAGGGTTTCAGAGGTAATATCTTCAAACCAGCTCTTCTGCTGCTCAGTGGCAGAGGTGCCAGACTGTGATTCTTCTTGGGTAACATCTGTGGCTGAGCTAAAACCCACTAGACAGAGAAGGAAGACTATCCCTGTCCAAAATCAGAAACCTTATGCCTCCTTCTCATTTGCAGAGCCTTGGTTAGTTAAACCAGGGAGGCTGCGTTGTAGTGCTGATCTGTGATAGATCAACAGTCGTCAATATTTTATGTTTTACAGAAATCTGTGTTTTGAGACAGTGAACTCACAGCAGCCTCACAAGAACAGGCAAGAGCATGACCATTTTTGCATGAACTGAGTTTTTCACTTTAAAATACTGCATGTAAGGCTCAATTGTCATGCATCATTGAAACCACACATGCTTTCCCTTACGCACAGCCCTCCCATCAAACTACCCTCTCTTACAGCTAGCAAAAATCAGTGGAAGAAAGTTATCTGTCCATGGTGAAATGGTCCTTAACCATTAACAACCAAGTTGTTCTGTTGCTCAGTGGCAACATTACTGTGTGTCTTTGAATGAAGGAGGAAAGGATATGACCTGTTAGTAGTTCTGCAAGTGTATTACCAAGAAAATACTTTAGCTCCTTCTCTAAACAAATTTATCTGATCATATTAAATTTTAAAGGAAGTTGAAGGAAATAACCTTCT
Organism: Aviceda cuculoides; assembly: GCA_035590195.1. Classification (NCBI taxonomy): domain Eukaryota; kingdom Metazoa; phylum Chordata; class Aves; order Accipitriformes; family Accipitridae; genus Aviceda; species Aviceda cuculoides. The sequence goes on from JAVJGG010000074.1 coordinate 48,863,674, forward strand.
TAGAAATTGGAGGGCATATAATATCCATTGCATGCTCAAAAAAAATTTGTCCAAATTTTTTGCAGTTTTGTGTCTTCCAGAGGAATCTTGCCTTTGCCATCCCTACAAAAGGGGTCCTCCCTTCTATTGTGATGTGATCTCAGAAATCCTTTACTTTTCACAGTGAGGGGTGGTAGGATAAAAATAAAATTTGAAAGAGTCATAAATCATACTTATATACCTCTGTTGCTTCCAGGCACTGGCAGAATTACATCTCATGTTACATTTCTACAGTAGCATCTCCTGGCTCCCAAGAGAAATACAGTGTGCAATCTTTTATTTCTGCAGTTAAGAAACAGAATGTCCTGATGCAGGACCACTGGAAGCTCTCTGGACTGCTCAAGGATGTGCCTGTGTGCAGGAATACTGCATTGTGAACACGGCATGGAGTTGAGTTCCTCAAAAATTCCTAACAGTGGTCTTTAAATGCTCTTTGCTGCCCTCTTCCTCCACACGTCCATCCTCAAGTATGAGATGACTAGCAGGATTTTTTATTTTTTCCCCCATTGTGGTGCAATGTTAATTACAGGATTATCCTGACAACTCCAGGACATATAGCCAGCTGGTCTCACTTCTGTGTGCGGGTAATAAACACCATGCACATTTCCTGTTTCCTGATCTCACACTGAGTATATTTATATGTACGTAGATTTGATGGCTGATTTTAACATTTATCACTGTTTCCCAGATCACTTCTGGCTTTCCTTCTCCCCAAAGCACACTCCTTCCTGAACTGTATCAAAGTACATTTCTGGGTGGTGAACATGTGTTTCCGGACAGGTAACACCCAGCAGAAGCAGATAACTGTGGAGAGTTGATGTTTCAGCATGCAGATATTTTTGCAGAGCCACTAAATCCCAACACAGCTCCTGCATGTCCTACTAAAGTTGGCAAAAACCAACTCTTTGACAGCTGGTATGGATCAAACTTTTCCTCACTCTTCATTTTACTTCGAGCTATGTACCATACGGCAGTTGGTGGTGTGCCTAAATGTAAGGGAAGAACAGAGCTGAATCCAAACAGTGGAGTTACATCCAGCTCCTCATCTTTGCCTATGTACCATATTTCCAGTGCTTCGTCCAGTCTTATTTCGCTAAATCTAGTCCCTCATCTTTGCCTATGCACTACATTTCCAGTGCTTCGTCCAGTCTAGCATATATGTGATGGCTTTTCATTGCACATAAGATAATGCCTTTGGCATTAACAGATGCACAGAAGTTTTATTTTATTGGCAACTTTATTGTTATAATATTGCTGATTCTGTTCTTGTTTGGGATAGGCTTTTTTATAACTCTTCAAGCTTGGGTTACTCATTTTTTACCTTGTCTTAAGCAATTCCTTATGTTTAAAAGGTATTTGTTTTTTGAAATAACTCCCTGTTTCTGTTTAAAAATCTTAGTATTTGCAGAAGATGACATTTTGATGACAGTACAAACTGAAGCCTTCTTTTTTCCCAGTAAACTCTTCTAGCACTCATGGGAGCCAGATCTGCGCAAATCCGGTAGTTTGCATTGACCTATTCCTGGAAGTACAGCTCTCAAAAAGAACTCTGTCCTCATATCTTGCTCACTTTTGTTTTGGACCCAGTTTGGGGGAACCTTCAACAAAGGCGCCATTTACAAGTTTTTTGCTTATCTCGGAGAACTAAGAAAAGACCATTTCATAAAGGTCACTGATGCAACTTTTATTCAACAGTATAGACTCATAGACTCATAGAATCATAGAAGCATTTAGGTGGGAAAGGACCTACAAGATCATTGAGTCCAACCATCATCCATGCCCACTAGACCATGGCACAGACTACCTCATCTATACACTTTTTAAATACCTCCAGGGATGGCAGCTCAACCACTTTCCTGGGCAGTCTATTCCAATGTCTGACAACCCTCTCAGCAAAGAAATTTTTCCTATCTAACCTAAATCTCCCTTGCCTCAACTTGAGGCCATTTCCTCTCATCCTATCTCCAGCCACCCGACAGAAGAGA
>JAVJGG010000074.1:48865797-48885213 GCA_035590195.1 Aviceda cuculoides
GCCTCCATCTGTCATACCAGTCCTTCTGGGCAGGAGTGATGGTGCAAAGTCCTCTCAGTCGGCAGAGCAAGATTGAGCTTCAGTGCAGTGTGGCTAGCAGCTGACATTGGACGCAGCAGGAGGATGGTGTGCACCGTTGGATTGTTGCACGCTACAGTCAGTTCTGGTTCCATCACCACTGTGCTTCACTCAGATTTATCACAGTTCATTCTTGCTTGATCTAAGTGATTCTTACTGTAGTACTATGGATATAGCACATACAAATTATAGTATATTCCGGCTTGAATGATTTGTACTGTTTAGCTCCACATGAAAGACTTTTTAGGCCATCAGTTTCCTCAAACCTTTACATTAATGTTCAGCCTACCTGTCTCCTCCTACTCTTCCCACAAAAATCCTTTGTGTTTATGTAATTCTTAACGTTTCAGTCAAAAAATTACAAAAGTAGTATCACTATATTTTAGTGGCGATTTTTCAAGGAGTGATGTAGGGGTTTTGCCTCATAGTGCTTATTAAACTTCATGAGCTGTATGACTAAATCCCCTCACAAAGTTAATGTAAAGTTTAACGAACAGTCAGTTAAAACCAACAGACATGGATCTAGAGCAAAGAAAACTTACCCTTGCTGGAGTGGGATTGGGCTAGGGTATATTTAAATGAGCCGGACCTACACAAGTTCCTGGGATCTCATGGGATGCACCCGTGACTGTTGAGAGAGCTGGCCCAGGTCACTGTGAAATCACTCTTGGTTATTGTGTGGATTGTCTGGCTCATAGTTCACAAATGAGTTTCACCATGTCTAGTGCACACAGGTGACTCATGGGGGGTTACAAAAGCGACCCAGCCTTGGATTGCCTTGAGGGCCTGTCTCTCTGCAGAGACGACTCACGGGGAGCTGTGTAGACAGCTTAGCCCTGGGTTGTCTGACAAACCCTAATCTAAACAGGGCGGTAGCTGTGCCTTTCAGAGAACCAAAACCTGAACTGAGCCTTGAAATCCCTTAACAAATAGTGTGCCCTGAGTCTCAATCCAACCACTATTCAGTTGCAAGAGGAAGCAAGGTTAAAAAAAGAAACTGGAGGGTTTCAGCTTCAGTTTCAAATGACAACCTTATGTATTCAAACAATCACAGACCAGCAAAGGAAAGATAAGAAGAAACTCTACTCAGATATACATAATCCATTTAGGCATATATCATAATCCACTCAGACACAGTCATACACACTATTCCAAAAGTCAGGGGATTAAAACTCTAAGATTCAAGTTGGAAATGGGGGAGTCACTTCTCTAACTATACAATTGGCTTGTGAAGGAGACCCTTTCCCCCCTTGATTGGGATGCAGGTCGAGGTGGCTTCCCTGGGATTGAATGCCCTTACCTGGAGGGATAAGGGAATTTTGTTTATGCTTTAAGTTTGCGAATACATGTGTGCTTGTGGTTGTCTGTGAATCACTTGTGGTTGTAATAGTGTACTACACTTGCCATAAAAATTGAAATAGTGCATTCCTCCATTGTATCTGTAAAACCTGCAATAGTGGCGTGTTAAGTCTGTGAGTGAAGTTCAAATAAATCATTTGCTTGAGACTTGAAGTTAAGTCTTTTTCTGCCACAGTTATATCTGAAAGGTCGCAGTGACTGGGGGAGATCCCTGATGACTGGAAGACAGCAAATGTCACTCCTGCCTTTAAGAAGGGCAAAAAGGAGGATCTGGGGAACTACAGGCTGGTCAGACTTATCTGAATCCCTGGGAAGGTTGTGGAGCAAATAATTCTGAAAACAAATTCCAAAATTATTGTGGACAATAAGGGGATTGGCAGAAGTCCATATGGATTTATGAAGGAGAGATGATGTCTGACCATTCTCATAGTCTACAATGAGACAACTGTCTCGATGGATGAGGGGCAAGAAGTGGATACTTTTTAGCTTGACTTAGCAAGGCTTTTGTCACTGTCTCCCATAGCATCATCAAAGACAAGCTTATGAGGTATGCACTAGGTAAGTGCACAGTGAGGTGGATCAAAAACTGCTGGAACAACTACGGTCAAAGTGTTGCAAACAGCAGCACAAAGTCCAGCTGGAGGCCAGCCCCTACTGGTGAACCCCAGGAGTCTGTACTGGGTCCAACACTGTTTAATACCTTCTTTAATGACCTGAATAACGTGACAGAGTGCACCCTTGACAAATTTGCTGACGATACAAAACCAGGAACGGTGGCTGTTACATCAGCTGGCCGTGTTGCCATTCAGAGGGACCCAGGCACACTGGAGAAATGGGATGACAGGAACTCCATGAAGTTCAATGAAGGGAAATGCAAAGTCTGCACCTGTTGAGGAGTAACTCCATGCACCAGCACAGACTGGGGGCTGACTGGCTGGAAAGCAGCTTTGTGGAAGAAGCCCAGGGGGTCCTGGTGGACACCGAGTTGAGCATGAGCTAGCAATGTGCCCTTCCCACAAAGAAGTCCAACAGTGTCCAAGGCTTCATTAGAAGGAGTGTTGCCAGCAGGTCGAGGGATGTGATCCTTTCCCTCCACTCAGCACTGGTGAGGCCACATCTGGAGTGCCGGGTCCAGTGACAGGATGACAAGCAATGGGTACAAACTGAAATGCAGTAAATACTTTTTAAACGTAAGAAAAAAAACTTTATTTTTTATTTTTATTTATTTGTTTGTTTATTTATTTATTTTTATTGCAATGGCAGTCAACACTGGAACAGTGCCCAGAGAGGCTGTGGAGTCTCCATCCTTGGAGATAATCAAACCCAACTGCACATGTCCAGTTGCAACCTGCTGTAGCTGGCCCAGCTTTAAGCAGAGGTGAGACTGGGCAATCTCTAGAGGTGCTGGCCAGCCTCAGCCACACTGTGGTTCTGTGATTCTGTGACTGTGACAATTAAATCTAATGAAAAATAAGTTTTCCTTATGTTTCTAATAAATAAAAGAAAATGGGGCTTAAGGGGTGGAGTAGCTGTGTGAAATAAATAAGTTATGCAAGACACAGCATTCTTTTTTCATTTTGGAAGTTGTTCCTGAACAGGTTAATTTCAGTGAGATAGTGGGCAGTGAGTAAATTGTAAGATCACCTCCAAATGTTGATAGCTCCTTACTGCATTTATGAAAAATGTTTCGTTCCATGGAGAGTACTTCCTAAGGCTTTGAAGTTCTTCATTTGAGACCAAAAGATAAGACACCACATGCAAAACAGAAGAATTATTGTCTGTCTTTTTAGTGACTCTTCCCAAAATGTTCACTGAACATGTTTAAAAACTAGATTACATGATTCTGGTGGATTACATCTGGGTTAATGCCAGCAAATTACACACTCCAAGAAAGGTGAAAATCTCCCCAAACTACAGTGAAATTAATGCTGCCAAAACTGTGTTGAATGTCTTCCAAAAGTATTTCCAAATAAAACTCCTCCATTACTCACTTGGGTGCCAATAAACAGGTCAACTTTAAACCTTGGAACTTTAAATGCAGTGAAAGCCAAGAGCTCATTTGTTACATTTTCATGCAAGATTTTTTTCTTTTTTCATCTGAGGTATTAGACAACACTTTCTGTATCAAGAAACAAGATGCTTGTCCTGGCTTTACTTAAGTTATCAACCTTTTTGTGATCTTACATAGAACAAAAGAACTGCAAAAAAATGTTTTAAGATTAATTCACTTCTCATTAGATTGGTGAAAATAAAGGGTCATCATTTTGATCCATACCATTGTAACTGAGGTGATGATACATTTTTCATTTGGAAATTTATTGTGAGTGCCTAGCAGTTTAGCTATCCTTTTGTGCATTTTTTTTCTTTTTCTTTTTTTTTTTTATAGTAAAGTTAGTCTAATGATTAAATGTTTGGTAAATTAATTTATGATACTGCCTGTATTGAATCCAACTTGTCAGGCTTTCATGTGTATAACAATCTAATTGGAGCATCCTACTGAGTAAACGTAATGAAATATAACAGTATAAATACAAGTGAAATAATTAGAAAAAAGTATTCAGTTGTGCATGTAATTATTTTTCATTTTTAACTTTCATTATACTTTATAAATTTAGATCTTTTATGGGTCTTTGATCTCTACAGAACACTCTCTGCCAGATTTCACTTTTATATTACTCCAGTGACTGTTGTGCAGCTACATCAGTGATATATTTGTTGACCTATAGGACCCATTTGGGGGTGGGGAGTGCAGTTGACTTTATACATGCATGCACATTTAGCTGTGAAATTTCCAGGTATGCAACACTATGCCACATTACACAATGACATATATATATGTCTATGGTACCTATGGGTGTTTATGTACCTGCTGCAGACCAACAGGCTTCTTATTGAAAGTTCTGTACACAGGGGTTGATTTTAACTTTCTATTTCAGTCTGTTTATATGTATTGTTTTCAATAAGTTGTCTCCAGAAAGGCTTTTTAATGGTAAAAACTGTGAGACTTTGAAGAAAAAAAAAGTGGAAGGCAGAAGAGACTGAACTGATTTGCTTTCAAATATGGAATTGAAATGGGGAAAAGGCTTTCACAGAAAAAAACAATTCTGTAAAATCTCAAAACACCTTGGAGAAAAGGCTGATGAAAGTCTAAGAAGAAAAATGATTCACCACTATTTAGGAGGGGAAAAAACAAATTAGAATCAGAAAAATAGATATTTGGAACAGAACAGTAAGATGAAGGAGAATGTCCTTAATAAAACTAATTGTAAACACAAATTGAACAAAAATTTCAGAGAAATAGCTAAAGGAGAAACAAGGAAATAAAACCCCAACAAACCAAAATCAAGGATTAAGCTTGTTATAGCATACATACATACAGTCTGCTATTGATTTACAAAATGACCACAGAGAAAAAGCTCTGTTCTTTGGATTCCACCAATGCAGTGAACCTGCTAGAGAGATCCGAGATCTACATCTGATGTATGATCTTAAATACAGCAAGATTTTAAAAAATTTTCCTTCCACCTATTATATTCTTATCATATGTTATGGATGAGCTGGGATTTTAGATATACCAGTAAAAAGGGGGAAAAAAATCCCGAAGTGTCTCTGCTCTTTCTTGTACCTTACTCCTAGAAAGTGCTGGTATAGCTTTTTGAGGGGCTGAGGTGGCATCTTATAAGGAAGTTTACTGACTCACTTTAACTGTGCCATAAAAGAAAACTCTCTGTGCTTTGGAGAAAGAGGGAAAAAAGGGTAAGGAGGCAGGAGTGTGAAGAAACATGCTTCCGTCAGTGCTGTGCTGCAGGAGCTTTTGGGGTCTCAAGCAACATCAGCAGCGGGTATCCCCCAACAGCATCAATGCCCCTACATGGAGCCACCCATGCACTCTCCTGTTGCCCCATCTCTGCACCCATGCCCAGTTTGGCACGTCACTGCTCTCCTTTCTGCTGCCCAGGCTCTGATCCAGAAATCCCCATCCAGATAGCAGAAAAGGACCAATCCTTTCACCTCCTGGCCTAGCTCACACCACTTGCCCTCTCCAGAACTCATGTGGAAGCCTGCCCCTTGCAGCCCAGCTAGGCATTACCAAAAGGACATCAAGTTCCCAGTTTGCGGTAAGAAGTCGGATGCCAGGAACACTATAAAGTATTCACAAAAGCATCTGGAGGGCGAGGGAGCACAGCTGTAGGAGGAGGCAATGCGACGGGGTCAGGTGAAGAGTGCATGTGGGGCGGGCAGGGTGTGGGAGATGTGTCAGCCATGGGAGGAGAGCCAAGGACAGGAATTTTTTATGCTCACAGTACCTTGCCTTAGTAAGTGCAGCAGTGTCTTTTGGCACAAATATTTTCATATCTGTTTCTTGTGACAGTTTTCTGCTGCTTTTATATGCATGTTTTGATTATAACTGATGGGACATAAGTTTACTAGGAGCCCTGTGGCCTTACTCATTTATTGTTACAGCTAGCTAAGGATTCACAGGTAAATAAAGTAGTTTTTGAAATAAAACCTTTGTTTTGGTTTGGGTTTTTTTCAGGGGTTTTTTTTTGCAATATCTTAAAAGTCTTCTCCAAATAATTTAGTTTGGTATTTCAAAATATACCGGTGGACTCTTCACACAAAGATTTTTCTGACTTTCCTTCCAATGATATTGTCCCTGTTGGCTGTGTCAAACTGCTTGCCTCTGTCAGTGCTAATAGTGTTGTATATAACTTCTGCCTACAGAATTCTGTGGGATATGGAAGTAGCTTCTCAGATCTTTCTTTATCAACCACTCTGCCTTCTGAATTTTTCTTCACAGCCCCAGGCCACGAGAAGAAAAAAAAATTGTGTTTGCTCCCTGTATGGCTTATGGAAAAAACTGAAGTGAAGGAACTAATCTGAAATAAAATTTTTTTTATTATTAGTGCTCTCACGGACAAGTTCTAACTATAGTACAGCCTTAATGGCAAGATCGTTCAGCTATGCTGTAAATTTCCACATACTGACAAGTACTGAAAACAGAAAGCCAAGATATAAAAAGAAGAGCTATCCTTGCAAACCCTTTGTGTTGATCTAGCATCTGTCCAAGGCATGCCAGCCAGCAGAGACCTCTAGAGGTTGCTCATGGCTTCATCCTCCTGCGCATTGGCATCCGTCATACAGGAGATGCATCTAAATACTGCACCATCTGTGGGACAGCCATTTGCTCCCATGGTGCATACATGAAAATCCCACAGCTTTCCCACTTCTGGACCATATGTTGCTCTCATTTATATCCCATGGATTTGGAACTGAGGCATAATGTAAATGGGAAAGCCTAGTTATTGGGATCTGCTGTTTAATTTATGCAAAACTGGGGCACTGTCATTCCACAAATCATATGGTATACATTTTAGGAATCCATCATTTACATAAAGATGGGGGTGTCCTGAAAAGTAGTATGTGTATGAAGACACACATCTGAATCACAGAATTCACACCCAGATTTCTATTACTACCTCACCTCCAGATTCCGTGATATTCATTTCTCACTTTTAGGTTAGATTGTTGCAGACACAAAGACAAAATTTGCATCTGGGTTAGGTTTCCAAATGCCTTCAATATTTAGTTACATCTGTGGTTTTCAGTCAGCTACTATTTAAAAAAAATCCTTTTCCTTGAAATTCTATGAAGACTCTTCTTTCTGTCTTTTAAAAGTACATTTTTGACCAATTTAATCTGTGATTAATTTGGTCTCCTGTAAATTATAAACTTTATTAATTCTTTTGTGAATTAAAATATTGAATTCACTCTACCATGGACATGAACCCTGTACTCTGTGTTTCAAGACAGATGATATGGATATTTTTTAAAAAAATTTAATTTTTTAAAATTTTCCTTATGGCTCTGGCAAGCATCAGCAGTCAAACTCATCGTATTGCTTCCATCAATGCACACTCATATGCAATTCTATTACTTTCATGACACATACTTTTAGTATGCTTGATTCCAAGTATTTAGAAGTGCTGTGAGCCTTTTGTTGATTCCAAGCTTTTGGGGCCATGGCAGCACAGTCCTGAGGGCACCACCAAGAGTGTGAGAGCAAACTGAACTTTGACTAAGCTAACCTTGCCCACCCTCGCGTGTGCCAATCTTGATTAGCTGGGCACCTGGTACTGCCTAGAAAAAGGAGTGGGGGAGGCTGCAACAGGGCAGAATCCTCATTGCATGAGCTACTAATTTGCATACCCTTGTGCTTTTTTTGCTACTAATTTGCATGCCCTTGTGTTTTCTCAGATGATGTGTTTTCTTCTGTTGCTCTGACTGAAGGCCAGGTGCATAATTCTCCAAACAGTTGTGGGGTAGGAGTTGGATGCCTAAATGCTTTGTGGATTTGAACTTCAGTGCCTTCCTCCTGGTGCCATGAGAGTATTGCCTCTGCCATAACCCACTCTACTACTAGGGTAAACCATTGAAAAACCACTGGTGGCACCAGAAAGCTTGTTTATTTCTGTTGCTATGAAGAGCTTTATTAGGGCAGGCTGTTTTTCATGTCCCAGTTGTGGGTGTCTCTCATAACTCTCACTATTGAAGATCCTCTTCAGTGAAAGGAGTGGTGTAGCAGCAGTCTTCAAAAGGGAGAAAAAAAAGGAGGGAAGAGCTGCTGCCTTCCTTGTGCTACTCAGTTCACCCTTCCCTTAATTTTTGCAACGCTGCCATGCAATGTGGAGGGTAGGGAAACACATAGCTGCCCACTGCAACTTAGCCTTTGAGTAAGCTAGCAATGCTGCATATCTCATCAAGCTATGTAAAGTATTCACTGCAAAGCTATAGAAATTGGAGCATCTTGCTATCTTGCGGCAGTGCAGAGTTAGTATGTTGGGGCACAATTGGTACTTGCTGAGTTCCTGGAAAGAAGTAAGTAGGATGAAGGAGGGTTTAGCCAAGTATGTTGTTAAGTGATGCCACCATCTGGTGAGCTATCATTTGTCACAGCAGATTGTCATGACACCCTCCACCAGCTGAGCTGTCACTTCAAGGACTATGGTTTGAGCTCAGCTCACCTGTGTCTGGACAGATGCCCCTCTAGGGACCAGGGTTAGGACAGCTGCCTTGGGGTCAGCCGGGGTGTGTGAAGGAAAGCAGGCACTTCAGCAGTGAGCAGAAGAGATGTGTGACAGTGAGATCCTAGCCAGGTATGCTCAATGTTTCTCTTGGACTTTATGATTTTCCTTTTGGGGCAAATTTTTGACCTAGTGGTGAGACCAAGCCACATAAGGGTTATTAAAGCCCTGAAAGATCTTGCACATGCAATAGCATGAAGATCTTACTCATATGGTGAAGGCATGACAAAGTGAACACTCAGCCAGGAAATATTAGCAAGGTCTGAATGATTATGCAGGCTGTCAATTCAAGACAGGCAGTCTCCTGTCACTTTTTAAGGTTATTTTTAAGTTTAAGTGAAGTGCGATAGTGCTTAATTAAATACAACCCTCTCTCCCAGAAAGTCTTTACTCGCTATGTCATACCGTGTGAAATTTATCTTCTGTCTGATGGTTATAAACCTTCATCTCTCTTTTCAGCTTTAGTTACTAAGGGGCCAAGTTTTCCCTTGCATTTTGTCAAAATATCAATGACTAATTTTAGCTGTTTGGCTCTTCAAGAGAGTTATATGTGGAAAGTTTTTTTCTCTTTCACAGAGACAAGCCCTTCTCATGTAGTACCTATTGCTGTGCAATTGACAGGAGTACTGGAGTAATGGGTGAAAGGCTTTGCAGTGTTACGTGTTACTTTCCATTTGCTTTCAGAGGTCTGTTGATTTCAAAAGGCTAGTCCATCCCCTAATACAGAATACCTATTCTTCTCCGTCTTCGAACCTAACCACGTTTCCCAGGCTGTATATTAACTACAGTCTCCTAAGTGCCAGATTTCATCTCTCTTATTTCTTGTTCACGTACTTGGTCAAAGAACTTAGTGCCACCGAGGCACATTCATCCCAAGCTCTGTAACCACTCTCGTGTACTGGATATTGTGTACTTTATACATCTTAATGCCAGCTGTCTGGTAATGATCAGCAATGTGGGACTGATTATTGACTTTCAGGAGAACTGTGGAGATTGTAAATAATACAGTCTGTTGAGTTTGATGAAGAGATGTTAAACTTTCTATGATTCATGAAGCCAGGAAGGGTATTAGTCAAGAACAGACCTGTTGCTGATTACCCTGGCATCTTTAGAGAACAATGTGTATTTCTCAAATAATTCATGAAATATTCCACCTTATTGTAGAAAACTGTTATTTGTGCACAGCCAAGACACAGATAACAGGAGTCAGAGCAAAGAGACAGGAGCATGTGTCTTGGTGAAATTCTTCCATTTCAGTGCACTCTGATCTGCATTCCACCTTGAGGGTTCTCATATGAGTTTCTAAAACTCTAAAGAAGTAGAGCAGTTTACCCATAATGACTTTGTTTAACTTGGTAGTAGTATGTCCAAGTTTCTTTACAAAGGGTCATTTAGCAGACATGTTTTCTTCTCTCTGGCACTCCTTCTTTGGTTTCAGGTAAATGTCTGAACTTATTCCACTCTGCATGATGGCCATGGACTTCAGGTTTTGGAGTGAGTTTTGTGTTTCTCTGTCAGTAATTAATGACATTACTAACACTTAAATCATCATGGAGAAACTAATTTTGTGTTCTGCTTTAGGGGTCAGGACTATCAGCAGCTATTGGAGGAAAAAATAAAGAATCACAGTCTTGGCATACAAAAACTTAAAATAAGGAAGAACAGGATCATCAGCTGTTTTATTTTTTAATGCAATTATAAGTCTACCAATTCAACATATCTGGTCCCACCAACTTAACCGCCTGTATAAGCCACTGTACACATGCATATTTGTGAAAAAAGATAGGTGTGTATAGAAGTATAACAGGAATGTGAAATATGTGCGTGGGGTTCAAACTAAAGAAAATTCTTTCTGCTTAGCTTGGATCTCATCATTTGCATGAATAAAACTTTGCAAATTCCCCTGTGAGACAAAACAGGGCTCAACCATGCCACTTGTAGCATTTGTTGGTTTTACCTCCAGTTTGTAAAACACTTTTCTATCTTCAGATGACAAAGTAGCAGGAGGGTAGACAGCTGTCAGAGCGGTTCAAATCCAGAGACAGAAGCCAGGCCTTTTTATTTCCAGTCTTGTGTCCTGTGGATCAGTCATCTATGCAAGTATAGCTGAAGAGTCAAGAAAAGTGTATTTGCTGCACATGGAGGAACAGGGCGAGAAACCAGTCACTGCTACTTGTTAAGTGCAAGTGCTCTTTTCAACAGTTGTCCCAAGGTACCCCAAAGCAAACAGTCATGTAAATGATACAGAAGTCCCACAGCAGGACAGTTGAAAGCATATGCATTAAAAATAGCTCAACTGGCATGAGAATGAGAAGTTCATTGCAACACCGCTCAATTAATATTCACCACTGGGGAGGAAGGATAGCACCAGCATGGAAATGAGATCTTGTGCTACCTCCTTGGCTTTCCTATCTTTCTTAGCCTCAGCCCACATGGGGACTCACACCCTGACTCTGTCCTGGGGTGCTGTATGGGGGAGACCTAGGCACCCACCGTGCTCTCCCCCACCTCCCCACATATTTCCTCCCCTATCTCCAGGGCAAGGAAATGTCAGCATGCCTGCAGGCAAGTAACCACAGCAAGCAACATCCAGGCACCTGGGAGACAGCTTAGCCATGACTTTTCATTTCCTTGGGCTTATTTCGGCATCTCTGTGGAGGGTGGTGTGGATAAGCATGTCGAATGTAATAGGAAAATATAAGAGACATGAAAGTAAGCTGGAATTTGATGTTGTGTGAATTAATATATACTGTTTCTGACCAGTGATCAGTTTGTCTAGGTGGCATTTGAAGGCCTTGGAAAAGGATCATCTGTTTGTGGCAGCTAAAACAGCTGACTGCGAAGGTACTTCTCATTGTTGATTCTTTATTTTGATGGTGGCTGCCAGCCTGTTTTGGTCCAAGGTAAGCAAAACTAAGTTGTGTTAAGGATTCAGTGTTCAGCATATTGACACTTGATAATGTTTGTATCCAGGATCCAGCCTGTTTTAAACAGCAGGGTCATGTATCATTGAATGTGTGTGCATTGCATACCTGGGAAAAGTCACTTTTTTTGTGTGTGGTATGCTGTTGTAGCTATTAGACTATCAGAATTGGTGGGGTGAGTATGGTATATTGCCCCAAATGCAGATTTTTTGTTATTTTGGTGCCACTTATGCTGTTAATTCTTCAGCTTTTCAGTATTCCTGGAGGATAGGGATTAGTCAGGATTCCAACCAAAGGAGCAAGATGTTAAAAAGGGGATGATAGGAGGTGAAACAGCATGACAATTGTTGTCATTGGAAATGACAATTGTCAATGGAAAGCAATCGTTCCAGACCAGAGCTGATAAATGGGATTTTGCCATTCTCCTATGCAGGGATATGATGTAGAAACAGTCTAGTTCTGCACTTGTTAAGTCTATTATCATGCCATTCCTACCTCCTTTTTACTGCAAAGGTTAACCAGTTCCACGGTTTCTTCCTATTGACTACCTCAAGCTTTATTCAAACTTCCCCATCCCCTTGAAAGTCACAGGAAAATTTTGTAATATAGGCTTAATGGAACATGAGTTGTAGTCCTCTCAGCTCTGAAGTCATCCTGGAAAGGTCACAGAAAACTACAGTTATCTTTGATAAGTTGTAGCCATGCCTTTGGATGCATTTCCAATACCAGGTTCTGGCTGGAAAAAGCCAAGTCCCAATAACTATTTCTGTAAACACTATGAATTCATTAATGTGCAGACAAATGGTTTTGGAAAGAAAATGGAAAACTAGAGTTGCTCTTTAGCAAGTAAGGAAGATGCCTAGAAAACACCTTTGAAACTTTTAGCACTGAAAATCTCTTCAAGCTCTTGATGCTAAAATGAATCCATTTAAAAAGTACAGACTCGATCTTTTCCAAAACCATCAAAGTGTTTCATTATACACTAACTTTCATCAGTATACTTTGATTGTTCTGCAGCAGTGAATATGAAGAACATACTCTGCTATATTGTAGTTGAGTTCAATGATTGTACTGACATCTACTGGTATAATAATATTTTTAACTGTTATGCATGATATTTGAGGTAAAAAATTACAAGCTTGTTAGCTGTGGTATAAGAAAACATCACTCCCTGCAAGTACTTATTTTACTTTTCCTCTTTTTTTTTTTTTTTTTTCGCATTAAAACAACCAACTATGCTATTGTGCTCACACCTTGCTCGTAATGGAATACATTTTCAGGAACTGCATTTTCATTGTAATGAAATATACCATCGCCAGGGTTGCAATTTGAATATTTTGGTTGGTATTTTGGTTGGTTGGTATATCAACGAATTTTGATTGGTTTTTTAGCACTCCCTAGTCATGTATTGAAAGGGACTGGGGATGCTACAGGCTAACTCAGTATTAAACAAATGTCATTGCAATGACATAAAAGGGATAAAACACAAATTTAATGGTAGAAACAGGTTTTCTGAGTGAGAGTTTAAATAGCCCTAGTATTACATCAGAACTGCTGTATTATCACTCTGACAGTACAGACATCCTGCAACACAGCGTCTGCATGAGGACAGAAAGACACCCAACTCTCTCCTGCAATCACCTCTGACTGAAGTTATTTTGACACTTCTTGGAGGAGTTTTTAATTTACAGCTGGCCAAGCACATCATGAAATGGAATGGAATCCCATTGCAAATGAACATGCTAAAAAGCTGATAGGCAGGGAACAGTACACATGAATTATTGCTTTTCACAAATCATGTCTTTAAAATGCAAAAAGACAAAAAAACAAGAACTTTTAAATGTAATAAAATTTCTAATGGAATGTGTCCACAGCCATTTTGCACATGAAGGAGGTTATGTCAGTCTTTTTTCAAACATCAGTCTGTGACCTTCTAATAGATAACTTTTGCTATATTTTAGATGTTTTTTTCTCAAAACCTGAGGAAGAAAAATATGCTAAGGTGCCACCTTTTAAATAATGTTTCATTGCTAGATTTCAAGTCACGTTTCACAAAAAGAGCAATGTTGGGAATGTTCTCTCTAATTTTCATTGAGTCCCCTGATTGCAGAGCAACATTTTTATCTTGACCAGAGAAGGGAGATGCAATGCGTACTGCACCAGTTCAGGAATGGAAAAAAAGACTAAGAAATGAGATCCTCTGAGATTTAGTAAGAAATTTGTATGCTTTGTCTTTCAAAGGCTCTTTGAAATGTTCTATGGAATAGCCCATTTAATAATGAATGTTACAGGTTATGTATAGCAGCTGTTGCTTGATTTCTGTCTATGGTCATCATTAATCTACTTCATTAACAAGATGCACAAAACACCAACATAACACATTATAGGACCATGCTAGGTTGAACAGAGCAACCCTTGAAACAGTTGATTTCTGTTTTACCTGCAGTTAGACAGGAACTACAGTTTTACACACTTCTTAAATTTGATTACATTTTTTATCTCAGGTTTTCGACTTTATCAAAACAGTAGGAAATTACGAAGTTTGAGACAGAGGAGCATTAGCCTTGATAAGTGATTAAATCTTTAATTTGGGAGGAGAAAATACTGACATATGTCTTGATTTCCAGTAGCTTTGGACATAAGGTTATTTTGTACATGTGAATATCTCATATTCTTTGTAAATTAAACATCATAATTACATTAGATAAATCCTTTTATGCTTCAGTCATTGTAAGGATACATGACCCACTACGGTTTGCTCAGAGAAACTGCTGACCAATAACCATGTTAAACGCTTTCCCTTTACTGATGTGTAGCTTTCTAAAACTACAACAAATCACAGGCAATCTGGCCTGGTCCAACCATCTTGACATGACATGTTTCAATGTGGAACTAGGGCAAGGCATTAGGAATAGAAACTCATTTATAATAATGGTTATTATTTTTAAAATATTTAAAAGAGTATGTGGAAAGTTTTTTAAAAGATTAATTTATTGTTACTATAGATAGTAACAATATGAAAACCAGCTTTTAGTTGGAGCCTTCCAACTGAGTATTGCACAAATATTACTTAAAAAACTTAGTTCTTTTGCGGTATTAATTTATGAGAATTACATTCTTTTTATATTTTTCAGTACAAAATAATCCTTGCCTATCATTCAACAATCCCTAAGGCTGTGGTAATGGAAAATCTAAACTGACATTCAGAGCTGCAAATAGCAAATTTATTTAAGGTGTTATGGAAATGCTGCTGTAACTAGAAAGCCTAAATATTTGAAAATGAGAATTTAGTACTTCTAAACAGGCTTATAGCTTACCTTTTATTTTCCAGCTGTGAGAACATTGTGGTAGAGCTGGATCTTTGTAAAAGGAGACAAAGTTGAGTATACTAGTTAAGTTGTTACAGATGCTTTTAGAAACTTTTCATATAATCAGATATCACATTTAAATACCTATATGACTAAATTTTCCATTATATGCCTTACATATTGTAAAATCTTGCCACCTATGGTCAAATCTACCACATACTTTATGACGGTAGGCTTGACATCCCCTTAGACTGTTACTAAACAAAACAAGGGTTCCAGCATGAACTTGTCAATTCACTGATGCTGTGACCATGAAGGTAACCTTAGGCAAGCCAGCCTAACTTCCTCTGTAGTCTGGGACATCAGATTTTAGGTCTGTCAGAGCAGGTTCTCCTGAGACAGAGTTAATTTTCTTTCTAGCAGCTAGTACAGTGTTATATTTTGGATTTAGTATGAGAATAATGTTGATAACACACTGATGTTTTAGTTGTTGCTAAGCAGTGCTTACATTAAGTCAGGGACTTTCCAGCTTCTCATGCTGCCCAGCCAGTAGGGAGGCTGGGGGTGCACAAGAAGCTGGGAGGGGACACAGCCAGGACAGCTGACCCAAACTGGCTAAAGGGGTATTCCATAACATGTGATGTCATGCCCAGCATATAAACTGGGGGGTGTTGGGGGGCGGAGAGCAGATCACTGCTCAGGGAATAACTAGGCATCAGTTGGAGAGTGGTGATGTATTTTGCATCACTTGTTTTGTATATTCCAATTCTATTATTATTATTATTATTATTGTCATTTTATTATTATTATTGTAATCACTATTATTACTTTCTTCCTTTCTGTTCTCTTAAACTGTTCTTATCTCAACCCATGAGTTTTATCTTTTTTTTTCAGATTCTGTCCTCCATCCCACCGAGTGAGGGGGGAGTGAGTGAGCGGCTGCGTGGTGCTTAGTTGCTGGATGAGGTTAAACCATGACAGTCCTTTTTGGCGCCCAACGTGGGGATCAGTGGGTTGAGATGATAAATCTGATTGGAATCCATCAGAACAAATTTGTTATAATCTTTCATTATATTGGTTCAGTAGTTGCTGGTCACAATGTTCATTTATTTGCTTTCAAAACTGGTTCACTTGTTCTTAAATTTGTGTTTCATAATACCTTACTTGTAGTATATGCTCCCTGTTCCATTTATCACCCATGGGAACTGGGCTAGGATTATATATTGTTGTACTTTGTAACACTGGCTTAAGATGCGGTAGAATTGCTAGTCATGAAACTAATCTGCTATTTGTACTCAGCATTGCTGTCACCTCTGTACTTCAGGAGCCATGCATCAGAAACTATTAATAATTACACCTTTTACCTTTCCTCCTCGGAAAGCCAATCCATTGGGGAGACACCTGCCTTCACCTTCCCCTTCTCCTCCAGACAAATTAAAATAGCTCTTGAGAATTTTGAATATCCTTAGGATGTTCAAACCAGCATGTTCCTCTTGCTATGTCTCCTGAACATGTTCCAGGTCTTGTTTAAGGTTAAAAAACTATTTAAGAATACCACCCAGAGATCTGCCCCAAGGCTGGAGTGTTATGAGTGGCAGGGTGCATGGGATAGTATTGGCAAGTGCCTAGGACAGTGGGTACCTCCAATGTTTTGGAACTTCACCCCTGAACAAGTGCAGAATCCTGAAAAACTGGCAAAATATTTGGAAAAAGTATGCTGTCACCCTGGCAATTCCAGAAAGACACAAATCACTGCAATGTGCTGGGGCCTGGCCATGCCGCCGAGCCCTGTTCAAGACTATTCAGTACCTTCAAGTGGAACAGAAGGTCTCTGGATCTGATAACAAAATGACGGGCATTGCGGCTACTCCACCCCTGCAACAGGCACTGCAGCTGAACCAGAGAACCAACCTCTGCCAGTATCCATCACCCCTATACAGAAGAAATGCACAAAAAAATCAGTTCACTTAGTAAGGGATGATGATGAACCAGAGTCATCATGAGAACAGGAGGAAGAAGTAGAACCAGAGGTAATCACCCAATCCCTAACGCTGACTGAACTGCGAGATATGCACAAAGATTTTGGTAGTCATCCAGGTGAGCCCATTATCACCTGCCTGCTCCATTGCTGGGGCAATGGGTAGCAATTGGCTCTTGTTGTTCTTCGACCCTCAGGAGCTGCACAAAAGAAGGGTCCTGAGAGAGACCAGGCAGGGTAGACAGCTATTTAATTTCCTCCATCTCCAAGGCAGCTATACAAAAAGCCCACCAATACCCCTTTGGGTCTGTAAAATACCCTCTCCTGAGACAGTCTGTGCCAAGGATGCACAGAGCCTCTGGGCCAGTCACAACGGGGTGTTTCTTCCTACTGTTGCTGTGCTGTAGAGTACATTTTTTCATCTTGTCCTGCCTGGACTGGCCCAACGGGTACTGCATGAACAATCTCCCATTTAATTCGTTCAAAGCCTTGCCATTGCTCAGGGGCCCATTTGAAATTGTTCTTCTTCTGGGTCACTTGACAGACAGGGCTTACAATCAAACTGTAATTTGGAATACACATTCTCCAAAAACACACAATGCCTAAGAAAGTTTGTGTTTCCTTTTTACTAGTCAGGGGAGACATAGCTGTTATTTTGTTGATTGCATCCACTGGGATATGACGATGTCCATCTTGCCATTTTATTCCTAAAAACTGGATCTCCTGTGCAGGTCCCTTGACCTTATTTTGTTTTATAGCAAAATGGACTTTCACAAGGATTTGGACTATTTTCTTCCCTTTCTCAAAACTTTCTTCTGCCATGTTGCCCCGTAGGATGATGTCATCAATGTATTGCAGGTGTTCCAGAGCTCCACCCTGTTCCAGTGCAGTCTGGATCAGTCCAATGGCAAATGGTGGGGCTGCGTTTCCACCCCTGGGGCAGTTGATTCCAGGTGTACTGGACACCCCTCCAAGTGAAAGCAAACTGCGGCCTGCACTCTGCTGCCAAAGGGATTGAGAAAAACACATTAACTATATCAATTGTGGCATACCACTTGGCTGTCTTTGACTCCAGTTCGTATTGAAGTTCTAGCATGTCTGGCATGGCAGCATTCAGCAGCAATGTGACTTCATTCAGGCCATGATAGTCAGCTGTTAGTCTCTCCATTAGACTTTCATACTGGCCATATGGGGCTGTTAAAGGGTGAGCGAGTTTTGCTGATCATTCCTTGGCTCTCCAGTTGATGGATCAGCTTATGGATGGGAATCAGAGAGTCTTGGTTGGTGCAATATTGCTGCTGGTGCACTGCTATGGTAGTGATTGGCCCTTGTTGTTCTTCAACTCTCAGCAGCCCCACAAAAGAAGTACATTTCAAATCATCATTTTAAGCTTAGATTTGGTTACAGTTTGTGTAGTGATAGTTCCTGACAGATAGCCTGAACTCGTAAGGAAGTTTTATTTGTTGCAATGTTTACAATCTAATATACCTGTTCAATCTGGCTGTTATATTTCATTGTCACATAACATTCCTGTTCAGTTTGACTGTCACATTTTGATATCATTAAACAAAACTGATTTTTGAAACATATCACTTTTGGCCTAGTGTTTCTGTGACATTAACTGGCATAGTTGGCAAGATGTCGATTCAGGGGCTATTACAGAGGCACGGCTGTGCCCTTTCTCCCCCAGGACTTGCCTGGGCAGAGGAGAAGTGGTACAACCCAGCAGTAGTCAGGGAGAAAATAAAACAATGCTGCAGTAAAGGTCGGAATGGCAAGGGAAGAGGAACTGTGTGTGCTTTCCTTGGCACCTGCCTAATTCAGGCACAAGATTGTTATAAAGATTTCATAGAACAACAACTAGAGATAAGACAGTCTAAAGCTAAAACAACAACTGGAGGCAGACTGTCTAAAAAATACATTAAAGAGAGAAGAGGAGCATACACGTTTGTTAGATCAAAAGATTGAACTCATGCTAGCACAAGCAGAAAAGCCCCCCAGTATTGCCCAAATCTGGAATTTGATTACAGGCACAGGCGAAGAGGCTTGGGGTGGGGACACGCGGGATGACCCCAATGAAAATAACTCTAGAGAGATGGAGGAAAGAGCCTTAGCAAAACTGACTTTTGAAATATATTGCTGTTGGCCTAGTGCTTCTGCAACAGGCAAGAAAGCACCAGGGGACACTTGAGGTTGACCCCTGCAGTTTTGGAGTTG
Source organism: Aviceda cuculoides (assembly GCA_035590195.1). Lineage (NCBI taxonomy): Eukaryota > Metazoa > Chordata > Aves > Accipitriformes > Accipitridae > Aviceda > Aviceda cuculoides. The sequence continues at coordinate 48,884,747 of JAVJGG010000074.1, forward strand.
GGGATATCAAGGATCCAAGGCTTGCTATACTCCAATGAAGAAGAGGTATTGGCAGCATAGGAAGGAGTTTGAGCTGCCTCAGAAGTGGATGGTACTGAAGCACAGATCCTCTTAGCACCCTGACTGCTGTTTCTGGGCTGGATGTTCAAAGGGAAGGTTCCCTCTACACATCATGCGACTGATGCCACATGGAGTAGGTGAGTCGCGCTGATCACACAATGGGCTCGAATAGGAAACCCAAGTAACCCAGGAATTTTGGAAGTGATCACAGACTGGCCAGAAGGCAAAGATTTTGGAATGTCACCAGAGGAGGAGGTGACACATGCTGAAGAGGCCCCGCTGTATAATAAACTGCCAGAAAATGAGAAGCAATATGCCCTGTTCACTGATGGATCCTGTCGCATTGTGGGAAAGCATCGGAGGTGGAAGGCAGCTGTATGGAGTCCTACACGACAAGTCGCAGAAAC
>JAVJGG010000074.1:48885313-48918937 GCA_035590195.1 Aviceda cuculoides
TAAACAAAAGCCCGGCCTCCCCCCCCGACGGCTGCAGGGAGCTCTGCCCCCATCCGCCGTCCCCCCCCCCCCCCTTTCTTTTTTTAACCCCAGCGGGAGTGTTTCATGCCGGGGGAGGTTTCCGCATCTGCTGGCGCCATAGACCTGCGGGCGGCCGCGGCCCTTGGGGGGGGCTCATGGGCGCGGCGGCCCTCGCCCGGCGCTTGCGGTCGGCGGTGTTGAGAGTCGGTGGGAGGCAGCGCCGGCCCGCGGGGCCCAGCCGGGACTGCAGTTTCCTCCGCGGCGGGTGTGCAGGCTCCTGGCGGGGCGAGTCCGCGGGTGCCCGCGCCGGTACCTGTTGCCGCGCTGGTCTGGGCGCTTCTCGCAGGTCCGGAGCCCGCTGTAGCCCTGCAGCATCCCTCCCACCGGCGGTCTGCGTGTGAACGTGAAGGTTTTGGCAGAGTGGAAGCGGAGGGGCGAGCCGTAAGCCTCGGTTGCGTCCTGTGATGGGTCTGGTTGTGCAAAGGAAAGGGTCTGCTTTTTGGGATGGTTTGTTTCTCGTGTGGTGTACTCCCTTGCTGTCCTTACCTCCCTGCGTTACTGGAAGGAGTAATAGGAGGAAAGAAAGTAAAAGAAAAACTCTCACAAGCCGACCGTTTGAACTCTGTGTATCACATTTGAGAGATTTGCTTTGCCCTTTGGCTGAACAATGTATTCTTTTTTCCCCCTTTTCTTTCGCTTTTTTAAACACTGTCTAATCCCTTTGTTTTTGCTTCTTAACACGTGCAGATTTTGCTAGTGTATGCTGTTGAACAGAAAACGTCCTTACTGGCTTCGTTGCCAGGAAGTGTAGCGGAGTCTCCTGGTGGAGCAGAGCAGTGATTTACTGTCATCAAGCTGAAGGGTCTGAATTCTGCCGTTGCAGAAGTCTATTGTGTAATGCCTTGTGGTTTCCATATCAGCACTGCATTTTCCAAGATAACAGCAACTTGTTGGGAGGGAAGAATCTAAACTGGAAAAGGGGAAAGTGGTAGAACATTTTTGGGAAATGTTATTTGATGCTCCTGTGGAGAGGGAAAGTAATATAACTTTAGAAGAAAAGAATGCAGAATGAAAATATCTAAGGACATACCCACCTTAACTAGCAACATTTTTTATGACAGAAGACTTCACTTTTTTCTTTTTTTTTTTCAAAATTATTATCCATTTTTAGTATATATATATTTTTACGTTTCCGTGACTTGTTAATGGTAAAATGCATGTAACATTTACTGATGAGCACTGCTGTTTCTAACGGCTTCCTTTGCGCTTTCAAGAAGCTTTTTCGTCAGGAATTGGATACATTCTCCCCTCTCTTTGCACAAAAGTGTGCTAGGAAAGTTAGATCAGTGCCAGCACTGTGGAAAAGAGAACTGCACTAGTTACATGCTGATGGATGATCTTTATATTCCATCTGGCTCTGTGAATTCTTCAGAGAGGAATGCCATACAACTTCTCAGTCACGCAGATCGCTGTAAATGGTTTTGTTTTAATAGATAACGCTTTAATCAGTGTATTGAGAACCATTATAAAGATCTTTTAAATCATCTGCTCCATGTTTCATGTAAGAAAATTTAAAGTTCTGTGGAGTGTATCTGGTAAATTTTCTAATTGGCTTTATATTTGAGCATCCTGCTGAAGCAGTTTAAGCCAATACAGTGCCATGCTGGCATTATACTGTGTCATCATTGGTAAGGACAGTTTTGTTTCACCATTGGCATTCCCAACAAGTCAATATATAAATACACCATTTTTGCCTAGACAGTATTGGAATATTTCTTTTGTAGGCTTTTCAGACCCTGTCCTTGCATCTGAGACACCTTGCATGGTAGTCTTGTTACATGCTGTAATGATTTTCTGCATTACTCGCCCATTATTGTCACAATATACAATGAGAAGTTTGTATTTTCAGTTGTTAAGGAAAATGGCGACTCTTTGTTGAAACTTACTGGCAACTGTTCAATGGGGCTTCTCATTTATTCATTTATGTATGCTGCTGTCACCTCTGTGAAGAATCCAGTATACGTTAAGAGGTGCAACTGTTAAAGGAACTGTTTCATCAGGTTTAACTGAGTTTAATGAATATGGTAATCAATTGCTTATGCTGAAAACACAAAGAGGCAATATTAACCATGCCTGGGTTTCATACATTAATTCAGTATATGTAGTGTCGCATGTATTGTGTATATACTGAAAAGTTGCTTTTCAGTTTCTGAAGCTAATCCTGTATTTCAAAAGTTAGAGGAAAGGGATTCCAATTCATCTCAAGTTAAAATATTTACTGAAAGGTGATCTGTTAGTTTCCTTAACCAAAAAAATTCCCCCCAAACCTGACCAGAGGTATTTCCCCTACTATGTTGTTGTTTTTGCAATACCCTTTACAAAATACCTTTGAATACCCTGTACCACACACATTTATCAGTAGGTGAGAGCATTAGGTATAGTTTAGGCCCATTTCCCTGTTGCAATTTTTAACTTGCACATCAGCTAGCATGGATATCATGCTCATGTAGGGCTCCTTAACAGTGTTACGGAACGTTATTAATTAAACACAGTGAACAGATTGCTTGTTCATCCAAAAGCATTGTAAGTTTCCTTAAGACATTAGTGTGATGTGTACAGAAGCTTAAAAATAGTTGAATGTTCAAAATTCTATTTTCATAGTTGCTTCCAAATACATGGTGCTGGTCAGCTCTATCACAGTACTTAACATACCGAGCCACTACTGTCATCTTTTTGATGCATTCAGCGTTGTGCTAAATTTCAGGAGGCTAGAAGCATCACTTTTCAAGCAGTACTGCTTGTAGTCTTAATATAGCCTGTGCATTAGTTTCTGAACTGCCTTTTTATTTCTGCTTTGAATGTTTCAGAACAATTTTTATTAGCATAGCTTTTATATGTAAATTTCAGGCTTCTCGTTCTTGCCTGTTATGTTCCAGGTAGTCAGTGGAAATCTGCTTTGTTCCTTGTGGAACAGTGCACATTAATTTTGCTTGTATTAAATCCTTAATTTGAATCAGTTCTCTTTTCTGTCATCTAGAAGCGTGCAGTCCAGGGTCTCTTGGCTGATGAAACCAAGTGTTGGTGTTAATTTGGCAAGCTCATATCCTGTCAGTAAAAGGTAGGCTAGCCTTCTTTCCCCTTCTTTCTTCCTTTCCACTTGCTGTTTTTGTTTATCTCCTTTCCCTGTTGGTCACTGCTCTCCCACATTTAATTCCACACCCTTTCCGTGCATGCTCAAGTATGTGTATCTCTTTCATTTCAAGTAGTGAAGGCTATACCAGTCAGGCTGCAGTTGTCAAGTCCTTGTAATATTGCTCATAATCCTGGAGTGCTTTATGCAACTGCAGAATTGCCTTTGTGACAGTGGAAGAATACATCGAAAAGCGTGAGATCTTTCATTTGCTGTGAATGGTTTCTGCTGCCTTTATGTTGACAAGACTCCTTGCAAAGAGTCTGGGGATCACCTTAGTTTTCTTCCCAGGGATGGCAGCCAGCGCACGGGAGGTAACTGGGCAAAACGGAAGAGCTCGTGGAAATTGCAGGCAAAGCAGAAGATTTAGCAGTAATTAGTATCTTCCACTTCCTCTGTGGTTTGGTTTCCATTCCTGCGCCAGGCTGTGCTAACACAACATGCCGTTTGAGTGATAGCCAGAAAGCAGGGGAGGGAAATGACAGGGGATAAAAATCAAGTTTGAAGGGATATCGCTAGCCCAGCCAAATCCAGACCCAGGTGTTTAAATTTAGATTAGAATTTTTGAAATACTCTTTTTAGCAGCTGTAAAATGCATGTAGTGATTACTGTGCTGCTTAATTGAAACGGGTTTAGTTGTAATCTCAAGCAACTCCTAGTTAAAGTTTGTGCCTAGAGATCACTCTTAAGATAGGCATTTCCTCTGTATCCTCAGAGCACTTCAAGTAATGCGGGAGCTACAGGGCAAAGCCTATTACTAGGTTTTCTATCTTTGGCATTGCATGTTAGCTAATCCAGTGCTATGAGCGTTAGTTTCTGGGGTATTATCTGAAATGGCTTTGTGAAATAAGAGATGGAGTATCCGTCAGTGAAACAGAGTAAGTTTCCTTGTAGGAAGTACATGATCAGGTGTGAAGGAGTAATCATTGGAAGCGGGTCGTCTTTCCCTTTTCATGAATCTTTTGGCTGTTTAGCTGAGTGGTTTGCGTGGTTATAGTGGAAAGGAGGCGATTAACACAAATTTCATGTCTGTTTTTTAAAATTCTGACACCTATGGATTTTAGTGTTTTAGGAGTGGGCACAAAGAAACCAGAGCTGCAGCATGCCAACTATTTTCTCGCAGCTGACCTTACAGAAGAACAGCAGCATGAAGAGTGGAGAAGTGTCTATATAACACTTTTTTTGTTTTGTTAGCCTGGGAAGAATCAAATTTCAGAAGTGCAAATTTGAAAGGGATCATCTTTAACTTTTGTGCATGCTTAGTAGAAGATGTCATGTTTCTTACCATGTACCTGTCTAAAATTACTTGTGTTTTCTCCTGTTACAAAACAGGAGAAGGTGCCTTTTTTTTTTTTTTAAACCCACCTGTGCCTTTAAAAACCTGGAAGTGAATTTAACTTGCTATTCATTTAACAGTATTTCTTCAAGTTGCAAATAAAAAGGTCTAACTTTGGCAGTCTTTGTTCTTATTACTGTGAAGAATTAATGAACTTTAGCACTGAAATACAAAAATAGTTAAATCTACTTTGAGCTAAGCTAGTAAGCTGTTTGAGGCGTGAACAGTATTTGTGTCATTTATAGAAGGGCTGGTTTTGGCTTCAGACTCCTGTGATGCACAGTGCTGGGAATATGCAGAATGAGAGAATCAGAACTAAACTTCCCATTTGTGGATGTAGAAGTCTGTGATGGCATTATAAGAATATTCACTATAGCAAATAATAGGCTTATGCCTCTCAACAAATAATCATGCGTGCCTCCATACTTCTCCCCAGCACATTATTGTTAAAATATCTAGAAGCAAGCTGGTTTAAAGGCCAGGAGTTGCAGCTGTAGTGGGTGGTGGTTATGGGTAATGTCTCTGTGGTGCATTTTGGACAGATGTGTGCTTGCTTGCCCTGTACTTTGGCAATGTTAACGTTCCACTGAGCTGGTGCTGACAGATCCCACTTGTTAGCATGGATGTAGCACAGCAGGAGCACGGTCACGTGGCTTTTCGCCATTTCAGAGCGGGGGCCGAGTGTACAGGGGTCATCTTGGACTGCAACATGTAGAAATGCTGGTGTGCCTTCTGTGTCAGAGGAGGTGTCCTGAAGGAAAACATCCTGACAGCAGTTTCAGTCTTGCTCCTGCTTAGGGCCACAGTCGACAAAAGCATTAATCTGGTCAGCTGAGGAGGGGAGGGATTCCCTCCTGGTATAAACACAAAATAAGGAGAATTAAACTGAGAGTTAAAAATGGATTTCCTGATGCTAAGATAGCTCTGGAGCAGTACTCCTACCTCTAAAACATGAGGTAAATAGGAATTATGTCATGACTGTCTTAGCAGAGCTAAGGACTTCTTTTTGTTGCAAATTAGATAGGATCATCTCCATCTATAGAGTGTGTTTAGGGCTTGTTTGTGTCTGCTTTTAGAAAACTTTCATTATTAATCATCAGAGTTCATACCTCTGGGATTGCATGAACACAGTGGTGACCTTGTCCGTTCTGTCACTTGTAAAACATGCCTTTCACAGCACACCAAAAATGAGATTTTTAGGCAAGTTGAATCATAACATAAAGCAATATCCAGCTGCTCCAAAAGATACGGACTTTTTACAGCTACATGTCTTCTTGAGGTTCTCGGGGAGCTAAAACAGAAGAAAAGTAACCCTGTATTTTTCCTGATTAGTTTCCTTAGAAGGTGAGAGTTGAGCATACGATGCTGTGTGCTTGTGCATATAGTACTGTGATAAACAGGATCGTGGCACTGAAATGACTGAAGAATACTCCACATCATTTTTTTTCACACAGTTCTCTTGTTGCATCCACAACACAGCATCAGGAGCAGCTGTAGAGGAAGAAATAGAACAGTGTAAGAACTGCTTTGGTTGGCAGTGCCACTGGGAAAAACACCTGTGAACATGACATAAATGCCTCTATATGTAAGTAGGGGTGCTGAATAGAAGAAGTGATAGTAGTTTGTTGATTTAGAAGGAAAAGTTATGAGTGATTAAGCTTTCAGGCAGCCAGCTTCCTTCATAATGTTTAAATAAACCCATCCAGCCCTTCCCATGTAAAATAGACAATTTTTTTTTTGTCTTGTTTTTGTGGAGTGACAAGGTGAAAACAAGGTACTTGGTTTGTTTTTCAGATCTGGTGATCATGTGCTGGGATTTGCCTTGCCAAGTCAGAAAACAAATTCATAAAGGCTTTTTTTTATTTATTACTGGTATGTGTAATTTGGATCATGGAATAAGGTCACTTTGACAAAGTCAGGTTCAAAGGGTTTGAATATCTGTCCCTAAGTGGTACATTATGTCCTAAAAAGGATGATCAGTGATTCTATACCAATGTATTGGCAAATTCAAATGCAATAAAATAAACTGATATGAAGGCTCCGGCATATTGAAACTAGGGAGGTCTTGGTGATGGAATTTGAAACCATTTTAAACCCACTTGATTGGGTTTTCTGCGCAAACTGAAAATAATACAGGCTCGTCAAAATGTTCATCCTGGCTTGCGTTCCTTCTAAGTGAATCTGTGGTAACAGCTGATTTTTTGCATTTATTGTGAGGATCGATTCATGCTTGTCCTGCTCAGGTTCTCTAACTAATGGTCCTGTTGAATTTTAGTTAGGCGTCTTACCCAGATATTTGTCAGCACCGTTCCTTTTCCTATTTTTCTCCAAAGTTTAAAGAAAAAATCATTTTTCCTGAGTGCTTAGAGATCACAGCTCTCTGTGTATTGGTAAGCTCACCAGATTCAAGTCAGGATGCTATACTGGAGTGCTTTCCTATTACCAAGAAAACAAAGACACCATTATGAAAGTTAAGATGGTAAAATGCACAGCTCAGTTCATACACCTGCAGTGATATTTGAACTCCTCACTTCTCAGCTATCCATCTCCACCAAATATATTCCGTCACTACAAATTTCTGAGCAATTGCAGACACGCTGTTGAATAAAAAACCCCAACCCCCCCAAAGCAACAAAAAAAGAATAAACAAATCAATTTCAGAATTTCTTCTTCCCAGTGTAGAATTTCCTGCCTGGAAACCCACACTGGTGAAAATCAAGCTGTCATCCAGATCCAAGTCTCAATTCCAACAGGTGTTAATAGTGGAAGCTGTACTGTGAGAATCCTGCAAGCCTGTGTAGCATGAAGACTGTGACTTGGCGTGACTTCTTTTTACAAGGCGACTTTAAAAAATGTGCTATGGCTCATGCACCTGAAATTGTCAACATAGAGCTTGAAAACTGAACCCACAGGGAAGGTTTTTTTTATGAATCACTGAAAAGGAGAGCAATGAAACTGTGTTAAAGTATCAGTGACAGCTGTGATTCATAGCTTCTGATTAAAGCAATGCAGACATGTTGTGCAACAGTATGCAGACAGCAGCTTTGGTATGGAATTGCAAAAATATTACAAAGCATATTCCTAAAAGCTACTTTCAGGCAGGTTTTAGGCTCCAAAGTGACTCAGAATATGGTCACCTCTGAGGTTATTTTAATTATCCAAGGAGATACAGTTTTTGTGGATTGTTATTTTGTGGGCTGTTCGTTGTTTTCAGAAGTCAATCTTTTTTCTTTTCCTTCAGAGTTTAGTACTTCTATAAATGTGACCGTTTTTCTTTTCTGTTATTTTTCAGGGAAATAATATATTTGCTGCCTCTTACCGTTACTGGAATAGAAGCTGAGAAGCAGAAAACATGTTGGAAACAATTGGTAATTTTTTTTTTTGTTTGTATCACTATATTTTTGTGGCCAAATTAAGTGTGCATGATAGATTTAGGACATAGGTATATACTGCTGAGAGAGGTTTTGTAAAAAAATTCTATTGTGCTTAGAAATACATGATATATTTGAGTTTTTGTATTTTGTATTTGAAAACAAAAGGTGTACCATAATTTGTTTAATGTGTTTAATTTTTAGCCTGTTGTCTTGAGTTCATTGTTTTAATCTTTACTAGAATTAAAAAAGTTCACATGAAAAAGACAGTTGTTCTCTGTTACGGCGATTTTTGTCACTACTTACTTAGAGGGGTCTGTAAACACAGTTCCTGTAACTGAATTTTACTGATGGCTCTTTCACTTTTGCAACCCAGGTCTTGATGGACAAAAATGTAATTTTTGTTGGCTTCTGGTTTGTGCTCTGCCTCTGACTTCCTGATTCATTAGACATGTTTGGGCTGGGATTTTTGTTCAGAACTGAATCATTCAAGTCCTCTGTAGTTTAACCAGTAGAGAGGGATACATTTAAACCTGTTACCTGCTTGTATGTGGCTGTTTCTAAACTGCTACTGACTAGGAATGATTATTGCTACAGATACACATCGGGCCCTCCAGGCCATGGAGCGCTTACAGGCAAAACTTCGGGATCGAGGTGACATTGCAAATGAAGAGAAACTGAGCTTATTAAAATCAGTGCTGCAGAGTCCTCTCTTTAACCAAATTCTCAACCTTCAGACTTCTGTTCAACAGCTGAGAGATCAGGTAGGAAAAGCAGCCTCCCAGGCACAAGAGAAAAATTGCTAAGAAGGTGCAAAAATGTGTGTGTCTGCATGTTGAATAGTGAAATTAAGTACCTTAAGTGAAATGTCTGATCCAAAGCTTCAGGGAACTGAGGGGGACATACCCATTGACTTTTCTGGGATTTTTTGAGACCCATAGTTTTTGTAGATATTTTTTATGTTATGCTTGTTAGTTATGATGTGCATGGTAGGGAAATTGTGATACTGGGTGGGGAATTAACATAAGGCTTTCTGTCTCTGTCCTTCAAGAGGAACATGTTTTGTGTGAGGTCTTAGGATTCTTTTCCTGTGAGCTTTTGATTGCTCTCTTGGGTCTTACCCTGCTAACATGAGAATATATAAGGGAAGCTGTGGAACGTTGACCTCAAAGGACATGAAAATCTATTTTTTTTGTATAGGAGTGAAAGATCAAAGAGAACCAAGAGCTCCTACCTCCTTTTTCCTTGCTCAGGGTTTTAAGTAAAAGTAGTATTTTTCTGCATGTCTTTGGTGAGGATGAGAAAAGGGGCAGCAACTCGACTACATTGACTTGATTATTTGTTACTATAATTTAATTTCCGTATCAGGAGAATAAGAACTTGAAGAATATAAAAAATAGTTCAGTAACTGAATTAAGTATTTTGTGTATCTGGCTTTGCAAATAGTTGTTCCTGTTGACTCCTGCAAGATGGGCGGCTCGGTGGCTGTATGCAGAAATGCCAAAGTGGGAGGATGCAGCCCCTGCACGCTGGGTGTGTGGAGCTGTATCTAGTCTCTGACTGGACTCTGGCTGGTGAGGGGTCATCACAATCTTGATGCTACTTCAACTGTGTGGCAGAAGAGCACAATCTGGCCTTCACTGCTTCCTTTGGGTTATCGTGATGCTATTTTGCACAGACGAGAAAGAAGTTAGAGTGGTATCTACAGTGCTATACCTGACCATGCTTTTCAGATTTTGCATGTTTGATACGTAGAGACTTGATGACATTTGGTGTGATTTAAAAAATGTAGCAGAAAAGCCTTTCTGAGGGTTTGTTTGCTCTGCTCTTTGACAAGGAGAATTTAACAGCGACATCCAGAAATTATGTGAATTACATGGTGGTGACTCTGGGAACACTTAGTGAGAAGTGAAAGTGTGCCTGAAGCATTAATGGGAATTTGGTGAAAAGACAAATTAAATTTTCACTTCCAGACATTCCACACTTCCAGCTGTGAGGTTAAAGGATGCTTCTCTTTTTTTTAAATACAGTCACCTAAATTAGTAAAATGAAGCAGCTGATGCTACAGATGGGTAATTTCAAATTTCAGATTTTTTAAAAAGCAAATAACAATTTTACCTTCTGCCCTAACTCTGCAGGTTTATCTGTCTAGTAACTTTAGTGGCCTGTGCGTGTTGCATGGTATGTATCCAGTCTAGTTGACAGGAGCTACTTGGATGTGAATTCCCTTCTTGATAAGTGCTTATATGAACACTTGCACGTGCAAATGTATGTTTCTGGCCAGTCTTAGATTTGGGTCAGCTCTTCAGAAAGTATCCTGTATTTTCTCTATAGAATAATTTCTTCCCTGCAATATAACATGAGATTGTCTGTCTCTTCTTTGCTTTGTTTAAATGTTTATAAAGCATATTGAAACAGGACAAAGAATAAAATAATGAAATAGGCAGTCATGTTAAAGAAATCTCATTTCTTGGCATTGTCAAAGGCTCAGTTTTGTTCAAGAACAGCCTTTAGTTTTCTTTCTTATGTCTGTGAATGTGCTGTGCTCTTGAAACTCTTTAAACTACAGATTGGTGAAAACTGCAAGGCATGTGAATAGTGACCAGGCTTTTCAGCCAAGCCGTGCCAGACTGAGGAAAGAGACAAGTTGTTTTCCAAGCACTTGCAGTCAGAAGTGTGTTTGAGACAGAACGACAAGTGGTGCTGGCCTGTGCAGTGACTAGGTGTTGCAGTCTCTACCCACTCAAGACTAAGATGGCTAAGTTTTTGTGATGTTTCACGATGAGCTGCACTGAAAGTTGAATGGGGGCCTGTTTCTTCTCAAGGTGAAGTGTAAGTGACAGTCTGTTAAACTGCTCATGCATTTTTAATTAGTTTATGAGTTTTTAAAAAGCTACAAGACTATTGCAAAATTCTCAGAAGGCCATCTTTAAGGAAAGTATTGGTTGAAAAAGAGGATGAGAGTAGAGCAGCAATAACAGCAATTTACTTTCTAAGTCAGACTGATTCCTTGCAAGCATCCCAGCAGAAGTAGGTCACTGAGACCTGCTTGTGGGCCTGTAGTGGCCTCTATAAATTTGAGGGTAGGACATATTCCTGTCTTGAGGCACTGTGTCTAGAAGCTGTAGAGGTGATAGTGAGAACCCCATCTTACATTTGTGCAGTGAGTCTGAAAAATGAGCTGGCAAATCTTGTAAACATCTGTCATGTTTTCCTAGGAAAAAATAGGATACAAATACATAGTTTTGGCAGACAAATACTCCTTGCATTCCAGTGAGATACTACCGTTTTTTATTGTATGAATAGTAGACTTCCTTTTTTTTTTTCCCCTACAGATAAATGATCTTTTAAGCACCAAAAGATCTGAAAAACTGTGTTTCTGCATGCATGGTGGTGTTTCAGGTTTGCCATCCCATTTCCATAAAACTTCTGTGTGTTAATTGGAAATCAATCCCCTTCATTGTTGTTGTGTACTTAACAAGAGCTTCTTGAGTTTGCATTTGTGTTACATGCAGTGGTGTGGACTGAGTGGTAGGTTGCTTCACCTGGATGTTGGTGAGGCATGATGCTGAAGTCAGCAGTTCTGATGCTTTGGTGCTTATTGGTGGGTGCTTTGAAGTTTTCTTTTCTTAAACAAGCAAGCAAAATTTGTTTGCAGTGCAAATCTGTCATTGCACTGGAATGGGTGAAGTCTAGGGACAGCAAAGGGATGTTTCTTTGAGAATTACTGTCCTGACTTCAGTAGTCACTTCACTTGAGGAGCACTGAAGGAACTAGGGTTTTTTCTGCCTCTCTGTATCCTTATTTTTCAGTGAGTGTTTGTCTTGTCATGCTGAAGAGCTGTCTTGTTGTTTGAAGATAAGAGAGTGACAGAAAAGAAAAATAGATATTGTGATGTTTGAACTTTTCAATGATATTTTCTTTTCTTTATAAAATATTTTAAAGAAAATACTCAGATCATGATGGCAGTCCTCTCCCGCTTCTCTTCCTTTCCTTTTTGTCTCTGCCTTGTCCACCACTTCCTCCCCTCCTCCTGCCATCTCCACTTCACTCAGGGTTGTGCCAGAACAAAATACGCTTCCCTTGGCTGGGCTGCATTCCTCAGATTTTTTTTTTGCTTGTGAGTTTGATCATAGTTTTTTGTTCGCAATGCAGTAGCGGGGAAGAGTCCCCCTGCAGCGCAGAACATACTGGGTTGCATGGGATAGCTGGGTGTCAGCGCTAGAGTGGATGTCGGGAAGAAGTGGAGAAATTGTGTCTTTTCACACCGCCTGTGAACACTCGCTTAATTTTGAGGTTTGCACAAATAGAGGAGACCTTTAATTCTCACCCTGAACCCCTTTCTGCAACAACGCCGTTTGCTCTGTGTTTTGAAGCAAAATGCTTTGTAAGAGATGCTAATTTGGGATCTGCTTCACCCGCCCTGAGGACGGAGACGTAAGGGAGCAGCCAGCAGGGTGGTGCTGGAGCGGTGCTGGTGCCAGTGCCGGTGCCTGTGGCTGTTGCCGGCGGCTTTCGCTGCGGCACAGGCAGCGTGCCTGCGGGGAGCGCCGGGCAGTGCTGGCCTGGCTGCTAGCTCCCCGCAGGGCTCGCATGGCGGCTGGCTTGCACTTCGTCACTTCCAGCGCGCTCCCTGCTGCAGCTCACCTTCTTGCTACTCAGGATGCTTGCAGTCGGCTGAAGTACTGCCCTCTGCTTCTTGGGGTCTCCAAGGCTCAATGGCTGGGGTGCAGAAACACCGAGAACTTCTTCTTACTCAAGTTAAGACCTAGCAATGCTGATCACATGCAGACATGGCTTGAGTAGCTTCCTTTTTGTTAAAAAAATATTTTGAGCAACTGCATGTAAGCACTGTTTGATTGCATTTAGTGTCCATCTGTGCAACTGTACTGTAAGTTTTATAATACTCAGTGGTATTTGTGAATTTTTCTTTTTGTCTTATGCCAAATTATGCCCACATTGCAGATGTTACATACAGTAAGGAGAAAGCCAATCCAGGAAAATTATCATAAGGCAAGTTACAAAACAAAGCAATATTCTTTCATACGGTACTTACACAATCACAGTGCTATAAAGCTACTTCTTGATGGAATTATGGTGATTTTATTACTGCAAAGTAGTGCAGTTTATATGTTATGAAAAATATTTCATGCAACCACAAGAGCATCATCTTCTTGAGATTTCCACTTGTGGTTTATTGCTCTCCCTGGAATGACCTATACTTCTGTGGTGAGCAAGAATACAAACCAGTTCTTCTCAACTTTTACATCGTGTAAGCTTGTATTTCGGGGAGGGGGATGAAAGGGAAGAGAGTGGTCATCACATTTCTGCTTGTATTTTGTCTGGGGATTCTGAACTTCTACCTTTAGGATCATTGTAAATGTCATTATAAAACAAACGTTTTTCAAGCTTAAGTGTGCACGTGTGTTTCAGGAGAGGAGACATTCTGAAATTTAAGTTTTTTGCACACACAGGTACACAAAACTTTATTCTGTTAAGAATTTGACATTTTTCTTAAGAGTTTTGTTTTTTCTTGGAGTTTCACAAGTCAGAAGCCACTTCATGTGAGGTAGGCTTCCTGTGTTAAGCACATCCTCCACTGAACGTGTAGCTGTGTTTGTTTAAAAAAGGTGTGATGAAAATGAGGTGTTGCTATCAATTGCTATTGAGGAGGTGGTGGTTGATACTGCATTGTAGCTGTGCTGTAATCACAGTTGTACTGAAGATTTGAGGTGAGGCTTTTTAACGTTCTAGTTAAACTGTTGTGGATTGGAGGGTCATTTTTGCCTTTTCCTGCTGTATATAGTGTGCAGCACTCCTTTTCATTGGTATTTCAACCATCATGCAAATAAAAACTGTCCAGTGTCTTCAGAATAATAGAGTTAATTAGCTATGCAGAATGTCTTAGAAAAACATGAACAACTTCGATCTTCTGGTTTGGAAGGCAGAAGGAATGGGAGTGGTCAGTCATTTCCTGTATGTTTGCAGTAGTGTCCCAGCTCATACAAGTATGCAGAAGGGATGAAATGTCAGAGTGAGAAGGTGGGCACTATATTGCCAATTTGAACAGGAGTTGGTCTGTGAAAACATACAATGTAAAACTAAAATATGAACTGGCCTGGTGCTACTTCTGTTTTAGCATGGGGAAGTGTGAGTTTTCTACCAGAGAGAAGCACATAAATCCCTAAGGAGACTGTCGTATCTTAATTGAAAAACTCCTTCAAACTTACCTAGAGAAGAAAATGGCAATACTGGGCACATGTTCAGGTGGAAGTTAATGTGCCTGTCTTGGCTAGCCTGCTGTATGAACATTACAAACAGTCAATGAACTGCATAAAGCAATCCTCTGTTAAGCAGTACTAGCAGAACATATGTAGAACATAGCACAGGATGGGCACAGAACTCCTCTGCATACTGAAGGTTGTGCTGTATGGGATATTGAGTGGCACAAGAAGTATTTTAGATTCAGATAAGGCATGTAATACAATTTAGCATAAGGGGATTGTGTCATACTCAACAACCTTTTATTTTTGATGTGTAGCTCCATTTTTTTCCTTTGCTGTTTGTGCATACAGGGAAGTGTTTATTAAAGAAAAACAATATCATGATATAAACACCATTTGTATCATTCGTACTATTAAAAAAATGTGGTATCTTAGGATTAGTGTGGCTTGCTTGATCTACTTTGTGTGCATTACATCATTTTTCCAGTGTTGCAACTTGGTCCCTACACTTTCTGTGTAAAGGAGTGTTCTGGATACAAGAAAAGACATTGATTTTTTTATCCAGAGGGAGATTTCACAGACTGGGATTGTCTCTGTGTTAGCAGTCTGCACACTGTGTGGTAACATGGAAAAAACATCAGTGGAATTCATGAAGGAAGGTAGAAGGGAAATAGACAGTGGGATGGGCATAGCAATGGTTCCTTAGCTTGTCAGTTTCTGTGCCTTAGAAGTCCCTTACTGTCATTTTCTTTTGCTTGCATGGCTCTTTCTTTGTAAAGCAAAAGAGGTTCTAGCTTTCTGTATATAGTCTCAAATTTTGCTCTTAGCATTATTGTGGAATTTTCCTTCTTTTCCCTTTTTCGTCTTGGAAGATGACTGCACACTCCATTCAAAGCAGGGAATTCATGCATGGTTGAGTTATATAGGACTATCAGTAATATCAGTGACCCTTCCCCTTCTGCCATCCTGAAGGACAAAACCTCAGGAAGCTCCTGCTGCATTAAAAGGGTCCCAAGATAGAGTAATGCTGTGCTTAGAATGGTGCCAAATGAAATTGAAGGCTTTTCATGCATTTTTCTCCAGATTTAATCAGATTCACTGGAGTCATTACCACTCTCAGCTGGTGAGCCTTGCCTACTTAGTTTGAGGTTACCACTCAAGGCTGCACTGGAGAGGTTATGTGAGCTCTCACTAATCTACATTGGGCAAAATCAGTAGGTTTTGCTCATATTATGCTGTTGCTTGTTTAGGCTAACCCTGCTGGCTTTGCCTGAGCAGGTGGTGAGTTCTTTAGTAACTCCTTTCACCAAGCAAGCTCTGAGGATGGTAACCTTCAGCAGGAAGAGCAGTTGAGTGCTGTTTTCTACAATGAGCACTGCAATTTAGGAAATGAACATATATCCATGACTTACTAACATTTGTGATATCAGACCCATGTACTATGGCCTTGAGAAGTAGTTTGGGTTTGCATCTCATATACTGTTAGGCAGCCTTATCTTGCTGTGGAAATCTAAAATGTTTTTAAATAGAAGCAGTGCAAGACTGGCTAATTACAGTGGTGTTAGATACTCTTAGGAATGGTAATTTGACAATTTTTTGTGGGAAGGAACGTGACAGAGGAAGATATAAGAAGATTTGAAGGTGGAGGAGAACAGGAAATGAAGCATGTTAATTGACCAAGTTCAGTGATACACTTTTATACATTGAAATGGATGACATTGGGAAGGTGGAAGTGAATCAACCTATTATATGGACTCATGCAGATAAGAAATGCAGTATGGCATAGACTTTATTAGTTTCAAATCCATGCATATAATGTAAGGGGAAATCTTGCATTCACGGAACAGCGGAATTTAATTATGTCTCTGGGTGTTGTTACAGGTAATGAACTGTGAAACAAGGCTTATCTACCTGTGCCTTACAGGCTTGCTGAAATGACTGTATGTGATTAAAGAAAGTGCATGTGTGCACATTTTAGACATTATGATTTGTTTGAAACATAACCCAAGTGATTCCTCACAAATATGCACAACAGAACGTAATCACTGTGTGATGGAAATCACTGAGTTGCAAACATCCTGTCTTTCCTCTTTCCAGTTTTTTATGGCCGAGCAGGCTAAGTGCTGTTGAGGGCTTTTCCTTCCACTGCTGTCTTGTGAAATTTTTTCTATAACTTGAGGGTCTTCCCAGGCACATAAGGTGTTCAACAAATGATGTTTGTTCTATTGTATTTTCCTAAAGCACCCAGATGAGAAAGAATTGTGTGATGGAGAACAATACTGACCTTTTAATGACTGAACTGTTGGGAGAATGATATGATAAACTTAATGGAAGTAGCATGCTTAAACAGCTGAGACTGGTGCAGTAGACATTTTAGAATATATTTACAGTTTTGAAATTTTTTGTTGACACTTGAAGTTTAAAAATAAGGCTTCAAGGAAGGGGAATCCCAGTCTTTTGTATTGTGGTGCAGAACACTGGAAAATTTGCACTGTACAACTATGAAAAGTATTCGAGGCTGCAATATTGTGGTCCTAAATTGTGGCTGGTGTGCAGGCAAGTATGAACCAGATCGATGTGGAGTAAAACAGTGCCTGTTGACAGTCAACAGGCAAGTGGGACAACAGCCAAATGAGGGCTTCTGCTTCACCTGAGCTTTATACCACCACCAGCAATTCATTAGATTAGTTGGCAGAGACCTGCTTGAAAATAGGTAATTCTTATTTTCTTTTCTGCTGTAACAGAATTGTATTGTCAAGGCTGTCTGTGTAAATGTATGACTGTGTTTTTGAGATCAGCCTGGTGATTTTAAGACTTGTTCAGTAATTCTTGATTTAATTCTAGCATATGTAGAGAGTCACATTGGCAGCCATAGTGCATAGTGATGCAGAAACCCTGACCGGTGAAATTTGTTTCCTGCGTAGCTGGTGAGGTTTCTTTCTTTTTTTGTCAAAATACATGTGCTTTTTTTTTTTTAGTTTTCTTGTAAAATAATTGATAAATTCATTTTAAGAAATACTGGTACTGTAGAGAAAGTACTTGTTCGTACTTGCTTACCTCTACCATTGTGTTGGAGTACTTCAAGCTGCTATGCTGATACAATCAAAAGAATTTTAGGCAGAGTATGGAAAAGAATTTTAGATTATTTTCATCAGTTTCTTTCATGTTTTACACTGATAATTCACAACTTCAATAATAAATATCAAAGACAGGGGTTTTTTTAAAGATGTCTTTTTAAAATTGCAAGTTGGGATTTCAGAGGTTTTTAACAAGCAGTTGGCCTATTATGATGCTTTTGGGTAAGGAGGAAGTTTCTGCTGTGTCTATAAATCTGTGTTGCCATCAATCTTTTACAGGTAAATATTACACCTTCTGTACATTCCACTGGTGAATTCCCTCAGCTTCTCCATCATGGTGTGAATGTGGGGTCTTTGCCACATAATGAGCCATATTTGTTGGCTCACCAGAATGGCAGCCCAGCTAATGTGCTAGAAGCCTCGATGAGATCCATTACTCCTCAGGTTAATGGGAAGTCTTCTAGTGATGACTTTGAGCAGCTGATCAGAAATATGTCCCAGGTAGGCATGTCATCTGGTAACCATGAAATGTGGATCACTGATTATGTAGAAGATGAAAATATATGTATGTTTATTTAAAAGCAATTTGAGTTATTAAGCAAACCAGTACTCACTTGTTATGTAAAACAAAAACAACCTTTTAATTTGAGGAACAATTGGTAAATGAGAAAACAGTTGGAAAAGTAGCCTTGACATTGTCACTGCTGAGTTATTGTCCTTGGCTGGGCAGTGTGCCTTTCACAGATCAGCATGCTATTATATTTCCATGCTCATTGTAGGACTGCCACTCTGTGCATGAGGGAAATGCTTTGTCAGAGCATGCTCTTGTATGCATAACTAATGAAAGCTAGTTCTGTGACTTGATTGGAAATAAGATGGAAAATTCCTTTTTGGCCTTGCTATGCATTGTTCTGTAGTCTTACTGCTTTCCTGTGGTAGGCAGAAATGGTGTACAAGTCCCTTCAGTGAATGGAGCTGAGAATGGCCAGGCATATATTCTAGCATTTTTCTAATTAACCTGTAATAGAGCCAGACAGGGGAAGTCTTCTGCTGTTCTCCTGGAGAGCCTTTTGCACAGTCCTACGTTTTCTCTCTTTCTGAAATTCGTCCTTTTTCTAGTTCTGCTTGAGAGTTGGCCTGTACCCTCTAAAATTTTATACACACATACTAGTTTAGTCGCTACTAAGCCGAAACTCTGTATATTTAGCTGTTGTTTCCTGATTTCCTCTTCTGGACTGTAACAATCTTTATTTCTCAGATCTTTAATATTGTCACTTTCCTGTATGATAGCAAGAAATTGGAAGTGAACAACTATGATCCAGTTATTAGCTGGTATAGCCTTGTCCAGCCGTACCTGTCAAATTAAAAACTCTTTTCCAAGTTGTTTACCACATTCATTAATACTGCTTTTCAAAATTTTTAACATTTGTACCCTTTTTTTTCTTATACTGAACAGGGTCGTCTTGTTGAGACCATTGAGCTTATTAAACCTTTAAGTGGTGGTCTGGGCTTCAGTGTTGTGGGACTCAAGAGTGAAAACAGGGGAGAACTAGGAATATTTGTGCAAGAAATCCAGGAGGGAAGTGTGGCACATAGGTAAGAGCACTACTGGAATATTTTACTGTACCAAGTGTTAACATGACACTGCAATTTACTTGTGTTACTGCTGTTGTTTTTGTGGTACAAGGGCATGTTTCTCTTGTGTTCTAAGCCATACATCATAGCAGATTTAAAATTACTTATCACTACAATTTATGTAATGTTGGAACAGGGCAGCATATGATCTGTTCTGAATTTCTAGAAACTACAGATGTAGTTCTGTTTGGTTTGTTCATAATATCGCCTTTCCAACAGGGAAAATGGGGAGGTTACTGTTCTGTGTCATGGCTTTTAAAGCTGAAATACAGATTTTGCCATCTTTGAATGGACCCCGAAAACATTTGGTGCAAAAAAAATTGCTTGTAACTAGCAGGGTTGTTTGTTAGATAGGGTTGCACTGAGCAGGTGTGAAACCCAGCATGCAAGGCTTGATCTGAAGTTGTTGGACTCTTAAAAAAAGATATGTTCAGCTGGTATTACCAGATACTCAGCAATAATAATAGCTTGCTGAAAGTATGTTTTAGACTCTAATCCTGATTCCACAAGTAGCGCTGAGAGAAATGGATTTCTGCTGTAAGAACAGCCTGAGGAAGCAAATGAACTTAGTGGTGAATGGCAGCAGCACTGATTCACTGCAGTCTGGTGGGGCGTATCACTGTTTGTGGATTTGCTGATCAGGATCCTGGCCAGAGCTGCTTCGTGGTGTACTCTGTATGTTGTATGGGGCAGCTAATTCATCTTGGTGCTGTTTCTCACTGTGCTGTAGGGAGAAGAGTTCTGATGATTTGTGGTCTGAACACTGTCCTTCTAACAGAGGGCAGAATGTGGCCTACAGAGTTAATTCAGTTACGAAAAGTGGCATGCTATATGTCATTACATTATTTACTAATCTGCCTAAATTCCACTTACTTTTTTTTTTTTTTCTTTTTTCCCCTTCTTCCCCTTCAAGAGGTCTTTGCTTTTACTTCTGTTATTCCATGGAGTTGAGACCTATCTTTACTGAATCAGGCCTGGCCGATTCACTGATGAGAAGAGAAACATTCAACAACTGCTACAGGGCTCATAAATCAGAAAGGCCCTGGCCGTAATAAGTCTTCAAGAGCACTCTGAAAAACAGTTCAAATTCACAAGAGATATATTATGGGTTGAAGCTAAATAGTGTTTTTCCTGAATGCTGTTGAGTACCTTGGCTTCTACACTGTAGGTACTCAAAAAAGCTGGTGTAATAGGGATCCTTGTTTTTGTTGCTGCCCTTTGTTTTCAAAGCATTGCCACTTTGGAATGTCAAAGACAAGATTCCAGAGTTTTTGCTGGTTTGTTGCAGAACCAATAGAAGCAGTAGAGGAGGCAGAGGGTAACTCATCTGTGTAGGCTTCATACACTTCCTTTGAAGTAGATCTAGGGAAGGGCTCAGTATGTAATTTTATAGTAGTGCTTCCTTTTGTCAGAAAGTGAAGAGTTATTTTTTAATTTGTTCAGGGCTTTTTTTCCACTCATTTGAAAGGGATCTGTTTTATCATTTTTCTTCCTGTTTCTCTCTCTGCCTCCCATTCTTTTTTTTTTTCCCTCCCTGGTTTTGTGCAAAGCAAAATTTGTTTCCATAACATCTTGATGAAAGTGTGTTCCACTCCATGGTTTGATGAATATTCAGAATGGGTGCACTGAACAAAGTGGAGCACTTGGTCTGTTAAGCAAGAGGCTCAAAGTCAAGAATAAGCATAAGTTCCCAGGCTATAGTTGAGAGCGACTGAGATCTAACGTGCTTAGTCTCACATGGGGGTCCAGGGAGAAGAAAGCTAGCTAGGGGGTAGTAGCCAGGGGAGAGTGGCAGTGGGATTAGCTTCAAAGGAAGCGATCACCAGGGTGCCACATCAGCTCCTTTCAGCAAAACTGCAGGGAGAGATTAAAAAGTGGGGGGAATAGAGAACAGGTTATTAAAAATACTGGAAGATTGTCAAAATACTGTAATTTCTGTGACAGCACTTCTTTGGTTTTTCTTGTTTGTTTATTTTGTCATCCCCCTTCCCCGTTTACCCATACGTGACAGAGATGGAAAGCTGAAGGAAGCAGATCAAATCCTTGCTATTAACGGACAAGCCCTTGATCAGACAATCACACATCAACAGGCTATCAGCATCCTACAGAAAGCAAAAGATAATGTCCAGCTAGTTGTGGCCAGGGGCACTTTCCCTCAGCTCATCAGTCCTGTAGTTTCCCGGTCTCCATCTGCCGCTAGCACAGTTTCAGCCCATTCCAACCCGGTGAGTATACCCCAAACATCTGTGTATTCAGTTCTGGGCATGTATGCATTTACTGCATCTAGTATTTTGAGACTTTTTTTTGTAACTTGTATGTACATTTCTTTCACAGTTGTTGAGTTTTTTCTTCTGTTTATCTTCGTTGTATATTTTCCTATGCAAAGAGTAGAAAATATTCAAGCTTGCTGGGGGGGCGTCTTGATATTGGACATATTCCTTCTTCCTGTCTGCCAAATTCTCTGTATCCACCAATGCAAATACAGCATGTTTACCTTTACTATATGAAGCTTTATTTTGAGGTAGCAGTAAATGGGATCTTTTTTCCTCTTCACCTTCTGCTTGGGCAAACAGAAATTTTTGAGACATTGCAATCTGATCTGTGCCACCATCTGGATGGGTGCGTCTCTGTTTGTTTCTCTGTTGTTTGTTAGCAGTGAGACTCAAGTAAAACACCAAGAGAGAGCCATTAAAATGCCATGTGTAGGGACATTCTTTAGGATGCCCATAAAACAGCTCTGCTACATTTCCTTTCCTTTGAAAGCTTTTGCACATCTAGGTGTAGAGAACATAGCTCAGAAACATGGTGATATTAACTGCTCTTTCTCTTCCTGGTATCTTACTCATGTAATGGCCTGGGATGAAACGGCCTAACTTCACTTTCTGTAGGTTTCTCTGTTCAGTCCCCTGTGGCTGTTCTTTAAGGGAGTCTATAATCAGAAGTATACAGAGCAATCAGTCTGGAAAAAGCAGCTATTTTAGTGTTTATTTTAATCATTAGCATAAGACCTTTAGTGAAGAAATTTCAGAATTATTCTTTTCTTCTGTGTGCAGGAATAAAGCTGATTGGCCTAACATTTCCTGTCAGCACATAGGAGAGGCCTGCTCTTTTCCAGTATTCTTGTGACACACTTCTTTCTCTGTGTGTTTGCCTCCATATTCTCCAAACAGCTTCCCTTGCTTCAAAAAATGTTCCTTTCAAACCTGCTACAACTCCTTCTGGTTTTTTTTATGCATGCCTTTCCCAGTCCTTGTGTTCCCTTCGCTTTCAAGTGCTGGGGAAGTCAGCTTATCTAGAGCCATTCTTTTTCCTTCAGGCTTTGCTTGAACATTATTGGTTTATGTTGACTGTGGATTCCCAAACAAGTACTACAGGGCTTTAAATTTGCAGTACCTTGATTATTCCAGAATAACTGCTTGTTTTCAAGATCCTAGTTGGTGGAGGACCAGCTGCAGTTTTAAATTTCAGATGAGTTTACCGTGTGGTTTGTTCTTCAGGGGAAACAGTACCAGGAGCTTCCAGTCGTCCCTTCAGTACCACCCCATGTGAGCAAGCTAGCGTTCGCCTTTCTTTCAGGGGAGTTTTGCTCCTGTCAGAACAGGAAGCCTGCCATCAGAGCTACTTCTTTCCAGTGCTGTTGACGTCAGACAACCCAGAAATCTGTTCATTACACAGCGGGCAGTTCTGCTAATGCCTACCTCACCATACTGGTGCTGCTTTCGGCCTTAACATCTGAGTTGGGTTTACGCTTCCTGCTGTGCTTTATTATAATAGCCGATGTGAATATGCACTTATCTGAAGATCTTAATTTACAGTCCTGTGAGATTTCCTACTAGCAGTATTTTTCTCACTGACCGCAGTGGGGCATGGAGGTGGACAGTCGGAGGTTGCTTCTTAAATTAATTTTGCAAGTTCTTGAAAGGTCTGACCCACTACCCAGCTCTGGTTTGTACCAGAGAAATTCCATCGGTTACGGAATGAGCAGTTTATTGCTTAAATATTATGTAACCTTATACCTAATAGTAATTGTTAGAAAGGGCCCATATTTCCACCTTCCTCCCACCTTCCTCTGTTCAAAAACATACCCAAGAAATAAGAGAAAATATTATTCAAGTTTTAATACGTGTGTCCTTATTTTAATAATTTGCAAGTTTGTATTTATTCCTTTTAGCTTCACTGGCAGCACGTGGAGACCATAGAGTTGGTAAATGATGGCTCAGGTCTGGGATTTGGGATAGTGGGAGGAAAGACAACTGGAGTGATTGTTAAAACCATCCTCCCAGGAGGGGTGGCTGATCAGGTAAATTCAACTTATTTTTCTGTTTACTGTTCAGTAAGGTGTGGAGTTACTCTTTACTTTTATAATCATGCTAGTTAGTGGTAGCTTTTTTCCTCCTGAGTGTAAAAAAGAGAGAGCAAGTGGTGAAATTTATCCCCAGTAAAGGTGTGTTTAGTGCAGGGGATCTGTGCATTTGAATGCAAAAGCTCCATCAGGCTCTAAATCACGTTTTCAAACCTGTTTAGATTATATGTGTTTGGTGTAGATGCATTTAGACTCCTAATTCTTTCATGAATATACTTGTAATCCAGGGGTGGGGACACACACCAAACACTTACTTGCTTTGCCCAGGCAGCTAAGAGAAGCATCTGCTTCTATCCACCGGGCTTAACTGAAGCTTGGAGCAGGCATGTGCCTTCATGTGTCTGCTTCAGGACACAGGCTCTGCTTCTGCCTGAAGGGGTCATGTGAACTGCATTTGGTGATAACAGCTCATTTCCAGCTTCTCCATTGGACAAGTATCTGGGGCTGTGTTAGTGATGGTCCAGGATTGAATAGGCACAGAGACTGGTCAGTCTTCCAACCACAGAAGTGGTGGCCTGGTAACAGGGCCTGGAGATGCATGGATAGGGTTTACTGCCACACTCTTTCCATGAGCAGATAGATGGGTTCCTTTTACAGACCTGTTTCTTTAAATACTTTCATATGGGCTAAATTCATGTGGAGCTTTGTTATTGATTAAAGGTAAATCATTAGGAGAGTAAACCAGTGGAAAGCAATATAAATAACTGGATCACAGTAAGGGAGAAAAGTATTTTATTTTGAAGTTACAGTTAATCCTGAGGACCAGGTTTTAAACAAAAGTGCAAAGCTGAATATACGTTTGTATGCTGCCTTTTGGAAGTGTGTTTGAAAATGAAACCTGAAGTTCTGTAATCTCCATGCAGTTGTTAAATACCAGTAGGTAGTAGCCATAACTGTGTGCATTTTTTTCTGTGCTTGGGTGGCTGATTGCTTGAAAAAGGTTGTCCTGGATATTTCTGGAGAAATTTCTAGTAAAATTAGTGTGCCATTAGGTAACCTACTTTTCTTCTCCATGTTATCAGGTTATTGACTTGGCACCCAAAAAAGTCACCTGATTCATATGTCTTAAAAGTGACTAAAGCTAGGTGGTCTTTTTCTAATTGTATGATACATGGGAAAAATGGCAGGATGTTAGTAGATTTTATTCATCGTTATTCTTCCTCCAGCATGGGAGATTGTGTAGTGGAGACCACATTTTGAAAATTGGTGATACGGACCTAGCTGGAATGAGCAGTGAGCAGGTGGCACAAGTTCTGAGACAGTGTGGAAATCGAGTGAAACTGGTAATTGCAAGAGGTCTTATTGAGGAGCTACCTCCACCAGCAGTCCCTCCAGGTACGCCGGTACCCATCTCCACACCAGAGAAACAGGTAAGCAACAGTGAATATACTTAACTCACAGCAAACTTACTTCAAACTTCCTTTTCTTTTAACTGCTATTTGAATGTCTGTCCTGGTTTTGGCTGGGATAGAGTTAATTTTCTTTCTAGTAGCTGGTAAAGTGTTATGTTTTGGATTCAGTATGAGAAGAATGTTGATAACACGTTGATGTTTTCAGTTGTTGCTAAGTAGTTTTTATACTAAGTCAAGGATTTTTCAGTTTCTCATGGCCAGCCAGCAAGAAGGCTGGAGGGGCACAAGAAGTTGGGAGGGGATGCAGCTGGGACAGCTGACCCAAACTGGCGAAAGGAATATTCCATATCATGTGACATCATGCCTAGTATATAAACTGGGGGGAGTTGGCCTGGGGGGCATTGCTGCTCAGGGGACTAACTGGGCATCAGACGGTGAGTGGTGAGCAATTGCATTGTGCTTCATTTGTTTTGTATATTCCAATCCTGTAATTATTATTGTCATTTTATTATTGTTATTAATATCATTATTACTTTTTTCCTTTCTGTTCTATTAAACTGTTCTTATCTCAACCCACAAGTTTTACCTTTTTCCTTCTGATTGTCTCCCCCAACCCGCTGGGTGGGGGGGAAGTGAGTGAGTGGCTGTGTGGTGCTTAGTTGCTGGCTGGGGTTAAACCACAACAATGTGTTTCACGCTTGTGTTCTCAAAAGCCAGGATTTTCTTTTCCAGTAACAGTGTTCTCGGCTGACAGTCTGGTAGAATTTAAATGTCATGAGTCCACAATGCTAGGAGCTATATGCTTGAAGCCTTTTGGGATCAAGGCTTAGGAGTTCCCTAAGTATGATCTGAATAACGTCTGGTTCTGGCTTGCTTGTGATTCTACAGTAATACTTTGGGAACAACTGAAGCCATGCAGTCTTTCCTTCAAACAGAGCAAGCTGGCTGTGTAGTATTTCTCTGCCTGCCTGTCCTTCTCCTCTCCAGGAACATTTCTTATTTCCATATCATTGCAGCTATCTGTCAGACAATTCCTTCCTGTGCCAACCAGCACACAGATGCTGCTTCTTTCCTACATTACCTAGCATTGCTCATTTGGTAGACATCTTCCAAAAAAAGTCAGCCAGCTGCTACCCTTATTCCCGTGCTGATGAATGTACTCTCTGTGCTGTTACTCCTCTACAACTGTCAGCCACTTAAAAAATGCTGTAAATATTATCATGTCCTGTCAGCTCAAAGCCTCTACAAAATAGGTCATTTACATGTTTGCAGCAAAGCCTGGTTTCATGGGAGACAGGAACAGTAGTGTTTTGTCACATACAATTATGACCAGATACATTTAAATGTGAATATGTAGAGTTAAGTAAATGACAGAAGAAAAATGTGTTTGTTTTTGAGCCAACAACTAGATAGAATTTATGCCTTACAAAGAATTTCTTGTTTTAATTTTTCCTGCTGTTTTTCTAGATATTTTCTTTCGAATTACAAATTACATTTCAGATAGGTCACTTTGGAAGAAAAAAAGTCTTAGTAATTTTTGCATGATTACTGTTATTTTGCCTCTGTTGATTGTAGTGGTACCTGTGGAAAACAAATGTATATTCATCACCTCTTTTGTGGCTATAAGGCAAATAATTAATCTTGACATGGAGTCTTCTGAGCATCTAAGAGTAGAGACAGACTGGTACTTCTGTGTCTCTAGAGCACTCAGAGTGCTGTATTTTAGATAAAGCAATCAGTATTTAGCCCAAATATTACTCATCTGGAAAGCAGCAGTCTCAAAAGAGAAGGCGAATTTGATAATTTAATCTGTTAATATTTCTTCAGTATTTGCCTTTCCGAGATTATATTTTGCAATGTTGAAGGCTGTATCTGCAGCTGCAGCATGTATAGGATTTCTAGTACTGAGGAAATAGCTCAAAGCTGCCAAGTGGCAGATTTTTTGACACCTTTGTCTCCATTTCCATCCTTTTCAATACCTTGTTCCTGGTGCATCTCTCCTGGCAGGAGGCAGGCTATTTTCAAACTGCTGCCTGCATGAAGTCTTGTTCTTGGAGGGAGCACCCAGTTAATGGTGCTGCAAGCCTCATTAATTTGGGTCTGGAGTGAAGATGATGATGGAAACAGCTTGGTTTGTTAATTTCTTCTGACAAATACAGTGTGGGTGAAGACTTCATGATGCTCTTGAAGTTATTAGTGAGAGCAGAATAGCTTTCCGAAACAGGCACTTTTCATCATGTCCCCTGTAGGTGTCTATCCTGTAAAAATTCATGAGGTTATAGAAATTGGAGCTGTTTTTTAGTGGCATTACCTGTGGCCAAAATAATCCTGAATTATTAAGCAGAGATGTAGTTAAAGCAGTAGAAATTTATTTTTCTTGTGTTTGATTGTGGTTTTGGGTGGAGGTCAGATAAAGAACTGAAGTCAGATTCTCTTTTGGCAAGTAGCATCATAGCTCTCCTGAAGTTGTCTTTTTTTTTTGGCACATGCACACTTGTCCAGTTAAACTGGTTTTAGTTAGTATTTTCCAGTTTGCAAAAAGTACTAGCTGCTATTTGTCATGCAGAAGAGACAGAATAAAATAGGAGTATAGCAGGATCTTGATAGACTTGTGCTATATCTGTGAATTCCCATTTTAAATATTTCCATAAATATTAATGTCCATGTAAAGACAATTAAATTGAAGCCTTGTATATATAATCATATACTGACACATATCAGCTGTGGAAGTGGCTAGTAACTGTCTGCTTTAGACTGCTAAAAGATGAAAAATTTAGAAAAAAAATTTTTTTTTAAGTTGAAGTTTTTTCAGTTTTTTTTTTTTCTTTTAAAGCAATATTGTTGACATGGGATTTTAATATGTAATATACATTCATTAACAATAAATAAATGAATTCATTACCCCAAAAATTCTTTGTTATTGAAATTCAGAGGGTTGTAGTAGACATTAGCAGAGACTGTAATTTTTTAACTAGCTGGAAGTATAATTGCTACTTTCTATAACAGAATTTTTAAATTTTTCAAAAACAAGAAATGTGGTTGCCTCACTAGTAATAGCTTTTATTATGTTTTAAACTCGACATGCATAGGAAAAAAATAGCTACAGTTTTTGAAGAAGAATTTAAACAAAAAGAATACAAAATATAGTGTGGTTTTTTTTTTTCTTCTTTTTAATAACACAGCAGTCTAAAGCTAGTTCTGAGGAGGTCCCAGAAGGGCAGCAAGCTACATAGTCTAATGTTTAAGCATGGTTTGTGTAACTTGCTGTGCAAGAGCCTCATTGTTTAATTTGTACAAATTTCACCAGTCATTTTAGTCATCAAATTATTATTTTAAAGGTTAGAGGGTAATATCCCAGGGGTGGTGTGGTGGGAAGGGCGTGACCTGCATTGCTTTACAGTGAGGAATGTTACCTTTGTCTAGTTTCTCTGCTGTACCCCAAATAAGAGCAGAAGCAAAGTTGGTACTTTCTGTTTTACATTTGTGTCTAATTTTACATGTTAATGACATCGAAGAATGTGGTGGATCTTTAAAGAAAAAAAAGCTTCCTTTCTAATCACGCTTTCCTTATTAGGCAGATGCTACTGTTGATAGCTGTGAAGATGGGGAGAAATTTAATGTTGAACTCACTAAAAACAACCAGGGATTAGGAATAACTATTGCTGGTTACATTGGAGACAAAACATCAGGTAATGATTGATTCCTGCAGTTTACTATACAATCTGTTGCATGCTGTGGTGTACGTGCATCAAAGACTTAATTTTAGTTTTGGTATAGCAGCTCTAAAAACCACCTTGACTATGTAAAATCTTTTTAAAGTTTGTAAAGAAAAAGGAATTGTGTTCCTCTTGTGAGAAGGACATTCAAATTAGAAGCAATCAGTTTTATTATAAAATACTACATCAGCATTTTTAAATCAATTTTTGTATTAACTCCTGGCGAAAGCTTGTTTTTACATGTTTTTGCAAAACAATTCTAAAATAGATTGAGCCATTTTCATTAGAACTAGCTGGGCTTTTAAAATTACATTTTCACTTTTAAAAGGCTCTTGCAAGATAATACATTAGTATTCTGATTAGTTTTAGGAGGTATTGTTACTATTTCTAAAACAATGTGTACAGTACTACTGGCAATCAAGAATGCCTTAGTGACTTCTGGGTAGAATAAATGTTTGTTGCCCTTTGGTCTGTTGCAGCCAATAAATGTTTGTTTAAATAAATAAATGCAACAGTGTTCATGTACAGTTGTGTATTTTTACTTCGTAATTTCCACTACATTTTTCAGAAAAATGATCCAAAACTCTGTTAGCCCTCCTAGGGGGGATTTGGCAAATGCAGTACTGCTAGGAAGGGACGGTTGTTGAATGTGTTGTAAAACTTCTCAAAGAGCTGTTGGTTTGACTTTTACCCATGTATATATTGTTAGAAAAACATATGGATAGAAATATCCCATGTTATTAGCGGTTTATAGACGTAATTTGTTGGCTTTAAGAAGCTGGACTAAATTTTAACTATCTGTTACATAGGATAGGGTGGTCACAGTTTGTGTGAGTCTACTCTTTAGCAGCTTCCAGTTGAACCTTCAAAAGGCAAATTAAATTGTAGAACACATGATAGATCTGATAGTATATTTTAACTGATATAGTGTTGGAGTATCACCAGTCTTTGATTTTAAATTATTGTGCTGCATGTAACTGCATTAGAAACTATACTTGCCTTAGGAACTAATTGGGTATCTCACTTAATTTTGTGACTTAACACTTAGTTAAAGAACAACTTTGCTGTCAGAGAAGCAGCAGTGAAACTGCTGGACAACAAGATCTATGGCTCAATCTTTCATGAATGACAAATAGCAACTTGTCATGTTACCATACACCTGTAACAGGATACAAAACCACTTGGAAGTTAGTAAGACCAGCCATTTAATTATTCACAAAACCTGAGAAAACAAAAGTTAAGAAAAAAATGAAAAGAATTGTTTATATTGTGACTTAAATATATTTGTAGTCTTATTCTTCCTAAGCTGAATATAGTCATTAGAGCGAAACAGATTTAGCCCTCCTTTCTGCTAACTTTTGTCATATTGAGGCCCAGAAAAAGGTGAGTTTCAGGTCTGCAAAGGCACTGGGGTGTCTTGACAGTTGTTAAACCCCATTTTGTAGTGGATTATCTTCCCATCAAATGTATTAATTTACAGTTAGATCTTTTGTTGAGAGAAAGTAAGTTCTATTAAGATTTCTGATACCAGTGGTACAGGCCTGTGACCCTTGGTCCTGATTTCTTGCCAGTTCATGCTAGTATTTTTCTCAGTTTCACATACACTATGCAAAATGTCCATGTCAGAGCTCCATAGATTTTCACTTTACTGAGCTGTTGAAGTTGTTTCAAATTCCAGTGTGTTTTTTCCTGAAACAGATTTCTTTTTGTAAAATGTCTCTTGTGTAGGTGTTTTATATATATTACTTTTCCTTCTAATTCAAAATCAGTAACTGTCTAAAATGGTTTCTGTTTTGGGGTTTGGATTTCTTTTCTTTTGTGTCTTTTTTTTTTTTTTTTAATTGAATCAAATACTGCCTTACAGCTATAGTTAAAAGCTGGTTCAAAAGAAGGTTGTAGTCCTGCTTGGTTATAATTTTCTGTGTTTGGTTATCCAAGAATGCATTTGCTTCAGCATTTATTAAGTACATAGAAAATAGAGAATTTACCAGGTTAGTGTACTCACTGAATTTTTTGAACTGCAGTTTTAAATCTGACCAAGAGTCAGAGATATATTTTTTGTCAATGTTGGTTTCAACATTTAGATTAAAATCAGTTAGAATGTTTCATCTTTTGCAGCAAGAATTGGGAATTTGGCAGTGTAAGATTTTGAATGAAATCTGGTCCAATGCAAGCTGATATTAGTCAGGTTTATTCTTTAGGAAAATAATTACATGTTTTACTTAAAGCATATACATTCTTGATGACTCTTTCCTTATCTTACCTGGAGATTGTGTTTTCTTTCTTTTTCTCCTTTTGGCTGGTGGCATTAGTTGGAGATTGTTGCATTATTTAAATTGTTTCTTAAGAAATTAGTTAATTTAATTTTCTCTGTTTCTTCATCCCAGAACCTTCTGGTATCTTTGTGAAAAGCATTACAAAAGGCAGTGCTGTTGAACATGATGGCAGAATCCATGTGGGAGATCAAATTATAGTTGTAAGTAAACACAGAAAGAAATGAAATCACTTATCCGCAAAACTCCACTTTAAGTTGTAAAGACATGCTCATATAGTACTTGTTTAAAACATTTAGGATTGGCGTTCAAATGGTGAGTCCTTTTTTTGACTGAGTGTTCAATCACATTATCTTCCTGGTTATGCTGCCTGTCTGTAACCTGTGTTTCTTAAAATCTGTATTGTATGTATGTATCTTATCAGTAGGAGCTTTGAGACTGCTTAATAAAGGCAGAGTTTCAAAGTTTGATTCAAATTAAGCAACTGTTTTAAAAATTTTTTTTTTGAAGTATATCGTTAAAATTTTAGATGCTCAGAGAAAAAAGAAAGTATTTTCATGCATAAAATGTTAGTTGTGTGGTGAAAATCAGGTCACGAATGCAGGAACTACATTTTTGTGGCTGTCATAGATCTGTCCTTGCATTTGTGTGAAGGCAGCACTAAGAACAAGTTATGGTTTCTCTGCAAGTACAAATGTGCCTGCATGCTTGTATATGGAAGTATATCTGGTTTTTATAATGATTTAAATGTTGAGTACAAATGGCTAAAATTTGATTATTCCAAAGTTTGATTTCTTCTTCTACTGCAGATGCAGAAGGAGGAAAAGATTTGAGTGACCTCAGACAAAAGAATAATAAACATTTTTAAAATATTGTTTGCTTAAAAGTGGAGGAAAAATTAAATAACCCCAGCTCTTTATAAATTACTTTATATTTAGAATAGCACCAGAGCTGGAAGAAGTTCAGAGAAGGACAACAAAATGATTAAGGGTCTGGGGAGAGTCTTCATGCAGGAGGAATTAAAATAATGGAATATGTGTATTGTATAGATAGACTGAAACAACTACAGGAGTCAAGGAATATAGTATTGTTGGAAGTATTCCAGAAGTTAAAGGGCCTGAGGGGTGAGATGAAGAAAGAATAGAATAGTATGGAGTTTGCAGGGAGAAGGAAAATAAAAAGTGGTGTGTAGTAGGGATAATGGGATGAAATTGAGCAATGCCAAAGTCTTGAGTTTCAGAAAAAAAACCTGAGTTAATGGGATAACAGGGTAGCTTCAAACAGAAGAGGCCAAAATCTTTTCTTTAAAATATTAAAATGATGGACCAGGGGTAACATCTGCCTGGCTGAGACAGTGTTTGATTGGGAAATTGGACTTCATGGTAATAGTAGACTTCACCGTGTCTGAGGTTACTTGGCCTCAGAACAGGTGTGCTCTGTGGATGTATGTCTCTCCTCACCCTTCCCTTCCCAGCTCTCCCAGCCACACCTGTGTTGGTCTGTTCACCCAGTGTTTTTTCCTCGGAGGTGGGGATGGCTGAAGTGGTTGAGCAGGCAGGCTGCACAACGTGCCCTGCACAGCGTATGCTGCATCCTCTACCACCTCACAGAGCAGATCTGCCTGGCCCCACTGTGGTGGGCATCCAAAACACTTCTCCCCACTTTGCTGGTTTTTACCTAGCTGTGGGGTACTACAGTGAAAGTGCTTAGTGTATGCAATGTCGTTAAGTCGCCCAGGTTTTTGTTCTTGTCCCTCCACTTGCTTTGTGCTCAGGCTAGCAGATGCTGAGAGCTCACCCCATTATTTTGCCCTGGACATTTTTTTTTTCTGGGTCGTGTCTTGTGGGCTGAAAAGCTGCTTAATCCTGCAGGTGGATGGAACAAATCTTCAGGGTTTTACTAACCAGCAAGCAGTAGACGTTTTGCGGAACACAGGACAAACGGTTTGGCTCACTTTGATCAGAAGAGGGCTTAAGCAGGAAAATCATATTCAGCCCCCGGAGGACTTCAGTGCTGCTGTTGAAAAGGACATACTGTTCCAAACAATGGATAGTAGCACAGCCAAAGGTAATTAAAACTGGCTTTGCTTTAAAGTTGGCTTGCAGCATTCTTCTTCTCAATTGCAAACTGGAAATAAAATGGGCCAGATTCATTCTGGGTAATATTACTGATGGCAGAGCTGTTGTACATGAGGCGAGAATTTGGTCGACTATGGTTTGATTAATCTTTTAGACAGAGTGGTGTTATTTGCTGCATTTTCAAAGTGAATGTTGAAAGCTCTGCTCTGCATTGCACTGCTGGCTGAATTGCTTCAAGACTTTGATCCTGCAAATCTTCAAATGGTAAGGAGGCAGTGAATGTTTTATTTGTGCTCAAGGGTGAGAGCTGCATTCAAGAGCCAGCAAAGAGATACCCTCCACAATGAGCAAAAGCAAGTCTCAGTTCCTTTCTCTCTTGCATATCAGTGTCACAGGCTCAAGATATGAGAGGAGTGGCCTATATCTAGAGGTTATTAATAATCTGATAGGGCATTAACTATATATGTGTACAACGTTCAGAAGCCAATGGCCATTATTAATTTTGCTGCTGATGAGATGAGATTAGTGAAGCTTACTCTTGCACTGTGCACATCTTGAAAAATATGTGCCAAATCTTGAAAGTCCATGTGTTTGAACAGAATATCTGCTCGGAGGCTGGATGCACAAACAGATTTTTGTGAGCTGTTTGTGTTATAGGTTGATGTCAGCAGAAGTGTATCAGAACTCATAGACTAAGGTGTAATCCCCACCTTGCACTAGATTTTGAAAGACCCAGTAGTATGTTATCTGTATGGCATCCTCTCGTTTCCACCTTTAGCAAAAATTACAGAGGAGGTGCTCAGAAAGTACTGTTTCTGCAGCCTAGAGGTGTTCAATACAGCTGACAGCCAGAAACATACCTAACAGAACTCTGTGGTAGGTGAGACTTTCTGCAAGTGAAAAGTCTGTCAGGTATGCAGGTCTCCAAGTCCGTAGCATTTTCATTTTTCATCATCAGCTTCCTGAATCGCACAAAGGAAAGAAGGGG
>JAVJGG010000074.1:48928060-48944936 GCA_035590195.1 Aviceda cuculoides
AGGTGTTCTGAGATTTGGTTTTATTTCTCATTACCCTGCTCTGGTTGATTGGTAATAAATTGAGTTAATTTTCCCCAGGTTGAGTCTGTTTTGCCCATGACGGTAATTAGTGAGTGATCTCTCCTGTCCTTATCTCAACCCACGAGCCCTTTGTTATATTTTCTCTCCCCTGTCCAGCTGTGGAGAGGGGAGTGATAGAATGGCTTTGGTGGGCTCCTGGAGTTCAGCCAGGGTCAACCCGCCACAACTGCCCAGCTCTATTCCCAGAACACTGAGTGTAACGGAGGATAAAGTCTGGAATGCTGTCATTGCAGAAGGAAATAGTTGAATTTCTGGTGTGTAATTACTCATTACAATGCAAACAGCACTCTGCAATTTAGCAGTATTTTATGTTGGAGTTATATGATGGGACATCACTTAGAAAGGGGTAATAATTTTCACATTTAAGAATTAAAAATAGGTGGAAGTCTAAACCTATGGGCGGTATGGACAGGAGGCTATGTTCCCGCTGAAGGTTCATCTGGAGCAGAGCTCCAACTTTTTTAAAAACCCAACTATATTGAGTTATTTAAAGCTCATGCATAAAAGTTAGCCTCTCAAGACATAAAAGAGTAAATAAAATAAGATGTTTTTCTTCCTTTTATTTAATTAGGATCCTGTTGATCCAGCAAACACCGTAATTGTGATTCGCTCATTAGTTCCTGGGGGTGTGGCAGAGCAAGATGGCAGACTTCTTCCCGGAGATCGGCTTATGTTTGTTAATGATACCAACTTGGAAAATGGCAGCCTGGAGGAAGCAGTACAAGCACTAAAAGGAGCCCCAACAGGAACAGTTAAAATAGGAGTTGCCAAACCACTGCCTGTAAGGATTTGCGAATTCAATCAGTACTTTTTATGTCGTTTAAGCTGGTACATGATGATCCTGACTTCTGCATACACTTTGTGTGCGTTGGGGTGCAGCTGGGTGGCTCAAAACATCCAGAAACTGTCTTTAACAGATTCGTCTATCTCCTTGCATGGAGGAGTGGCCTGTGTAGTGCATGGCTGGTGTAGTGATTGCAGGACCTAGCACACCTGTCTTGCAGCTGAGAAAACAGTGAAGCATCTTGCAACCAGCACAGTCTTTCAGGGCTCCAAGTTGCCAGGCACAATTTTGTACACTTTACAAGGTTCTCTGAATGCGTGAGGTGGTGACATAAACTCAGTTTTACATGGTTTGCCTGGAATTTGCCTATTCCTTGCTTTGTGAGGTATAGTACATGTGCAGTCTTTGTATTTAGACTGCACACTTTGTGTTTAAACAATGGTGAGTAGTCTTCCATTCATATACCTCAAACTGTTTATTTTAGCATAGCCATAAATAATTTCAGGCTTGATTTTAGAAGGTAGTCTGTAACAATTAGAAGAATGAAGTTGAAGGAGACCTAAGGTTACCAAGATAGTGTATCAGTAAGGATGCTAGTGGATTAGTGTCCTTGGTGTGTGAAATTCAAATTAGTAGAATGGCATCAGTTCATACATACGAAGAAGATACCTTTCACTGTATTTGTAAGCCCAAGTGGAGTCTTTGGTGTTCATTTTTGCTTTTCATGAAATGATAATCATGTAATCCTGTAATCCTTGTGGATGCAGATACCAAATTTTCATTCTTAGTAGAACTTTGTGGAGGGGGTGGGAGGGAATGGCTGATGTTTAGGTTACTAGAAGCTTTGCTTTTTGTAGTAAGTGTTACTTTTTAAACTTGCTTTGTTAAATTAGTTGTTTGTAGTGGACACTGTTACGAAAATGTTTTGCAAATCAACATTTTCATACTTAAGAAGATACTCTCAAAGAGAAAATATGTAGAAATGTATGGGGGTTTTGATTCTGTTCCCAGCAGTTTGTAAACGTTCAGCATTTGCACTTCAGTATTTCATAAATTATACTTTCCAATTAATTAAACATTTTGAATAACCACTGGCTTCTTTGCAGTACTGGATGAATGCACCTACCATCCAATTATGTTGGAAAAAGCTACTAGTTTGTAGTCAGAATTATGTTTTGTCATCTTGAGGCTGATACAATTGTTCCACCCAGCAGATACAATCTTAAAACACAGACAATGGATGCAGTCTTCTTGCCTGCTAACAAGATTACTCTGTGGCTATCAAGGTTGCAAAGGCCTCTGCTGTTAGGTCTTTCCTTGGTGGCAGCTCTGCTGGCAGTTTTAGTATATGTTTAATAAGAGCAGAAATTTAAAATTAGTTTAGACTAAGCTGTGGGCTCTGTGGTGTACCTGGATAAGCCTTTTTCATTACTTGGAGATATAAAATGAGATGTGAAGCTGAATCAATTCAGGTAAATTTGAAGAAAAATAATTGTCTCTTTACCTACCCAACACTGTGACTGTGATTGAAATGAACTTTCCTGCATTTGGAATTCATTTGCCTCTGTAAACCCCCACATATCACACACTGCACGCCCTGTGTCGTGGCCACTCATCCAACTCAGAGCTTCATTCTTTCTGCAGCTTTCACCAGAGGAGGGCTATGTCTCTGCTAAGGAAGATTGCTTTTTCTACACTGCCCAGTCACTTGAGGAGGAGGGGCCAGCTGATGCAGCCCTCTTCCATGCTGAGCTGGCTCTGGTTAGTGGCCCAACTTACCAAAGATTCCTTAAGTCTTTGCATTTTGTAATAAAAGGGGTTGCTTTGTCACTGTTCATGCTTATTTTTTAATGTTTACTGTCACCACGTTACTCATCCACCATAGTTGGAATGCATCCCCACATGGTAGAAACTGGCATGTGAAGATGTTGGCTGTTTGCATGAGCTGTGAATCTGGCCTATGATATGTTAGTTGCTGGAAAAAAAGGAAGCATTTTGCTGAGATTTTCAGAAGTGCATGGCTACCCACTTCTCCTTGCATGCACTGAGTATCTCTTTGAAAATCTCACCTTGTGTAGAGAAACGTTCTTGTGCTTGTTTCGTAAATAAATCTCTTTGCCTATATATCATAATACATCACTTCTCTACCTTGAAAAGTTTCTGGAACCCTCTTTCTGCATGTAAGCCAGCCTTAGAAGGAATGCTGTCTATCTTCAAAAGCTGCCAATGCTTCCTCCTAATAGTATTCTTTAGACTTCAGCATCAATCAGTGATTATGAGATTTGCAAGGTCAAAAGGTGTTCACTTGTACAAACAATGTGGCTTACCTGAGCATTCAGTGCCTTAAATAGCCCAGAATTTACCAGTAAGAACTCAGATAAAAAAGACAAAGGAAATAGGACTCTACAACCCCCGCCCCCATAGCCCCCCAAACCAGAATATAAATGTATTCTGAGTGTGTCTTCTCATGGTTATTTGTACTGGTCTGGATCTGACATTGAAGTTACTTGGCCCTCATTTTCCAGGCACATAAGTAGGGAAGCAGTTTCTACTAAATACCAGAACTTAATTCATGAGAAAAAAAAGCCAAAACCAAACAAAAACCTGAAATGGATCCTTCCTAGGCAAAAATCTCTGAATTACTGATTTGAGTATGTTTGCTATTTTTTCACATGTGCAAATGACAAGCTGTTTTTAATAACTTGCTTTTAAACAAGACTGCCTGTTTTTTCTTCTGCAGTTTGTTACCTTGGAACGGTAGTTAGATAATAGTATTTGCCTTACTGTGTTCATTGAGAAGAAGTGTGAAGAAGCCATGTTATATATTGTAAATATCCTTTAATTTAAGGTGTGTTGAAAAGATCAGATTAAAACTTAAGTATTTAAAAAATTGACTTCTATCTGTGATTCATACAGAAAAATAAAAATTGTGAAAGAACAATGAAAATACCTGGCAGATAATAATATGGTTAAATTGTCAACTCTGTCAACTGCCTAACAAAAAGTGCAAAATTTGAAATTGAATGTGCACTCCTGAGGTACTGTTTTTCATAGATAAATCTACACTCAGATCCTACAGGTCTGTCACTGTTTTTCACAATCCTTTTTTTAAGGCATAGCTTCGGTAACAGTAGTCTGCATTTTCCATGGGCTGAGAATAAGTTACACCAAAGGAGCAGTTTGAATTAGTTGTTAAGTCTTTAGGTTTGAGACAATAAAAAAATGGATCATTGTACCCCAAAAAGGAATCAGTATGTTGAATTACTGCAGATTGTTGCTGTTGCTGTTGTGGATCTGACATAATGAATTCAGAGTATGATTAACCACAGGGGCTGAAAAACAACAGTTAGGTCCCATCTCTGCAGATGGGTACACTTGGCTGCTTCATACAAGTTTATGGTACGGTCATGGCTCTGAACTCACTGATCGTTTTTGTTAGCATACACTGCTTTCTTGAGCTCTGCCAGGGGAGATGAAATTATAATCAAAGTGTGTAGTATGGGAAGTACCATAAATTAAGTCTTTTAGGACTTAATTTTATTCTAGTATTTGAAAGTATATGAGTCTTGAAAAAACTTATATATCATGTAAGGAAAAAAAAAGGCAAAAAATACTGCTCATGTCCATGTCTGGAACTCTTTTAAAAAATTTATTTCTCATGTAAGACAGGAGAATTGTCCATATTGATCTTGTTGTCACATGTAAAATATTTTGGAAATCATAAAATATCATGTTATAAATTTTTCTTATAAAGGTATTGGAAAGCATTGCAGTTTCTGGAAGATATTTTTTGTACCCTTTTAAAAACAACTGAACCTATGAAGCTGGATGGAGGGAACATTCCTGACAGGTGGCACTGAGTGAAGCTCATTATTTTTAAGTGCTAATTCTTGTAGAATAAAATTTAAAAAAAAAAAAAAAGCTCTACAGAAATCAAAATATTGATGCCAGGGAGTACAGCAGAATTCTTCCAACACCTCATACTTGTTAACAGGCATGAGCCTGCAACTCAGCCCTGCAACTCATTCTAGTTGAGACCCTCACTTAAGATATTCTGTGCAAACTCTGAAGCTGTAGTAACATGAGTTGTAACTGGAATCAGAAATTTTTCCTACTATGCTGTGCAAAGGTAACTTCAATATAAAACATGGAGGGGAAAAAAAAAAGGAGGAAAGTGTCAGTCAGTATGTAGCAGCTGAGTTGCATGTGTTTGGGGCTTATGTGGTGTGCAGGTAGCAGCCTGGCTGATTGAATTGCTTTTGTTGTTAGGTGGACTCCAGCGAGGCAGATCTAGCGGATGAGTCCACCTTTGAATCGCAGTATTCTCTAGAGAATGACGTCTTCGAGGCTTCAGTGATAGCTCTGCATGGCAGTGCCTGTAGCGGTGAGCTGAACTACAGCTTCTCTCTTCCGTTGTCAACTCCCAAGGTAAAAAGGAGGATGGTTTTATTGATGACAAACTTTGATTATAAGTGTGAAGAGGCTGTATTATTAGATATAAATATTTCATGGCATCGTGGTTCAAACTGCACTATTTATTACCAGATTAAAGTGGAGTTTTGTTTAGGGTAGTGCTGGTGTCCTTCAGATGCCTGTGTTGGAGAGAGAGGCAGCTAGAAGGTTGAAAGCTTGGATTTTTGTTTTGTATAGCTAGATAAAGTATAGTGAGATGTTTCTAGTGTTAAAATTGAGCAGTCTGCTACAAAACTTAATTCAGAGCATAGTAAAGAGTGGTAACACAAAATAACTGCATTATTCTACAGTATTTTTGGTATGAAAAGCAAGAGTAAGTTATCATCCTAAGATTTGCTTTTATGCTTCATAGTTATTATGTTTGCTAATTAATTGACTGTGTTCTTGAATGAAATGTTCATAATGATACTATAATTAAAAGTAACTCTGTATATATCAAACCTCTGATTGCTAGTAATTTCTGTTTAAAGTCAGTAAATGGAGATAAGTTTCTTAAGAGTACTGCAAAGATCAGTATCTTTTTTCTTGCTGGTCACATACCTATAATGACTTGATTCTTTTTATCAGAGTTGGTGTTTTGTTTCTCTCCATGTTTTTTCATGCTCTTTTTTTGTGGCAATCTATGGATTTATTCTGCTAATCCAGAGTCTTCCAAGTAATTTCTCCTAGCAGTCTTCTTAGAAAACAACATTGTAGGGATTTCTCTCAGGTTTGCAGTCTGTGGTCTTGAATAGAGTAGCTGCTGCTTTTTCCTCCACACCTGAGCTGCAGTAACTCCCTTTATCTCTTGTGGAATATGTTCAGCCCTGGTCGGAAAGCTAAATTCATCTTCTAATGGTTTCTCCTAATCCACAGAAGAGCACATTTCGGCTGCGCCAGTGGGACAGATTGCATTGTTTAACTCTGTAATTGTTACTTAAACGGATTATGCATTTTGCATGCTGAGAAGCATTTTATGAGATAGAGGCTGGATTTACATTATATATCAAGTTGAGGCTCTAGAAAGTCTTAAGTTATTTTCAGGATTGACTTAAAGATGACCTTAGTTTGCATGTTTTTTTAAAGATTACAGTCCTGACTTTTCAGTGTTCCTCTTTGTGCACCAGTATGAAGTAAGTTCTCATCAAGTAACATTCTATACCCTGCAGTTATGAGTGACTTCACAAAGTAAACATAGTGAGAAAATCTGTTCATAAAAGCAGACATTTGAAGCAAGTGAAGTGCAGTAAAAAAATGAAAAAAATTGCTATTTAGTGCTATGACGAATGCAGAGGTATTTCAGCTATTTCTGGCTGCAGGGCAGTTGACAGGTTCTGAATGCCTTTGGTGTCACTTTTAAAAATATGTGATGAAAAAAATACTTAAAAGTAATGCAAATGCTGTAGTGAGACCACATGTTGCTGTGGTTACGAATTCCTGAAATCATGCTTGTCTTGAAAAATTACAGCATTGCTTTTCTTTAAGTGAAAAAAAAAAGGGCATATGCTGCAACTCTAATATGTATATATGGCATATGGAATAAATGTTGAGTACAATCTGGGTCTTGTTTTCACTATTTGGAAATGGATACAAAACAGACTTAAAAGTAGATGTCCCAGCTGTCTTTGAAACCTTGTGAAATAATTTAAATAGATTATAGTCCTGGTGTTATCGAAAAGGTAGGAAATTATTTAATTGATTACATCATACAGACTAGTTGTATTTAGGCTTTTCTCAATTATCTTCTCAGATGTTACTTAAACCACTTACTTACAGGTGAACCTTTTCTGATGGTTGTTTGGGGACAGAGCAAGCACATACGCACTTCATGAAGGATGAGAAAGACTAATTCTAAGGCCCTTGATACAAAATCTTGCAAAATATCCCAAAATCCTGGGAAACATGTTTTTCCCACCTTTTGGAAAAGAAATAGAAGAATTAATAGGACCAGTGGGTAACAACTAAGAGAGATAGAGGTAGACATTCTTGTGATTGCATTTACTACATTTCAGAGAAAAATTCCTAATACTGATACAGTCCTCTAAGTCCAACATTTAAGTCCTTGATATATCTTTCTAATAGCCTACATGTTTTTAAAACTACTTATTTTGAAAGGCCAGTTAGAGAATATTTGAAGATTTTTTTTTCAGAAGGTTGTGATTCTTGCAATCCCTTAAAATATTTGAAATGCAGGACCTTGGAATCTTGAAAGTCTAAACAAATTTTGTGTAGAGAACTTAATCCTAGTACTGCAGCCATAATTGATATACTTGCAATAAGTACTAACTGCTAATTTTCTGTAACTGCATGATTGTATTTCATTGTTGTCACATTTCAAAACCTCCGTGTTCATTTTTTGCTGAGATTTGACCGAGTTTTTACATTTCCCTGTTTTTGTGAAAGGGATGTCTAAAGATGTCTAAATAGGTTTCTACTCAGTTA
Organism: Aviceda cuculoides; assembly: GCA_035590195.1. Taxonomy (NCBI): domain Eukaryota; kingdom Metazoa; phylum Chordata; class Aves; order Accipitriformes; family Accipitridae; genus Aviceda; species Aviceda cuculoides. Next base: position 48,935,820 of record JAVJGG010000074.1, read on the forward strand.
AATGGATGATTAGATTGCATTCTTGTTGTCTGAACTGCTTGAAATTGCTTCTTTCTTGGTAACGTGTTTTGAAAGTAAAGACCTTTGTCTTGCAAAGTTCTTCCACCTAAGATGATTGGATGCTTTAATTTTAATAACTTGCTGGAATTATGTCTGATTTGAGAATCTGTGAGTGGACATTACTTTGCTGAAGTTAGCGGAGAGTTACTGATGAGTTAGTACCAAATTAGAATTTGGCTTTCAGCAGTAACTTACTGATTTCTGTTATTTTAAAAAAGAAGAAAATGTCTGGGGAACCAAGTAAATTTTATAGTAAAATGCCTGTAGGGATCTACTGAAGACACTGATGTTACAACAAATATGTTTAAGTTCTGGGAGATGGGTTTCTGTTTAATATTTTTAGCATGAAATGTACTATTAAATTGTATTACAAAAGAATGTTGATCGTTCATTGTCTTCTGTGTTTAACAGTCTGTTGGAGAGGAATGTTCAAATGCTGATTTCTCTGTCTCTGACAAGAGTCTGTACAGCATGGATCTGAATCAGAGAGTGAGAGAGCAAAAGTCCATAGTGGGCAGTAGCCTGGACACTGCAACTGGTTTTGCTAAAAAGGATCTTCTGCCTCTGGATGTTTCGGATATCAACCAAAATGAAAGTGAAAACACAGCTACATGGACTGCATCTCAGACAACAGCAGAAATTGCACAATGTACAAGCCTTGCTACTACAATGCAGCTTGATCGCACTGGACAAGTAAAGATTTTTTTTTTTTTTTTTAATAGTAATTGAAAAAAATCTATGGAAAGGCCATATTACACCATAGAATCTCCTACAGAAATAGACACTGGACAACAGCTGTGTATGGTTCTTTCATTATAAATACCTGTCAGATGTGGTAGCTCACATCAAAACTTAGGGATTTAGATCTATCCAAAATGGAGATTATTCATGGCATCAAGATAGTCATCTACCAGAGACTAGCAATACAGCGGTATGTAAAAGTCTGCTCAAACCTCACAGCAGTAGACACTGCTGGACCACAGTGTACCCACTGGGCAAGCAGGGGCCTTTTCTTATACCCTATTAATCTCCGCAGAGGCATGGGCACAAGGAGGAGGTGCACAGCCGGAAACCAGGCTTTTCCTAAGCCAAGGGGGAGTACTGTGAAAGTCTTGCCTCCTGGTATTTGCACAAGCCTGTGCAGTTCAGTTCACAAACTAGTCTGTGATGCCACAGTGTGCAACTATAATATTCCTTTATATGTCAGTCACTGTGACATGTTTCTTTTTTCTGCCATTCAGTGGTTTGCTAGGAAATTCTTAAAAAGAGCTGCAATTTCTTAAAAGATTTGTTACTTTAGCACGGGCAGATTGTTAGAATGTGATGAATGAGTCTGAGAGCCCTTGAATTCATCCCTCTACTTTTAGGAGTATAACTGATGTCTCTAAATTAAAAGCATACTTTGTGGTAGATTTGCAATATTACCTGAATGAAAACAGAAACCTTATGTATGTCAATTTGATCTTTGATGGACTGACTTTTCCAGTGTCTGAATTTGTAACAATTACACACCTAGATTTTGTATAAGGTGAGTTCAGGTCAGTATGTGCAATCGTATTTTTATCTTGGTATTCTGAACTGATGTTATTTTCCCTTGTGTTAGGATCAAGTGCTTTTAATGGAAAAGAGATGCCCAGTATCTCTGGAGGGAAGTTCCACAACCCCAAATTCAGTCAAAAACATGTACGAGAAGACTATCACTATTGCAAAAGGCAATTCAAGTCTAGGTAAGGTAGCTAACATTTTTGTAACCTGTTCAGAAGCATGGCTTTCTGTTTTTCCCATAAGTTTCTTGTTCTATTAGTAAAGACTAAACATTTTCCTTTTAGTGGGGAAAGCATAACAGGATATTAATTCTTTGCTGCTCTTGCCCTGTTTGGCTATGATGGCAGTGGATCCATTTGCTGTGACTGTGAACACAGAAGTAAACTGTACAGTCTCACTGAGAATTTTTTTTTTTCCTGTAAAGGAGTTTACTCATTCCTAAATGTTAACAGAATAATTCTAATACATTGTTTTTTAATGTCTATACATTTATATAATATAGTGTAAAAAGTGAGATATAGTCAAGGAATGCTTTAGAAGAACACTGTAGTCAAAAAGCTGCAGACTAGACTTTCAAATGTATGTAAACACAAAATGGTCTTGCTTTCTGAGAATGATCAAAAGGGTCTAAACAAGCTATTCTTTTCCTTGCTACATATTTGTGCTTGTATCTTAAGTGCCTCCGTATTTCTGAAAATAGGATCATTGATACATTTAATAGGTAGTATTTTTAGCTCAATGATACTATAATTTTGTAGAGAATTTCAGGGTTTTAAATATCTGCAATCTGCAACTTCCTGAGTATACTGAGTGGAGGCACATTTTGGAGCGCAGAGGCACAACAGATGGAAACGTTTTTCAGCGTCCTTTCCTGGTCTCTGGTGTGGCCCTGGGCAGTGTGAGGGGGAGCACAGGGGTAGCATCCTCCCAGGCCAGTTCCCAGAGCCAGTGCGAGGGAGACTTAGTGGTAGGAAGCAGTGGTGCTGCCCTCCTATTCGTAGCTGGTGTGTTTTTTGCTTTGATTAAGGTTCCTGGTACCGTTTCTTCTGGCCAACTGCATGTTCTTGAAGACTCTCTGGTGTTGGTAGGGCAGGTGTTTGTGTAGGCACTGGCTGTTTGCAATGACTCCACAAATGCTTTAAGATGGGTTGTCCACAGGAAACACCCTGGAAGTGGCCTGTGGCCCCCTAGTTCATAAAGAGCCACTACTCAGGACTCCTTTGCTGTGCAGAGGTGGGTGGGGTGCTCTGGTCCTGTAATTCCATGGGTGCTTCTGCCTGGAATAAACTGCTCTGATGGCTGGATGCTCGGTCTGCCTCATATCACCTTCTCCTTTGTGATACAGCCAGCCTCCAACTGGGAATTGACCTGGTTTAAAATCAGCCTCCCCAAAATATAAAGCTGTAGGCAAGGCTGATGTGGGTATAAGTTTTGACTTTCATTGGTTTGAGGTGCTTGAGTAACTACTGCCTTCACATTGTTGCCAAGATGAATAAAGTGCAGGTCACAGTGCAGTTCCAGGCATTTGGATTTTGTTAAAAAAGTTTTGTTTGCAATACCCTCTTATCTCAGCAGAGTTGTGGTTTTGATGTATGTCTATGTTCACTGCACTTAAAATACTCATACAAAGCAAATTTCATGTCAAGCATAATATAGCATAAAAATACAAACTTGGGGCAGGGCACACATTGGCAGATACTACATGCATGAAAATTAAGACTGGCCTCTCATATACATAGTATGAATGTGAATAATGCTTTCTCCTGGCTTTTAACTGCAGTCTTTTTCTTCCAGGCTGTGTGTGCTCTGGCCTGGGAAGCTGCCTGGGCACAGTGACCAATTTACACACATGGCTGCACTGCTTTTAACTTTCATTTTTACAAAAGGAGCTAAATCGAGAGCTGTGAGTGATGTTGAAAGCTGCATCTGCATCAATTATTTCAGTTGAGAACTGGTACTTTTTTTTTCTTTTTAAATGGTGTCACCCATAGCTTGCAGCAGCTCTTCAAATCCAGCCAGAGCTGGAGCTCTAACTTTTTGATTGTGATTTTTAAAAGGTAAGAGGACACAGCACCGAGATGCAAGACCTGAAATGCCATTGTCCTGTGTGATTCATTTGGCAACTTGACAGTGGCATTTGCATTTTTAACCTGAAACTGTAGCTGTCCAAAGTGTGACATCAGCCTAGCTCTGTTGTAATTAGGATGTCAGCATAGAAACCAGGGGTGATGTTTTTCTAAAGTGCTATTACACTAGCCTCAGTGATACTGTTGGTTGTTACTGGCTTAACCAAGCAGCAAAGTTAGGTTCAGAATTTCAGACCATATTTCAGCTGTTTGCTTGGCAGTTTGCTTTTCTGTGCATGCTGCCTGTATTCTGGTGGAGACCACTCTGTTGCAGAGTTGTGTTTACATTCAGATCTGACTGAGTAACCTGTGTGAGTGGATCTGTCAAGAGGTGGTTGTTGGAAGGAGTATGTGAGTGTAAACACCACAGGACAGCACCTGTAAATGCTATCTCTGATGTGCTCAACATTGTAACATTACTAATTGGAGGGATAGGTGACAAGATCTCCAGTCAGTGGTAACACCATATTTTTTCATTAGTTTAATATAAAGTGCCACCATGAAGATGGGTTTTGCAGTTTTTCCAAAAGATAAACCTTGACTTCCACATACCAAAGTAGAGAGGTACATGTATTCCTGTGTCTAAGAAGCTTATTGGGCAGTTCCTTGCTAGTCAGGGCCACCTTCTCATACTTAGACAGCTATGTTAATCTCAGCTACAAGTAGGTGTGAGGAGCCAACACTATCAAGAGATTTTTATTTTCTGGAAGGAGTCGAAAAAGCACAAATGAATATCCAGGTTCATGTTGTTTTTAAATGGTTACAGTATTTTTTTTTTCTCTGAAACAGATATATAGGCAGATGTTTGTAAGGTTGGCTGAATCTGGGTAGCCTGGGTCTTACAGCTGCCTTCTAAACTCTGTTTAGCCAGTCTGTCTCCCAGGGTCTAAGGTCACAGAGTAAAGTGTTCAGTCTTGTTCTGTAGCCACGTTTGTGTATAAATGGTCAGAATTTTTTCATAGTCAGTATCCTTGGAGGTTTTGCTCTGGGTAGTTATAATCTTCCTTCCACTCACAGTCTGGACAATAAGGTAAGGGCTTGGAGACACCCAACTGCACTCCCAGTGCTTGCTAGCCTGATGTTTACATGCAAAACCAGGAGAACACATTGTGGAGTAGTCACAGCTTCCTTCTCCAATAGATATTCCTCTGTAAGGCACTCTTACTTCAGTGGCTTCATCTTGTTAGTAAAGGAAAGCTTCCATGTTAGTGCACAAAAAAGAATAAAAATGAGTTTGGCAGTATTAAGGTAGTGGCAGTCCACTGGGTGGACTGGTGGGTGAGAGGAGGGGGAAGAGCATCTCTGTCTCGTTTCCCGTTAGTGAAAAGAAAGTAGAGTTAAATGGTGTGTATAGACATTGAGAAGTAGAGTCCTGCTGTGCCACAGGTGGGATCATGGTGTAACACACGTAGTTTTCTGTATCTGTCAGTAGTGCACGGGCTCTCACAGAAGTCAGGATGCTCTTCTGGGCCTAAGCAATGGCCCACCTAGGAGAGAAGGAAGGCAGCCACCATCTCAGTGAGATCTGATTCAGGCTTTCTGTTGAAAATAAGTGTGTGATTGTATTGGCCCTATGCTCCTAATTAACCATTTAATCATTTTACCTCCTTTCCAGAGAGAACCATCATAAACTAACCTGAAATGTGATGTATAAACTCAGTGAACTATGGTGGTAAATTTGACTGGTTTAGAAGCAATTTCATTACCTTTTTTGTGTATTTTTCTGCTTAAATTTTCCACTGTCTTAGTTGTTTTATGTTGAGCCTGGTATGTGAAATCACACAAGGTAAAGATACTGTGATTGTGATTTGTAACTGCTGTCTCCTGTTGGAAAGAAGGAAATGCAAGGGAGAATAAGAGCAATGTTTCTATAGGCTTGCTGACATTGGCAGGTCTGCTGACTGGCCTTTACCTTCCCTGCCCGAGGTCACATTTCTTTTTCTTCGTACTCAGAGTTGGGGCTCAAAGATGTTATTAACTCTTTAATGTGTTTTTCACTGTAGGGATGACAGTAAGTTCCAATAAAGATGGCTCAGGAATGATTGTCCGCAGCATCATTCATGGAGGCTCCATAAGTCGTGATGGACGGATTGGTGTGGGGGACTGCATCCTGTGCGTTAATGAAGAGTCAACCACTAACTTAACCAATGCACAAGCCCGGGCTATGCTAAGGAGGCATTCGCTCATTGGACCAGATATAAAGTAGGTAAAGCTAGAGGGTGAATTGTGGTAGGAAAAGGCTAATAATCAAAATTTGGGTATTTATGCAAGTATTCTAAATGAAAATTTTGTTTGTTTTCACAACATGAATTTACCTTTAAGTTACAGCTTCAGATGGATAATTCACCTTCAGATTACAGCTTCATGGGTTTGAAAGATAAAATCACTTGTGTGAGAGGCTTTGGATAGTCTTAGAGAATTAATACTATCATTAGTAATCATCATCATTACTGCCCTGTCTGGTTTTATTGAAGGAATGAGATTAGTCAGAGTTTTGCATTCATAGTATGACTCTTCTAAAGAAAGTAAGGATTTGCTCAAGGTGTTCGTGTTTTTCAAAGGTGGACTGTCCTGGCCATTGCACGAGTGGTTTCATTTGATGGAGATCTTTGTAATGGATTTTGGTTTTGACCACTAGACAGAAAGTATGGCACGTGATGTTAATGCAGAAAAGTAATACTTAAAACATTTTCAGTATATCTGTGACAAACAGCAGAAACAGTCTGTTTTGTGAAATCACATCGAAGTTTTTATTAGTATGTACAAAAGAGCTGTTGCTGTAGTGTATAAATATCTGCTCTTGGGAGTACTACATAAAACTTGCAGTAATTAATACAAGTTTTGGGAAATCTGCTTGGTTGATGAGAAGGTTTCTTCTTCTGAAGTTCGCTCAATTTACAGAATTTTAACTTTCCCTTAAAGTACAGTTCTTTCTAGCCACCATGACTGTGGAGTTAACTTTGCCCACATGCACCATCTAGAAGTAAGGTTGTTCCTGAACTTGTGGAAGGTGCCCTAGACACCTCTAGTAGCTATTTTTCTCAAACCCATGGTAACATGGATTGGGTCAGATCTGCAAATGGGATTAATGAAGCTGTTGGTAATAGAAGCCTCTACTTATTTAAAAGGATGGCCTTGAAAGGGATCAGTTCAGTCTCAGTGAGGCTACGGCTAACTGTGTGGTTTCTGTCAGTTCAAAATGGACTGCAGGGCACTCCTTTCTTCTCCAGAAGTATTCTAGCTTTGAAGAGACGTGGCATTTCGGGAACAGGTAGGCAAAGTATCTTCACTGGACGTGGTGGGTGTAATTGTCTGCCCCATAGCTGTCATGCATTTAGGATTATGATTTAAAGTAAGCTTGTTTAAAAAATAGGATATCCTTATATAATGAATTACATTATTGTCAGTGCTGTCATGAATATGAGTCAGTGTTGATAAAATGTGACATTGATGATTATTGTAGGCTTTCAAACTGTATTGTAATTCCGATTGCCATGACTGAAATCAGTTGGTATGTGTGCATGCATGTGTGTGTATGTCTGCCTAGATACACAAATGCTACAGCACCATTCTTCTGTGAGGAGTCTTTTATTAGTGCCATAGTTACAGGATCAAACACACTTGTGTACATTATTTGTGCTTATCCTTTTATAGCTGCTGCATTTTACTCTGTGTGACTATAAGTTTTGTTTTGTAGTATTAGACTTTTGCAGATATGTTGGGAATATAAAAATCTTGTCTTAGACGTGAATATTCAGACTTTCAAGAAAAAAGTGCATCCCCTTTCTGAAAGATCTCATAGAAAAGGGGCAGTGGCTATTCATATTCTTACTTAGGATTTTTGTCTTTCATTTTATATTTATTTGGTGCATTCTCATGATAAGGGTTTAAAGTGAAGCTGGCTTCTGCACTTCAAAGAACTGAAAGACCAAATCCTTTGGTAGCTTCTAAAGGACTCTTGCAAGAATAAGGACAATATTTTTGAGCCTGCATAGTTTTGATACAAGACTATTGAGCATAATTAAACTTTTCTGTAATTTGTACTCTCAGGAGCAGTACAGGATCCCAGAAAAAATATTACGATACAAACATGTGGGTAATGTCCCAAATCAGAATTTGGAGATATGGAGCATTATCTTATGATAGTTCTTCTTGTTTCCTGAGAGGGATACCCAGCTATATAGATGTAATTTCAGAGCTAATGTGGTGCACCACCATGCAGGATTTGTGATTTAAGGGCCAGCATTTCAAATAAGCAAGTTGAATCTCTTTGGTGTCTTCCTCAGGAAACAAGGGTGCACAAGTACTCAGGTGTGGCCATCTAGATATCATTCGTCTTTATCCATACAGGGCTGCAAAGTTGGGACATTAACTTTTAGACTGAGATATTCCGGGTAGCAGGGTGCCTCTAGAAAGTGATTAAGCAGACATATTTTAATTTCAAAGCTGTATTTCAGTGGCGAACATTATTTGTTGAGAAAACACAAAACTGTTCTTACTTGCCACATAAAGGCTTAATTTTGTTTTATTAAAGGAGATTTTATTTTGAATAGTTCGAGAACCAGCAATCTGAGTTTCAGACTTAGGTGTTTAATGCTTTTCTTCTCTGTCTGTGGAAAACCAGATGTGTGGCCTTACCAGAATGTGTTCTGTTTCACTTCTCACTCCACCTTGCCAGGAGCTCTTATGTTTCTGAAGTAATAGCCAGGGTTTTGTGCTCAGCAGCAGCTGCTTGTAACATCTGTCAGATAATTACAGAGCTGAATCAGAATTCACCTGCCTAAGGTGTGGGGATGAGTTCCTGATCAAGAAATAAAAGATGGATTGCAATTCCATTTTCCATGCTTGTTAATGATCACTGCTATAGACAATAACAAAGAGGAGATGCTTTCTGTGTGAGTTATAGATTAAGTGGAGGTGGAATGGGAGAAAAAAAGAAAAGAAAATATAAAGAAGAAATTAAAAAAAAAAAGCAGGTCACAGTTTTAACTACATAAGTATGCCTCTCACATTCAGCATGAGACATTGACATTTGTTAACACTATTGTAAAAAGATGCTGCATCATATGCTTCACATTCTAGATCTTCTCCAGCACCTGCTGATGATCAGGCCCTCTGTTATGTGTGAGTATTGGCGATTCAGAAACTCATTATGGCTCTATGTTGCAACTTGTCTGTAAAATCATTCCATGCTTTTATGACATCCATAGTAATGTCAGGGATATATCCAGATATAGGTACATATTCTCTCTCTCTTTGTGTGTGTGTGTGTGCATGTGCATGCAGCTGTACATGTGGACGTGTATATATATTTTTTTAAAAAAAGCTGTGAGAGAGAGTGTGTGTGTATATGTATATATGTGTATATATATATATATATATATAT
>JAVJGG010000074.1:48944946-49018076 GCA_035590195.1 Aviceda cuculoides
GGAGCATACTTCCTAAGACTGGAATGAAAACACCTGTATTCTAAAAAAAATATTGGTAATATTTTTAAATTTCATCTCTGATGGCCACCCCAGACATGTTCAGAGCACATGTGTGCACGTGCCTGTGTGTGTGTTTACAGCGTTCACTCTCAAATTGGCATGAGTACAATGTACTGATATCTGGATTAATCTCAGTGTCATATTTTCTGTGGCACTTATATTTTACTTCCTTCATGTATAAAAAGGTTCAAATTAGACCTTATGTGCTAATGACAGTAATTTGTCCTTAACATTTTCCATACTTTGTTATTTGGTTTGTTGGTGTTTCAAGGTTTTGTGTGGCTGTTCAGTCAAGCATGTGATAAATGTTCCTCTGTACTGCATGCGGTGTTGTGTTTACAAGATATTTTCATATGCGCACCCTTTGGTGTTTCCATTGTCACTGCTTTCATTGCTAGTGCATATATCTGGGGGGAGAAGGGTGGCTGTAGCTCTCAGGAAAGGAGACAAGAACGTATTCTCCTTCAGCTGTGAAAGAGAGGAGTTGATTAAACCCTACATATACTTTCCCTTGAAATTGAACTTCAACTTCTCTTGCAGATAAGAAATGCAACACAATAGTAGAGCAGTCATTTACTTGTTTCCCATCTTCTGTGTCTTCATTCCTATTTCCTGGTACTTGTTTCTCTTACTCTCTTCCCTGTGACCATATTAAGGCAATTATCAGTCCCTTTTGCAGATGAACTATTTAGGTGCCTGGGTGGATTTTTATTTCCAGTTTACAGCACAAGGGTCAACAGAGTTGACCAGAGGAGCCCAACACACTTCTTGTTCTGGGCCCCTCATCATCTCAGTCACACACTCAGCTGTTCAGGATGATGCTGGATGTCTTCAGACCTCACTGTGACCTCCAAGAAATTAGCAACAGTAGCAATCCAGAAAGTGATGGATTTGGTAACTGTGGGGTGTCTGCCCAGGAAGTACAAAACAGGGAAAAAATTCTTGGCAGATAGAAGTCAAGGATCTTTAGTACAGTCTGACCTTGCCGTGTGTCAGAAGGCAGGAGCAGGACAGACAGCCACTTAGCACAGATGACTTTCTGATATACATATTTCCTAAAACTCTTAATTCACAGCAGAGCTAAATTTTTTGTATAACTTTTCAATAATAACATGCAGAGGAGAGAGAGGAGGAGGAAAGCCACATCAGTAATACTGCTTAGCTAATAAGAGCAGCTAGGGAAACCTTTGCAGTTAACTGAACTTTGGAAATGAGGAGCAACAAACACAAGTGAACTCCTACACAGAATATACCTTTTCATGCATTTGATCCATGTAATTTAGTTTTCTTTTCTATGCTATTTTTTGCAAAATGCAAGTAAGTGTTCTGGTTTATATTTATGAATTAGCTGAAGCATTATTAAAGTTTAGTTGTAGATAAGAATGAACACTTAAAGACATACTGAATGTTCCTTTGAGTGCTTAAAATTAGGCAATTAGAACTGTAGTTAAGCACTAGAATAGAAATAATGTAATTTTCCAAAGAGCTAAAACGTAACTGCTCACAGTGATACTATCTAAATTTGACTCCATCTGTGGAGATCAATTAGGTAATTTAGATGCTCAATTTTTGACGCATTTTTAAAAATGGTGGATTGAACCTCTTTTCTTCTCAGTTCCTGTGCTGTACACAGAAAGGGAAGCTTACCAACCTAAGAGAGCTTTTGGGAGGTGTTTGTGGGTAGCATATAAGGCTGTTTGAGAGCACTCTTTGAGCCATACCTTTTGAATGTCCCAGGACAATGTCAGTTACTCATTCATATAATGAAAAACAACAGGGTATACCAGAAGTTGGGGTGCATGTGATTTGTCTCCCCCTTAGCTGATCTCTTAATGCTGATGTGGCACAGAAGTAAGAGGTAAGGACTACTACTACCCATGGACCTTGGGACCCTGAAAAATTGTTTGCCAAGTGCTGCTTGTACAAAAGGACTGGACAAGAGTTGAAGGATGCTGGACACTCTATCAGTGATCGCAGTCGACTGTAGATCCAGGCTGAATCTGGGCATATCTGTTCCCTTTTCAGGAGCCAGCCATTCTCCTTTCAATACTTCGAACAATAGCTTCCAGCTGCAGTTTAGCACAAAGGAGATTGTCCAAGCCTTCTAGCCAGCAGAAATTTTTCTTGCAGTTCTGGTTTCCTTATTGCAGCTGTCTTTCAAGGAAAAATACATTATTTCCTACTTATTTTTATAGGGTGAAAATCGATGAATTTGGTTGGGATGAAACTGATGAATGTAACTGGATGAATGATACATTTTCTTTCATTGAAACGCAGCTTGCACATCTCATAGCTTTTGTAGAGACAAGGTGCTATTATGGGCTTACCGCATGGTGCTTCTGCAGCAGCATTCACCCTGTGAGAGTTTTGTGACCATAATACTAGCACTTTGCTGTGGTTCAGTGCATTTGGAGTTGGAGATGGCTGAGAAGTAGTAGTGATTATTTTCAAAAACTCTTTTTCCTCTTGCTACTCTCTGTTTCACTGCTAGGGCTTTGCAGAATAACTGCTGCATGTCTTGCTTGTTTCCAGTGCTGAAATGCCCTCAGAAAGAGAGGTAAAAGTCAGTGACCTTCTGCTGAGTGTTTTTTCCCTAGTGTATGTTAACTCCCCAGCATTTCAAAATCAAAATGCTTTGTGTCAAGCACGTAACACTTGTTTGTTTGAAAAAAGGCCAAAGCAGAAGAGAAAGGAAATTTAAGGAAGAGAAAAAGCTGGTGGTAATATGGATAATTTAGAAATTTCCGTTAAAAGAACTGGAGAGTTCCTCCTGTTCAGCACCCTAGCCACCTTCTTAATGACCATTTTCTGCACTTTTCTAGATATGGTAGTTGTGAGAGGAGCTAGGGAACATGCTTGGCACAAGCAAAGAAGACAAATAAAGATGGTCCTTCTGATAATATTGGTAGAGTGGTTTGGACAGACAGCATTAGTCATATAAAAGTTTTTTTGCTCTGCCTTCTGCTGCTTTGTCTATTCAGCAGAAAACGAATGAGAAGGGGAATCAGTGGCAGTTAGGGAGTGACAGACAGAAGAGGACTCCAAGTAAGTGAGAGACTCAGAACTGTAGGAGTCTCTCCTCAGCAGCTTACATGTCCTTGTGAAGTGCTCAAGATTATTTTTTTTTCCCTGTCTGTTCTGTGGGGAAATACATTCATATTTCTTTTAACCATGTGATGGATTGGAGGACAGCCATTTTTTTTGTGTTCTTTTTGCATCAGCCTTACTTCTTGGCAGACTTGGATCTGATAGCTGCTTATTGAACAACTAAAGAAGACAAAGTCTTTTTAAGAGACAAAGCATTGTTAAAGGAGGGCCATCTAAATAGCCCTGTTTAGATCATAGTGTCCTGTTGCCTGTGGAGGGAAGTTTTTTAAGACATACTCTTCATGCCTTAATCCTTTTTCCATCTCTTTGTTTCCCCCTTCCCAGTCTAATGGGCCATTTCTGTTTCTGGCATTCAAACATGATTGGGTTACACCAGGGCTTCAGGAGTCTGCATGTCATTTGGCTGGTGAAACATGACTATCTGACTGTCTGAAGCTGGCTGGAATGCATGAAGGGATGGAGGAAGGAGTTGAGCAGGGGGTGCGGGAGCTCCCTGCAACATAGGTGATGTGCTATAGCACATTTGTACATCCAAACCCATGCAGTATTTTTCACCAAAAGCATAGAAACCTAAAATAGATACAAAACTGACCAGGAAAGCACAAAGCCTCCTGCAGGCCAATTCCAGAAGCATTTTCAGCCAGCATTTAGGGTGGTAATGGTGGTTCACACCTCACAGATCCTTCAGTGTTTGTCTTTGCATGAGGAATCTCTGTTTTGACTGAAGCTGGATTGTCTCTATTACACACTTGTTGCTGTTCAAGCACCATTTACTTAAAATGGAGTAGCCAGCCCTTCAGAAAATTACGCGCTGTTCAGCTACCTAGTTTGACCATAAATACATATTTGTTGCAAAGTCGCGAAGGTTTTATCTAACTCCTTATTCCCAACATATCAGCATTGTGACTTTGAAGTCGAGTGGCTTCCTCATATCCTTTCCTCACACCCACCAAAGGCAGGACCAGCAGTCCTCAAGCTACTTTAATCATGTCCCATTTTGTTGCAGTATTACGTATGTGCCAGCAGAAAATTTAGACGAGTACAGGGCCAGTTTGGGACAACAGACAGAGGGAGCTGTGCCATTTGATCTTTTTCCTTCACATACTGTCAGGTGAGTTAAAAGACTTACTATTTTCTCCTATAGGGCTCTCAGATATGACTCTTTCCTTACACTTTGCACAGTTCAGGAAGATAAGTTTTATTTTAGAAGAGCTGAAAGATGGATGATTTTCATTGAACCAGCAGCCAGTACAATTAAAAGCTGTTCAGAATACAATTTCTGCTTCAGCTAGCAAATTTTTCTGATAATTTTACAAGGCTGTTTTTTAGGTGTTTGATCTACCCAAAAAGGAGATTGAATACTGCCTCATCCTAAACTTCTCTGAAATACCATGCAATTTGATTTATGTATTGCCACAAATACTCAGTGCTTCCAACATGAGAATTTGGCATTGATGGTCTTTCCAGAACATGTACTGGAAGGAATGAATTATGCTGCCCTTTTCCTTGAGTTTCAAAAATTCATTATGATTATAGGCCAAAATATTCAAAGTGACTAATAATTTTTGTTACTGAAAATTAATCTCCAAAAGCAGTAATAGTTTTTCAATGCTGCTGTTGCAATTTCTTCCATTTTGGAAACAATAAATAATTACCTTGAGCTTTGATTTGGTTCTAGTTCCAAAATCAAAGTCTTATTCTGTGGTTGACAGTTGATAGCAACTTAATTGCGGAGACAAGTGGACAGGGAATCCCCAACTGCAATATGTATTCTAAAGGACATCTGAAAAAGAAGTTTATTACACAGACCCTGTGTACAAATTCTAATGCTGGCAGGGTGATCCAATACATGAAATTTTGCAGTGAAATCTAGTGATTATCTTTAAAAATGAATTGCATGTTCCTGTTCATCAGCAGGGAACTCCCAGAGCTTCCAGAACGTGAAGAGGGGGAAGGAGAAGAAAGTGAGCTTCAAAACGCAGCTTTCAGTAACTGGAACCAGCCCAGAAAGTAAGTGCAGATCTAGTTGCATAGTATAAAATCTCATGTGAAATTAAAAAATTTTGAAACTGGTAATGTATTTTAGGAGGAATAAGAAAACAACAGAATTGCTGCACTTAAGTATATTGTGCATTGCAGGAGTAATTCACTGTTGATTTTTACTGCCATGGGGCTAAATCCCTGCAATCTAGCAGTTTCTTGATTGCTTTAGTAATTTGTCTCTATAGGCTGACTCTTTGGGAGACAGTAAGAAGACATGAAGAGAAGGATTCAAAGTTTTGATTAGAATCCAAAATAAAGTGAACAATGGTGGGCACAATTACAGACTTCTTGAGCAATTCAGTAGGTAACTCCCACTGAAAGACAAAACTTTCCAAGGAGGAGTTATTCCTGAATGTTTTTAAACCATTATGCGAATCGAGGTGTCTTCAGTGTGCTTCATTGTCATAGTCACAACAGATTTTAATTTATTTTGGTCCTTGTTTTGTCACAACAGGGTTGAACTCTGGAGAGAGCCTAGCAAGTCACTGGGGATCAGCATTGTTGGAGGACGAGGGATGGGGAGCCGCCTGAGTAATGGAGAAGTAATGAGAGGGATCTTTATCAAGCACATCCTGGAAGACAGCCCAGCTGGCAAAAATGGAACGCTGAAAACGGGAGATCGGATCGTGGAGGTACCAGCCGAGTGCCTTTTGCTTGCAATATCCCCAGCATCTCAGGAGCCGCTGAGATGGATGTGTCGTCCTGGGCTGACAGCTGTGTAATTGCTCTAGCTGGCACCACTTGAGCCATACAGAGTGTAGTACCATCTGCTGATGTTTATGTGCAGACAGCTTTAAGTTGAATATACAACCTAAAGCATAGATGACTGACTGCGTGAGCAGGGGTCTACAAAGCCATCAGTTCAACCTGCCTGTTTTAAAGGCAGTATGTGTGGGAAAATGCTTAAGTTTTGTGAAGCTAAAAGGTTTTACCTTTGGATGTTGGATAACAACAGAAATGGCTAGTGAACAGCAAATCATGCAAATAAATGCCAAGCTTATTTCCTTCTTAAATCTCACTCAGATCACATCATTCTCGTACATCTTTTGCAGGAATTAAGGGAGACAAATTTTTTTTCCTGCTGACATGAAGAAAGCTGGATTTGATACACAGGATAGGATAGTCACTGGTGTTGCAGGGAGGAATTTATCTATATTTGTCTTCTGCTTAGCCAATCCTGTGCTCATGCAGCCACTTCTGCTTTCTTGCTTAAAGATATTGAAGAATGAACATACCAAAAGGAATGTGTCTTTCCTGTGATGATTATCAATAAGTTAGACATTATCCTGTTTCCAGTGTCAGGCCATTAGTAACTGCATTCTTCTTCACCCTTCCGGATGTCCTTAGCTGACTGTCCATCAGTAAGAACACAGTAAGCAGGGTGATGGAGATGGTGATTCTCCCCTGGATCAGACTGGGCTTGCTTTGCGTGGTGATAACTTAAACTGCAGTTTACTGTCTGCTACAAGATCTCTGTGAAGGATCTTGAAATAATACCTTAAAGCACTTTCTACAACAAGGTGGAAGAGTTTCCAGTGTATAATAAGTTGGGAGGTGGAATTTTGTTTGGTGGCCACAAAGTTAAAAAACATGCATTATATTTGAATACCTGAATTTTTATGAATGCAGCAATTGTCTCTGACAGTGATGCTTGCAGAAGTTGGAGTGCATGAGTGAAATTAATTAAAGTTGTGTTAATGTAACTGTTTCTGAATGGATTATTTCAGTTGCTCAAGTTGTGGTGTATCTAGGCTTTTCTCTCTGCTAGTGCATACAGTATTTCAGACATGGGGAGTCAGAGAGCCTTAGTGTTATTGTTCAGTTCCTCGTAGATTTAGACTTACCTCTCTCAGATTGTTTTTGCTCTCTATTTATATTGGATGGTTTGGTTTAAGGTAGAGTTAGACAATTAAAAAGGTAGGAGTAGTCCTCATTGCATAACTTTGTGTGCAAGAATTGCCACTAACAAATAACCTGTGTTAGCTTCTAGCTTTTATTATGGTCATTGTGAGAATGCTTTACTGATGCTAACCTCACCATAACATGGTTCTTACTTGAATCACAAGACAAACTGTTTTACACACCAAAACATCCAAAAGCATGAAGAAAAGCAGGCAAAAATTTGTCCATAGCCATCCTTTGTAAATGCTGTCTTCTAGAAGAGAGAAAGCTTTTCAGCTCTGACCTAAAAATTTATCTGCTGAGGAAAGCATCTAGTAGCTAAAATTGGTCTTATCTTGCTTTCTAAAAAGAAAAAAGAAAAACAAGGAAAAAAATACACTGTACTAACATAATACCCCATAATGAAAGACCCTCCAGCACCTAACAAGTTTCGGTTTGTAAATCTCGTAAAGTCCTGGGAGGTGGGTTATTCCAAGATAGGATTTGCAGGAAGCGGTATGTGGCAAACACTACCACACTCTTCAGATTACTTTACCTCTTGTTGTTATCATACCTCTTCTGTTATGTTGCCTGTGAAAAGCCTATGCAGCCTGAACTAAGAATGCTGAAAAACCTGTTTTTAAAAAGCATGGAGAATATTTATTTGATGTCCTTTCAGTGCTCTTGGAAATCTCAAACTCGTGTGTGAGGGACCTCAGGCCAACTTGGTAGAAACCTTTCCACCAGTAACAGAGGTTTGGGCTTAGGTTTTAGTCAAAGTTCCCTAACCAAACCCCAAAGCTGAGTCATCATTCTTGTAGCTTCTTGCAATGTTAAGATGAGGCCTTCCAATTACAGGTGGATGGAATTGACCTCAGAGACGCCAGCCACGAACAAGCTGTGGAAGCCATACGGAAGGCAGGCAATCCTGTAGTCTTTATGGTACAGAGCATTATAAACAGACCAAGGGTAAGCATAAAGAATGTGAAAAAAGAGATGTAATACATAGTAATAGATGAAACAAATGTTCAAAGTGGTGGTGTTTGGGAATGGGATATTTAACCTGAATCCTGAAAGTTCCATCTCAGCTATTCTAGGAACAAAGATTTGATTTAAGTATTATTTCCATTTAGAACGAAATCGATTTGGATTTGGAATTACCCTCCAGCACGCCGTCCTCAAACTGTTTTGAAAAGCCTCAAGAAAGATAATTTGTTGGGGGGCAGAGTAGGAGTCTAACTAAAACCAGCTCTTAGAGATTGACAGCATGTCTGAGAAGCGCATGCAGAAATACAGCACCTGTTAAAAAATTCATTGGACATTAACGAAAGGACCTAGAAGTATACGGAAGTTTTCCGTCACTAAGTTGCATGGACATTGCAGACAAAAGCTACTGAGCTTTAATATAAGTTGTTTGCATCATTAGAAACTAAACTTCCTCATTGTAGAGTCTGTGTAAGCTGCATGTTTATTTACTAGTTGTCTCATAACTCTTGTTCCCCAGCCAGAGTCTCTTTATAGGCCTTCTTCGGCTTCTGCTCCCTGTGGGCAGAAAACTACTAACCCATTTTATCGTCAGTCATCTAAGGTAAAGTTGCATGAAAAAGCTCTATTGAATGTTGGTTATTGATACTCAAGCTACTAAAGTAAGGCTTTTGCATTTGCTGTGACGTGAACAAAATTGCCACTGCTGAAAGTTTAGGGCAGTTTGGGATGGGAATGATGCCATTACTTTATCACAACTTACTTTTATTTAGAGAATGCTCCTTTGCTATTTTTAATTGTAGTTCTTTGTTCTCTTTATTTTCCGATTATTAAGCTTGTTGGTTATTTCTTGACTGTTTATTGACAAACCTGTTTCTCTGTTAGCAGGAACATTGCAAATGCTCTTGCTGTACACATGCGTTGCATTGTGATCTTTGTAAATGACATTATATTATTGTCTTCACCTTTTGAAACTTGCATCTGTACTTTATAATAAGATTTATAAAGGAATTTCCTGCCTTCATTCACATGCAGTCACCCAGACAGCTAGCTGCCTGCACGCAGCTATGTATTTAGCAAGGCAGTCAGTTTCAGCTGAGGTGTTGCTGAGTCAGTTTCTTCCCTTTTGTTTTTTTCATTGATGCTGCTGTAGTAGTTAAAGAGATCCTCAGTGTACTGCAGAATAGTCCAAATAATGCAAATGCGATGTGAAAAGCTAGTCGATAGTTTTGCTATCCACCAAATGTGTGTTTCATGCTGATACTGCTCTGGGTATCTCTGAGTAATAATTAGTCTATCACCATGGTTATAGTCCCAGATAATTTTAGGGTTACAGCATCGTGCTATATGAAATGCTAGCTAGTTTCTGATAACTCAGCAACCTGGGCACACTAATAAAATGCTGAACACAAGTTAGTTGAAAAAAAACAAAAGAAAAAAAAAGGTAAAGTAAATCCTGTTATTTTAGGTTTTGTTTTGAAAAAAAGAATGAATAAAAGGAAAAATAACCTTTATTTTAACATTTGCTTTTTTTTGGTCCTAGACTGTGCAAGAAAGCATGCTGAACGGAACTGTTTAGGCAAACTCAAATGCCCCGTATTTTACCACAGTAATCAGTCCATATTAATACAATGCTGTTGTAGATGTATTTGAGATGGCAGTAGTATTTTAGGTGCTATGCCATCATGGCAAAATAGAAAAGGCAAGATTTTGAATTACTGTGGCTGATCTTTTGTTTTCTCTTTTACTAGGATTTCACTGTTACACTATATTCCTGATTTTTATTATTTTTATTATTTTATATTACTGATTTCGCTATATAAAAAATGTTTGTGATGCTTATTCTAGTTAGCTAAATTTTCATCAAGATACAGTTTAAAATTTTATGCAGATGACAAATGTAATTGTTAAAGTGTAATAGGATCATTACACAGGCAAATTACTTTTCCCAAAGTTCTCTTTATGAAAGACAAATTCAAAGGTGAATCACATGTGTAAACAGAAAATCTTGTTCTGTAGGGAGACTGCCTGTGGACTTTGAGTGACTCATAAGTGAAGAAACTGCATTCATGCACAGCTCTACTTTCTCATTGCTGAAGATACTCCAGAACCAAGACACGTGTTGTCTTACCAAATTACATTACTTTTTGTTTTGCAAAATGATGCTTGGAGTAAATGTTTAGGGATGCATTTTCTATTTTCAGGAGCATTAAAAAATTAAAATGCTTTAAGAAAATTTTTAACATATATCTGGATTAAATTACTGTGATATAAAAGTATCAGTTGATGCTGCAAGCATTTCACATTCTTTTCCACTTACTATGCTTCTTATTTTCCATCAGTGTTAAACTTAGAGCCCTAAGACATTAAGGCAATTGCCAGATGGATACACCTAGTGTAGAAATTACTTTGAAGTATACATTGAAAAGTATTTCCAACATACTATGCAAAATCAGAGCTGTTTCCTCTTTATTGAACAGGTTCTGATCTCAAAACAGAGTACAGTACAAAAACTGCATAAAGAATATAAACGATTAAATTACATCATTTAATTTTGTCTAAATATGAAAAATCTTTTTGTGTTAAATAATAATACGGAAGTACCTTGTATTGTTTAAGGAGAAGACCAGAGAATTTAGTTTCATTAAACAATACATGCCCACACATATAAAGTGATCTGTAAAAGTTATTATTAGATATGAAGTCTGTTTAGAGATGCCTAATATTACTAAACCTTCTCTTTTGTGAAATACACAGTAAATGTGTTACCACAAGAGGTAATTGAATTACGAGAATTAATCTGTGGTTTTCAAAATAAAACTAAAACTACTGCATTATTACAAAGAATTGTGTTTATTCTAATCCAGAAATCCACAATTTTATAATTAACTAAAGTGTAAGAGTATCCCATATGCTGAGATGCTTGGAGAAAATTGTACCAATATAGCAGCAAGTAAATTTTCAGTTGTTCATGCTGCTGAATTCTGCACTTCATGCACTTTGTAGGCTAGGACAGGTATGAGGATCAGTGCTTTTCCTCTACGCTCTGCTAAACATAGCTGATACAAGCACAGGGTGGATACAGTTTTACTTACTTTCACATGTCTGTAGCAAGGTGCAGGAAATGGATCTTTTTGGTTAGCAGAAATAGCTAAATATGTTTTGTTCCATAAGTCACAAAGGATTCATTTAAAAATGTTTTTGCTTAGTTTCTATTAACGTTTTCTTTTTAGAACCCTTCCTTGCCTTTCCTCCAGAACAGTCTTTTCTGTAGGCCAGCTGTCTTCAGCAGCACTAATCCGTTTGCTGATTCTTCTCAGTTCAACACTAACAAGGTTGGATGATGACACACTGTCTGCTTTTGACTCACCAAACGTTATGTGTGTGCTTCTTTGCCATTAGTGTCTCTCTGCATTTAAATTCTTTTATACCAATTTGGGTAAAATACTGTGCTGATGAGAGTGGAAATTCTGTGCAGTGAATTAAAAAGACACAGACACACATGCACACAGAAAAGTTTTGAAGAAGTTAAAAAATGCCAGCTCTATTAATCATTACCACTAAATATGTTGTAATCACAGCTATCAAAGGAGTAGGTTCTCAACTGCAAAATCAGTCCCCATGTTATATGTTAAATACCCATCTGAGTGTAACTCTCTCATCAGCGTGAGGTGTTTTGCTGCTATATACTTAATTTTCTTTTTATGTGGTTAGGACTTTCCAACTTTGATATCTCTCTTTTCTTTTTGCATGAAAAAAAAACATTGGCAGCTTTCGTTTTATGATGCTGAAAATACTTTCCCTCTGCTTCTTGAAAATTCTTCTAATGCACCGTGAGCAGGATGCTGACAGCTTTGGAAATATGAAAGAAGTTAGATTCTTTTTTTTTTGTGCTTAGTGCTTACTGCATGTTATTCATATTGTGAACAGAGTTAACCTCTAACACAATAATAAATAAAGGATTAATTCTTATGTGCATGCATTTCTGATTTAATAAAATAATTTCTAGCTGGTTATACATCTTGGCAGTGATTGTGCCCTCTGTCTGTTTTCCGGTGTTGTCAAATATATTGAACGTACAATGAACATTTATGATATGATATGTGGTGTATAATTGCATGTGTGTTTTTGAAATCTGTCTTTGTGTTTGTTACAGTTCTGAGGAAAGGGAGTAGAAGTGTAATAAAAATGATGGCTTGTATTTTCTATATTTTCAAAAGTATTTCTGAAAAAAATTACACATATTTTTAGAGAAAACCTAATGTTTTTGCAGTTCCTGCATAATTCTTTTTTTAACACTGAGACAAGAATGGCCTTTTGTCATCTCTGTCCACTTCTACTGAACTAATGTTCATGTACAGTAAGAAACTGCTGAAACAGGGTCCTTAATAACCCCTTAAATACTTCTGTCCATTTATAAGTGGAGTTAATAAAGTTGCTGCAGTTAATAAAATGAATCCGTAACTAAAAATGAGTTACTCATTAATAATGCTGTGTATTGACAAAAGTGCTGTAACATACGGATTGCTGTTTTCTGTTACTGTAGGGGGTATCGAATCCAATTAGGGTTACCTTCCGTTGTTCCCCAACTAACCCTTTTGCTCCCACACCATTCAAGGTTTGTCTTGATTCCAGTGAGTGGGTCCTGCCATATGTGTGCTGTACATTTGTACATGGCCTGTGATAGCTTCCGGAATACTGCTTCTTCCTCCACGTGTGCCTCCTTTGTTGAAAGTGATACTGCACCAAACTTGCTGCCATTTTTAATATTTGCTTGGCTGTGATCGGAGTGACCTTGGTAGCCAAATGGGTTCATGCACTATCTAATGCTTAGCATTTTAAATGAAATACTGTGCCATGGCACACTGAAGGTATTTCATGAGTTAAAGCATTTTAGGGTTTTTGTGTGTGGCCCGATTCAGGGAGCAAAAGTCTTATGTGTGTGTAAACTGCAGGGGCCAGCTTCTGCTGCAGGGGTTGGATGTGTGGCAGGCTGCGTTCTGGAGGCAGGACGTGGTCCCCTCCACCCAAATGGCATTGTGACACTCTTTTTATACTTCTTGCAAAGGAGCCTTGCTTTTACTTTCATTTCAGTATTGCCTTAAACATCAGACTTGTTCAGACTTATGTGTGCATGCAGAGGTACAGAAAGAAGCATTTTTTTGTCAATCAGATTATGGCGGCTGCAGTTCATAACTGCTAGTCTGTCAGGATGTAGCCATACATCCACACTTTATAGATCTTCCGGAGGTCCTTGACAGCAATTTTTTTTTCTTTTTTTTTTTTTCTTTTTTTTTTTTTTTTTTGGTCATGTTTTCTTTAATTTTGCAAAGGTCTTGGATGCTGTCATTTACCAAGAGTACCACTTAAGTGATACGTTAATTTTGGTTTTAAAACACAGAGACTACTGTAAGGTCTGCTGATCTGGTCTGCTCTCACACTGTATTTCCTCATTTTTTCAGTAAATTAGGTAGCTTTCCAGTTAAAACTCTAGTATGCACTCTGAAAAATCAATGTTTCTGGAGCTACTCTCCCCTTCACCCCTCCTTGAGGTAGAGGTCTGTCACCAGTTTTTCTCCATGGTGCATGCATGAATTTTTGATTTTGAAAAATCACTTTGAATGTTATTAAGTAGTGTTTCTACCCTGCTCTGATTCTGATGGGTAACAATGTCTTTGCTAGCATTTTGCTGCTTCAGTTGAGGTTTATGTCTGCCCTGTAACTATACCATGGTTTAGCGTATAATTTGCATAAACTGTAAATAATTTCTACATTAAATTTAGTGATGCAAGGTATCATCTCAGCAGGATGGCATTGTCTTAGATTTGAAGCACAGATCAGTGTTACTGATGTAATGATAGAAAAAAATCATGTAGGATTTATATGCATTTTTTACAAAAATTACTGGCTTGATTGCCATATTAAAACTTCCCAAACTTTTAGCATTTAATGACTTCTTAGTTAAGCTCCTCAAGTTCCTGAATGAAAAGTAAATCTTTTTCAAGCAGAAGCAGAATGAGAGAACTGAAATAGGGCATTTGTGTTTTCTTTAAATCTTTGGAGTATACAGAGAATGAAGTTAACTCATTCTCCCTGAGAGGTTAGACCTTCCTTAAATCTCAGTATGACTAAATTTGTAACTTCCTAGTTTTTTCAACACCTTCAATTTAAAGCAGACTGAAGTCTTCCAAGGTGTATGTTGTTATCCATTTCACTGTTGCCTGTGATGAAGAAACTGTCTCTGGTTTTGGCACCCAGAGACACCATCTGAGATACTGTGTTCAGACTTTTGATAATGGAGGTAATGAAAGCTGAAATGACGAGAACAGGGCTATGAAGCTAGGGCAACACCTGAAAATCCTAGTGTTGGAAAAATACTTGATTTTCATCTGAAGTTTTTGTTGTTTACATCAACAGCTGATCTGGCAAGTATCAAAGTCTCTTGGGCATGCATAAGCTTCAGAATGATGATATTCAGACATGCATTTCCTGCCTGCGTGTTTACTCTGACCAAGCCAAAATTATATAAATTACAAACACTTAGCCAAATCCCTGATCAGAGTCCATATTCCTCGGGGAAACTGACTTGAATGGAGGCTTGCTGGATTGTGGATTTGGGCGTTTAACCATTATGTTGCAGTAGTCTTGTGTTTATACTTTTCAACTTTTTGTGAATATGAATAGACCACATACATCAAGACCACAAATATTTGTCTCCTTTGTGATTTAATCTGTATCCTCCTTTATTTGATCTCCCCTGTGCAGCTTATAGGAAATCAGTAAATAAGACTGAGAAAGTCCAGTTACTGTGGATTTCTTCAGTTATCATCTGTTTCATTTTTGGTTTTAAATTGTCCTTTCAGTTAATATGCCAGTTACTGTCTTTTTTCTGGTGGCATATTTGAAAGCACCAAGTTCTCTGTTTCCTTTCCCTTTCCTCCTATTTGGCTTCCAAAGCACATGATAGGAAGAAATTATGTGTGGTGGCTTTTAAAAATAAAATGAAGTAGAAGTCTTTTACAAATGTGACATTAAAAAAAAAAACACTTGAGTCTACGTAAGAGACTTTTTCTGAAATGTAAAGTGGCACATAAAACTTTACTGAATTGGGCTTTTATTGTGTTCTGTTTGCTTTCCAATGCATTTTGGAGTGATGTTATCTCTTACCTTGCCTGGTGTTTGTTTCCATCTTTTATTTCTTGCAGCCTTTCTGTGGTGTGTTATTAATTTAGAATTCCAGCTGCTTGGTGTTTAAACTTCAAAGCCATAGTCACTGCCATTTTGACATTTTTGTATACTAGTTTGCCCTACATAGAGTCTGTATCTCCTTAGCCACTGCATTTTTCATATTCTCCACAGGCATTTAATCAGTCCGATCAAGAGCCAGAAAAGACTTCACTTTGTAACAACTTGCCTCTGCCCCCTCCTTCAGCATTTTCAGGAATGAGCTGTGATGTTGCACAGTCATCTTCTAGCAGAGTCCCAGAGGATGTGGACAAGGAGGATGAGTTCGGTTACAGCTGGAGTAAGTTTATCCTTTGTGATAATGTTTGAAATATTCAGTGTTGAAATGGCACTGTAGCAGAAGATATGGGTGATCCAGTTTAAACTATTTTGTTCTCATGTGCTTTGTGGTTTGGGTGTTAAGTGTTGCTGTCAACTTTCAGTTGTGCTTGGTCAGATGCACATGGTGAAATATAAAAATAATTTGTTCTTCTTCATTGCGCTCCAATCTCTGTTTTCCTCTGTGGTCCAAATTTCACTGTTTCACATGTAGGACTACTTGAAGAATTTCAGTGTACTCTGTGTAACTGATAGCAGTGATTAATGTGTTAGCTTCTGTTACCTGAAGGTGTTACTGGAGGGAGTATTATTGCTTTTATGTGTGAAAAGCCTTTTTTTGAGAGAGATTTTAATGTTTTCCAAAGTTAGAAGGAAAACAAGGAACTAGAAATATTGTTATAAATGACCTAAGGCTTAGCTTAAAAGAAAGTGTGTTGTATGCTTAAAATTTTCTCATCCATTTCAAGATTCTTCTGTCAGATAATGTCCACTGGACACTGATCTTGACTCTCTAGGTGACTTGTGAAACTTTCTAATGTAAATCCAACCTCTGCTGCCCACACTTTTACATTTAGAAAAGATCGTGCAGCGCTATGGAAATCTACTGGGGGAGCTACACATGATTGAGCTGGAAAAAGGAAGGACAGGTCTGGGACTTAGTCTTGCTGGTAACAAAGACCGATCCAGGATGAGTGTCTTTGTAGTGGGAATTGATCCAAATGGAGCAGCTGGCAAAGATGGCAGGTTACAGATTGCAGATGAGTTACTAGAGGTGAGTTTTTGCAATTTATACTGAAACCCAAGCATACTGACTTAAAATGCACTAAAATATTAGAATCTTGCTGCAATATAGATGTTCTTCAGTGGACTTTGAAATCCCCAAGTTATCCAAGCTGACATTGCTATGCTACCAGATTTTCATTCTGGTGTATGCCAAATAGCTGCAGCTGGGATTTTTTTTCCTGGTTATAGTAGTACTAAGTAAAGGGATGTGTTTATTTAAAATGGATAAAAATGGGGGAAGACAGCAGTTTCTGGATTATGGAGATGTATGGAAGGGCAGTGCATTGCAGACCATGCAGTATATTGAAGTCCTTTAGTCCATCCATCTGTGGAGTGCTCCAGACTTTCTAATTACTTCACTGTCTACTGGAAGTATGATAATATCAGAATATTGTTATGGTGTGTAACACATAAAATGGAAATGAAATTGGGGAAACAGGAACAGATCCATTTGTGTTATGGACTTTTATCTCATGACACATTCAGGCTGTTTTCTAGTGGCTTTGTGGAGGGACCCAACTGCTGAATGTGCAGCTAGCATTCCCAATATGTATATGAGCGTAACGTACCTTTTTTATATTACCACAGTGTAGTTGATGATACTTTCACATATATTCTCTGCTACAGGTTTTCCCATTCTTTCTGATAGCAGTAGGTTACATTACCCTCACAGAAATGCTTTGTGTAACTTCAAAACTCTATGTGGAGGTGTTTGAGGATGCACTGGGGAGATGGTACATGGGGGGAATGGTGAGACTGAATAGAGCTCGAGGGAGACACTGGGAGAGTAAATGGTAGTTGCAGAATAGGAGAGGAACTAAGGGATTTGTGTCACCGTGGACCTTGTCTCCTGGAGGGACCTGTTAGTTGCAGAGTCCAGTGTTACTTGCTAGACAGTTCTCTTGAATCAGCTAAAATGTGTGTTTTTAAAAGCTTGATGTTGCTAGTGCTGAGTATCCTCAGGACACATTGAAACACAGCTGTCTGAGTCTGCTCTCATGTGATTTCTTGCTTACTGTCCATGCTGTGAACCTGCAAACTGATGCTAAAAGATTATCTTAGCATCTCAGAGGTTGTCTCAACCTCTTCTGAGAGGAGACATCTGCGCTTGCTCCTCTTATTCCCACGTAGCTGTCCATCAGCTGTGGTGGGCCATGCCCTGTCCCCCAGCTGACAGCCTGAACATGGTTCTTCACAAGCCCTTGGCAAACAGTGGAAGCAGTGCTGCATCTGGATTGTCACCTTCAGTGTAAATGACTGGGCTCAGTATCTTCAGATTGTAAATGCACCAGTGTTCAGACCTCTGTGTATGAAGTGCCTGGCTTAGAGCTGGGATTCGATAAATAATAGCAATCTTGTTGCTGGATATAAGCGATTGATTGATTTGTTGTGGCTAGAATTTCCCATGGCCATGCTTCATCATCACATCAATCAGGAGGTGATCAATGGCAAGTGGAAATAGATGATGTGCCAAGTCAATGCATTGTAACTCAGAGAATGACGTTTTTAGCACTATGACAGTGTTAGTCTGAAATCAAACTATAAGGAATTTTTTACTGGAAGAACGGAGTGAAAGCAGGACGTAACATACTCTGTTATTTTAATACAATTGCTGCTTTAGCCAGTGATGTGAGATAATAGATTTTTTTTAAGGCTGAAAAATTGGTTTAATTATAAGGGAATTAAAATATTTTGAGAAATAATTGCTACCTTCCTTTATATAGATAAATGGGCAAATACTCTATGGAAGGACTCATCAGAATGCTTCCTCAATAATCAAATGTGCACCATCTAAAGTAAAAATAATATTTATCAGGTAAGTTCTGGTTAAAGGTTTGGGTAAAAAGGTCTACTTTTAATATGCTCAAGTTTTACACAGGGTGTTCCTGTTTTAATTTTGATAAGGTAGATGTGCTTTTGAACCCAGTTCTTAGTAGTTGTTAAATATGTCTTGTTTTCTGTTTTGATACTTGCATTGTGAGTGCCAGAAATAAAGTAAAAGAAAGCACTAGACTTAAACTTGTTTAAGAAATATGGTGCTGTATTACAACATTCTTACTACATTCTTTAACTGAATCTGTTGTAGAAATAAAGATGCAGTAAATCAGATGGCTGTTTGCCTTGCAAAGTCAGTAGAGGCTTCACAGTGTACTTCAGGGACACTGCCACATCAAGAGGTAAAGTAAATTTTTGTTTTTCTCATTTGACTGAGATACTAACATTGTGCTGGATAAAGGAGTGCCCTGTCTGCTTAGCAAATACTAAAACAAAAAGAAATCCAAGGGAGAAACATGAGATTTTAGTAAACCTGCTAAATTTAGTACAGCTGTGCTAAATTCTGTTTTATTTTATTTTCATCTGAACTATGAAGTAAATCTAACATTCCCATGCATAGGGTTATAGCAGTTTAAATGAATCTGGAAAATGATCAGACCTACTTTAAATGTTTGTGTGCTACTTTATTTTGATGTAAAATGTTGGATATAGTTGTTCACAATTATGTTTTCATTTTCTATTAGACTGATAGCAGCACTGCAAACTCCAGTGCTTCTTCTGACTTCAGTTCATGTAAAAACATACAGTATGTGGAACTCCCTAAGGTATGTGCTTAGAATTAAATTCACATCAGCCACATTTGTATTCACTAGCTTGCTTTTTTCTAATGGAGTCTCTCTTATGGTGAACAAACTTTGTCTCTTACTTACCTGAAGTCAGAATAGAGATTTCTAGATGTCTTCTCTTCCTATTTATGAGTAGACCCCAAGTTTTCCTGATGTAATGACTGTCTTTGGCAACCTCATGAGTCTCTTTAACTCCACATAAATTTGCCAACTGCTCTCTGGCTGTGGAAGAAGTTACCTCTTGTCCTATTTGCAGAACTTTTGGTACCCAGCTGCTGGTGGTGCCTCAGGTCAAATCATTGCCTTAGATGTTTGAAGTAAATGAATTAGCACCAAATGCCCCCAAACAACATACATATTTAGTGGAAATTGTGCATCCGGGAGAAAATGGCCAGGTGTTCTGTAACTACAAAGCTTCCAAATAAGGGTGGAAAAACTGCTGCTCCTGCTTATTAACATGGAGAAGACAGTTGCATTCAGTGGACATAAGAATAGAGACTTGCAGACTGTTGGTAAGTTTTTCTTTTTTGGAAGTCTTCTATCCTTCCATTATTAACCAGGAGAATATCTTACAGATAGTGGTGTCTGGATGATTTAATTCTAGGTGAAAGCTTTAGGGAAATTTCCCTCTGCCACAAACATTTAATAATTTCACAGGAAGAGCATACGTTTTCCCATCCTCTTTATTTTCCACTCACATGTGTGTTTCTGCTGTGGTTTCAAAGAATTAATTTAAGCTATGTTGTGAAGTTTTATTTACCTCAGTTTGTAGTTTCCAAATATTTTGTGTTTCTTACTCCTATTTATGAATTTAACAACTGAATCACAGTTGACCTTGTAAATTTCAAAGGAGTGGATTTGAATTTAAAAGTGCTTCAGATTTACTTTGGTAGCCAATATACTGTTTGTAGGTTGGCAAAATCTATTTCAGAAATAGGTCAGTTTAAAACAAAAATATTGATGCATTGTGAAAACCCAAACTTTGGTTATGTCTGCAGCCTTCACTAGTCTTTAGTGAATGTATTCTAACATTTTGATAAACACAGTACCTAAGCATTTGCATTCTTCTGTTTGCCCCAGGATCAAGGAGGCTTTGGAATTGCCATTAGTGAAGAAGACACAATTAATGGAGTAGTTATTAAGAGCTTAACAGATCATGGTGCAGCAGCAAAGGTGTGAGAACATTTAAAATCTGAACAGGGAATGGAAAACCTTTTTTTGGAGTAGCATCCAGAGCTCATATTTTTTATTCTGTGTTGTTTCTAGGATGGACGAATCAAAATCGGAGATCAGATCCTGGCAGTGGATGATGAAATTGTTGTGGGATATCCCATAGAAAAGGTGCTTCTGAAGTGTCAGGAATGTTGCAGAAATCACACCACTTAGTGTAGGAGGCGATTGTGTCTTAAAGAAACCAGTGAGGTTTGCATGACCATAATCTGACTTCATTCTCAAAGCTGGCTAAAGAACCAAAGATCTACAGGCATTGTCTGGATAAGGAAACTACTGCAGAATAAGCTAAAGCCTGAATTTAAAGCTCAGCTGCTATTTTATATTAATGCATTACATGAATTGTCTATCTCTCTGCGAAAAATATGATTTTTTTTTCCCTGTGGTTTAGATCTGATGACTGAGAGGCACTTAGTTGTTGGATAAAAGCTATGAACTGTCACTCAGTAATGACTCTTTATAGCTACTCCACTTGAAATGTATTAGAACCAGTAAAATTAGTATGTGTAAATTTACATGGGTGAGTTGCATCAGTGGTAAATCAGGCCATGAACTGTGCTTATACATGGGGAGCGTATGTAATAATGGCCTCATTATATTCCAAACGTGGTATTTCAACCCCTTGGAGAAAACAATCTCCATTCCTAAGTAACAAGATTTATTTCTAACTTCTAGCTCTGCGAACTCAGTTTGGGTTCTGTAATGAATCAGGGAGCACTTTTTTCTAGCACCTGCCTTGCTACAAAAAAAAAAAAAAAGTGATTCTTTAGGCATGAGAAGATTACTTTCTGATTTTTAGAGGGCAATTAGGACAGCATCTGGTTTAGTCTTTGATGTGCTGCTGTCTCTGAAGCAGTAAATGAGTAAGAGATAGTGAATTTCTCTGCAGGGAAGCAGGGAGGCTTTGGAAGAAGAGACAGAGAGCTTGAGTATGTAATTTCTGAAAATACTTCTGATTCTATTAAATGTAAAGTCTTGGGAGGATTTGGTGTCTTTCCTGTGAGATGGCAATTAATTGTGAAGGTTTTTCAGAATCCCTTTAAACTAGATTCTGCATTACACACTAGTATCCTTCTCTCCCTCCCATAGTTCAGATAATATTTTCAGATTTTCCTTCCAGTGGTGCATCTGATCAAGCAGCTAGGATGGCAGTAGCACATTTATTTAAATCAGTAGATATTTTGGCATTGACTTCTGTGGGATCAGAATTGGGCTCCACCCAAGCATTTAAAGACAGTACTAGTTTTCTGATTTTTCTAACTGTTGTAAACATAGTATTTTATCCAGAGAAGCCATGAAAAGACTGCCACATTCTCATCTGGTGGTGTTTGGTGAAGTTTCATGGAAGCTCCTTGATTAACATCAACCAGGTCTGGCCCACAGATAAATCTATTGCTGTTTCTTGTAAAAAAACATCAATATTTGTCCTTATTAATTACCAAGAAACACTGCAGGATTGTGACTTTTAGCTCCAGTTTGCAGAACCGTTCTTCTGCTTCGCTTTTGTTTTACAACTGAACAGTCCAGTTACAGTCTTCACCAGGTTTTCTTTATCATTCAGTTTATTAGTCTACTGAAGACATCCAAAACTATGGTGAAGCTTACAATCAACTCAGCAGAGACGGATAGCCTGACTGCAGCACCAGTCCCTTCCAGCACTGCCCCAGCAGAGAGGAGGAATATGCAGCCACCAGCAACTGTCCCCTCTTCTAGCTCACCAGAACCAGAAGCAGTCAAAAGTAAGGTTCTGCTTGTGTGTCTGTCTTCACTGGGGCTGTGACATGGAAATGAAGACCCAGCTTGTAAACAAGTTTTCTCTTTTTGTATGCACTCAGATGTCTTCTAAGTTGCATTTTCTAGTATTTTTTGATTACAGATCTATCTAAATAAAGCAGTGAGGCTCCACACCAAAGACCTAGTTCTTGCCTTCCCACTGGCCTGTTGTAGAGGCGGGAGAATGGAGAGATTTCCTCCTCCCTCCCAAAGGCTGTGCAGTAGGTGCCTCTATCATGGTTGTCCAGAACTGAGTAGGAGGCTTTCCTTTAAATGAGGGAGACAGGGGAATGATTGAGACTGTCTTGCCATTTCTGACTAGCCACGTTTGACTCTCTCCCTTCAGAGTGGAGAGTCGAGATGTGACCAATTGATGATAGTTATTGGTTAAGCAGCACACTACTAAGAAGCTAGTAAAAACTTAACTGAATAATGTGCACTTCACAGTTAATATATGTGTACATCACTGCAAGTATTACTGAGTCGTGTTTCTATTGATTATTACTAGAAGTGGTATTGATACACAATTATACTACTATAAAGAAATCTTAAGAAACACACGGGAGACCTACTAGGTAGTAATTCTGTTGTCTTCCCTTCTGTATTTAATTTTAGGGTATAATCTATTGCTTTGTCCAAGTCTACCCCTTCCATTTCTACCCTGCCACAGCAAGTCTTAGGCATAAGGACCTGATGGAGATTTCAGGAATGCTCCCTCCAGCATCCTGGGAATTTGTGATTGCATCTTGGCTTCACTACCATTTACAGGCATCTACAACCCAGCTGTTGGAAGATCTCGTCCTCTTGGTTCTCCACCTGATTTTAAAATTTATTCCCCCACTTTCTTTTACCAACCCCACCTTTTTGCTGCCCCTGCACCTTGTTTTCTCTGCACAGACTCCTTCCAAATAAGCAACCCATCCTTAACTACTTTTTTCCCATATTTGTCTGATTTCTACTACATCTGTACCCAACTTTGGTGTTTCCAGCAGTGCTATGTAGGCAATTTTTGGCTCAATACCAATGCAGCTATCTAGATGAGCTCAACCTTGCATACCAAGACTCCCTTCCAGTTCTTCAGTTCATGTATTTCTTGTACATTTTATGTCTTATGGATAGATTTACATTACTTAAGCTTTGACTCCCCTGCGTAGCTTGGACTAAGCATGGACAGTTGCTCATCATACACGTGAAGAACTTGCATAACAGAGCAGTAGAGTAGCCTGTTCTATACTCACACAGAACCTTTACCCTTAAAAAGTCTTAATTGCCTTTCTGGTTCGCTTCAGAGGCCAAGACTCTTAGCTTTGAGTTTTACTGTTCCTGAAGGACCTGTTGCTCACACTATACCTAAGTATTTGTCTAACGTAAATCCGTATTTCTGAATGATCAAGTCCTCTGTTACTTTCAGTGGAACTTCTTTTAATCAGTGCCCTTTTAAAGTGTCCCAAAAGGATTTAGATGTCTATTTTTACCTCTTGGAAAAAATATAATTTTGGTGTTTCTTTAAAGCACAGGAGACATCAGTGACAGAGATAATCTGAACATCCCAGACCTTCTGATTGCTGATTCTTTCCTTTAGTTGCTACACAGTATCCCCTCCTAGTATTTTTAGCTTTTTTTTCTGTGAAGGATACAGAACTGACAAATACTGAAGCAAAGATCCGTTTGTGACATATCAGAGATACTGAATTTATGGATAAATTGCTACAAAAGGATGTCATATGTATTTGCACTAGAAGAGTATATATTTGCACCGTAAGACGTACAGTTTCCAAAAGCTGTGTCAGTGGCCAGTTAAAAGTTGGACTGGTGTAAAGAAGTTCTTTTTGAGGGCCACTAAATATATCGTTGTGTATAAAACCTTTGACTTGACCATGGATTGCTGGACTTGTGAAATACCACTATATTTGATTCATACTTAACATTCTTTCTCATGGTACAGATCTGAGTCTGAGACAGAATATTTAGTTAGATGGACCTTGACTTGACCCATTACAGAAGTGCAGGGCTGACATCCTTGGTATTTAATACATACTATGTACTTCATTTATCTCTCGTCTACGTTGCGTAGTTGCTGGTATAGATGTTTAAATTAAATTCTATCCTAAATAGAATCTGTTGTGTACAATAGCTTCTTTGGGTATCCAGACCGTGATTCAGGTACTTGATGGTATAAAAATGGGACAATTGTGATTAAAACTAGAGGATTGTACTTGTCTGAGGGGAAGGAAGAGTTGACAGCGTCATTCTCTGTAGGTCAGCTGTTCAGCTGTTGCTGTAGAACTGTCAGTGGGCTCTCAAAACGCTGTTTTAAAGTCACTTTTCTAATACCGAGCTGTCTTACTGTAACCAGGTGTTTAACTGTTGTTTTAGACACAAGTAGATCTTCAACTCCAGCCACGTTAAACTCTGACCCAGCTACTTGTCCCATCATTCCTGGATGTGAAACAACCATTGATATCTCCAAAGGGCGGACTGGTCTTGGTCTGAGCATTGTTGGAGGAGCAGATACTTTGCTGGTTGGTTGGAAAAATATGTCATTCAAGTGAAATAACAATAATGAAATTAAAATTTGTGATAGAAGAGATCTTTCCTTCATTTGTTTTCATAGCATTTATAAAAAGATACCAAAGATACCAGTTTAGGGAAAAAAACACTTTTAAAATTGAAAGTATAAATGAACTTCTTAAATGTTTTGGTAGGTTTTTTTGTCATACATCTGACTGTTTTGTTTATCACTGGTGAGTTATAGTAGGAATTTTCAGTTGCTTTTGGTTCAAAGCAGGTACATGTTCTTTCAACATGCAGTTTATTTTTGTTTTATCCACAGGGAGCAATCATTATCCATGAAGTATATGAAGAAGGAGCAGCATCTAAAGATGGGAGACTGTGGGCTGGGGATCAGATATTAGAGGTGTGATGGTTTCTTTGGTCACTTTTGTTGTCATTTGCTAGTTAGGCATCTTCTGTTTGTCTGCTTGGAAGGTCCTGCACACTTTATCATTGTATGCTTTCATTGCAGGTGAATGGGACTGACCTCAGGAATGCCACACATGATGAAGCAATAAATGTCCTCCGACAGACTCCCCAAAAAGTTTGTCTCACTGTGTACAGAGATGAGGCCCAATACAAGGAGGAAGACATGTATGATGTACTCAATATAGAGCTCCAAAAGAAGCCTGGCAAAGGCCTTGGGCTGAGTATTGTTGGGAAAAGGTATGAATGTACCTGGATAGTCAATGTCTGGAACTTGCTGGGCATGCTCATGTTTCTGTTGGGGTCTGGTGCTCAGATCCTGCGGACTTGAAGGCCGATCATGTCATTTTTGTGACTAAGCTAATTGGCCATTCCTAGTGGAACTAGCCCAGCATTACTCACAGAAAAATGAGACAATGCTTATTGTGCTCCCAATAGCAACCCATAAAAATGGACCTCAAACAATACTGTAATGCAAAATCCATGTGTGTTTTTGCAGAAATGATACAGGGGTGTTTGTGTCAGACATCGTCAAAGGAGGAATAGCAGATACAGATGGGAGGTTGATGCAAGGAGACCAGATATTGACAGTGAATGGAGAAGATGTTCGAAATGCTAACCAGGAGGCTGTTGCAGCTTTGCTAAAGGTATTGGGAAAAGAGAAGGTGGATAAAAGTGAAGAATTGAGATCCAGATTGTTTTGAAAGCTTTCATTTTATTCAGACCGAGTTCAGACTGTTACTGAGATGTCAGTGAGAATGAGCTGTGGATCCAACTTTAAGGTTCTTGAAGTCTAGAGCATTCAGATTTTCATACTTTGCCTGATGAAAATGGGAGCAGTGGTGGAATAGAGTGCCATATGTTTATAGGGCAATAGAAGACCATTACCTGGAACAACCTAAAACTTAACACTGTATTTTCTCCAACAAACTGATAACTGGTTAAATATCTCACATTTTTAGAAAGATAAGGAGACCTGACTTTAAATGATGGAGAATTCATCAGCGTAGTAGTGCCAAAATGTGATTACTTTCATAGTTAATAATGTTCATTGTGCTGTTTTTTCTATGTATGTCTAGTGTCACCTTACATCCATTAAATACTATAATGCATTTTCCAGTGACCAAGGCATCTAGTCTAAGAAATTGCTTTCTCACAAAGATAACTGAAGTAAACTTCTGCCTACAGCTCTTGGAACCAGAATTTCTATTCTCAATAAATTTTGTGCTTCTGATGTCCTCCCCCTATTTCCAAATCAGAATGAAGTCAGATATACAGCATTTCCTGTGGTCTGGCAGAAAGTCCAGCTGGTCAGCCAGCTTGTCTGGTTTCCATCCAGGGTTTTGAGACATTCCTGCCGCATGGTAAGGATTCCATCAAGTCAGCATTTTCCAATGGAAAGCCATTCCACTGGAAAAAATTTAACAGCCACTATTCATAGCTGACTCTTGGATACATAGACACATGATCATGCTTCTTTGCACTCACCTTCAAAGGTGTATTTTTCCAGGTCTTGAACAGTTCCTTGAGCCTTTTTTTGGGGGGAGGGCGGAGGGTGGTGGTGTTTAGAAAGGGGAGGTAGGAGCACTTTTTCTCTATTTTCACTGTGTACCCGTAAGTGAGAATGCCAGAACTGGGCCTGTGTTCTGACAGTGAACTCCTTAATATACTCTTCTGGGGTAATAGTACTTCTCCTTTCTTACCTGATACTTTATTTTATCTACAGACAATGTGTTTCTTCTTCATATGCTGCACTTTTATATCTCCTCTAAATTAAAATGCCATTTTATGTGGAAAGTTTCTTCTGTTTTGGCAAGGATTTTGGAGTATCTAATTGAAGATTTTTAGTTCCCACTTACCATTCATATATTCATGTTTTAAATACTTGATCCCACTCAGTAATATTTGTAATTAATTGTTCTAGCCCTGAGAAATGAGGCTTTTAAAATACCTCAGATTAATTTTTGTTAACAATTTTGTTTTGTCCATGCACTATAAATGGAGTGAAGCTGATCACTCACATGTAGGCAGTCACCATTTTTAGTTCAGCTAGCAAGTTCTGCTTTCATTCACAAGAGTAGGATCTAGGAGGAGATTGTCTTGAACTGCCTGAAATGTACTTGCTAGAAAATTATTATAATCTTTGGAAAATCCCAGTGTATTTTAAGTAGCACGAGACCACTGGAATGTGTCATCAGGCTGAGAATTCTGCCTGTTCTTGCAGTGTTTCTTTTTAAGTGTCCCTAAAACATGTGAAAAGCTGATAATTTTTTCCCCTCATTTAACTTAGGATTTATCAAATGGGAGACTTCAGGAAGAGAGAGAGCTGTAATAAAATTAAATGTGAATTGATTTATTCAGAAGTTCATTTGGAAAGTATTACCTCCCACTTTCACATGTTATAACTTATAAATCTCATTTATGGGTTTGCATTCTGTGTGAGGATGTGGTAATTTTACGTGCATAGATTACTTACTCAATTTTCCGTTTTGGATTAGAGTTGTCCCTGTGATTTAATATGAGTCAATTCATACAAGCAGGAAAGAATGATTTTGCCTGAGCTATGATCAAGTCTTTCCCAGGACATAGAAAAGTCAACATTATTTAAAAAATATAAAGCAATTTAGTAATAAATCTTTTTTAGTGTCACCCCTAAGAAAACAGCAACAGGATATGAGGTATGGAAACCCTATTTGAATGGGTATGTCCTGTTGTTGGTTTTGATATATTGGTCTATTTCTTACTGTGAATTTTCTGACAAATACATGAACCTCTTTTAGGGTCATGCAGCTAAAGCATGATAAATAAAGGCAAACTTATGTAGTATTAAGTTCTTTGAATACAAGAGTTCATACTAACAGCTTCCTAGTGGAAGAAAGAAGGAAAAGCAAAATAGCAACGGAACTTTGAAATTTCTGTATTTTAATACATTGCAGATAGATGGTCTTCTTTTGACACTACTTGTATTATTTTGGAAGTCCAGTTTTCTAACTGTTGTTTGTGATAGTAACTTACTTGTTTCCTAAATCAGCCTAATGTCTTGGTTTCTACATATTTGATTGCAGGTGAATTTTTTTCTGAGACATGCATTTTATGCAGACATGTAAATATTAATAGTATAATTAAAAGCTGAAAGAGTTGTGGAATGATTTTCCAATGTGCAGACAGTCTATATCACTCAGTTTTCTGTTGGGAATCAGATGCAGAAAGTTCATTTAAACTACAGATGTTTGGAAAACCTCCTGCCCAAAATTTCTTTAGGTACGTTGCTATGGATCCAGAATAACAGATAATTTCAGGAGCAGGCGAGAGGTGACTAACTACCAGTTTAAATACCATGTTCTCAGTCATATCAACAGAAATAATGATTAATACTTTGAGGTGTTACACTATTTTTAGTGCTTATTGTGAAAATAGTCAATTTCACTATTCCTTGAAAAATGCCATCTTGAAAATATATGTTGACATAACAATTGAGAAACCAATACTCCCTGTTATGTGAACATTAACAGCATTAGTCTTCTTGTGTAATTTTCACTCATGTACTGTGATACTGGTTAATCCAAAAAGTACCCTGCTCAGTATTGAATATCATGGTACTCTTAGTTTGTGTGGCTTTGGTCCTGCCATGAGCTCTTTCTGCTCAGTGCTCACCACAGGGTTGTTAGTCTGTTAATTTCCCCTGTCATATTTTTTTCTTTTTCCAACATCTAATAAGTGAATTAAATATTATCATAGGCTTTAATGCTGTAGACAGAAGAGATGTGTTTTAAGTGACTGGTTCTTCAGTGTTCATTAGGTACGGTAAGACTAGAGGTCGGAAGAATAAAAGCTGGTCCATTCCACTCTGAGAGGAGAACATCCCAGAGCAGCCAGGTGTGTAACTGTAAAACTGTTTAGTTTGGAAGAAGTAATGGTTAAATAATGAAAGCAAATAAAAGGAATTGGGTTTATGATGACAAGGATTTTCTACATACCTCGCCTAAGATGAAGGAAAGTAGTTTTTATCTAATTTGCAGCTTTTTGGTCAACATTTTATTTATTTAGTTTAGCATATTGTATCTGTTAAAGACATGATCCAGCCAGAAATGTAATCCAGAAATTACTGTGTTGTCTAGTCTGATTTTTATGGCTCCACCCTGGGAAGCAGGGAGAGCTCTGATTCTCATTGATACCAGAAGAAGCTTGAGTGGACTTTAAACCCTTTGTTACTTTAGTGGTTGGCATGCAATGGAGTATTGTTTCAGTTAACTTAGTGATTTTCTCCTTGCATATTCTTACCATGATCGTGGTCATCAGAAGCAGGAAACCTGCACACTTTCCATCAGGGTTCTGTCAAGTTTATTTATTTTATTGTTGGTCTGATGGTGGACTATTACAAACTCACATCAGTTTCTGCATTTGAATGCATCCTTCATGTGGTAGCAGTTCACATCATGATTCTCTCCACTAGGAGCTATATTCCCAAGAGCTCACAAGTTACCTTAGAACTTTCTTCAGTTATAAACTGGGTATGCAGATCATCAAGTACTGAAGATAAATAGTTATAAGAGAAATCATAATTAAACAGTTTCAAGTGAGCAGGTTAAGACTGGATAACACTGAAATATTAGACTGTCTTCAAAATGGGGAATGCCAAACAAGATGAAAATGTGCAGGCTCTGGGTGGTCTTCGTACAAGTTGTTATGTAAGAAGCAGCTCCCGGTGTTGAATGTTTTGAAGAGTCTGTAACAGTCAGCTAACTAGTTCACTGGGAGCCATGGTGTTCCTTTACATTGCCCTGCGGGTGCAGTGAAAATCTTTCTGGAAATTGTGCAAGGTGAAGCTGAGTGGAGGGCCTAATCTTAGTTTTAGCTGATGCAGTGGGTGAACATGAGAGTACACATGACGATGTATAAAGATCTGTCTTTTGTATTCTGTCCTACCTTGCACCAGAAGATCTCTATGAAGTGATAGAATGTGCAAATATAAGGGCACAGTATGGCCCTCAGAAGCAGCGCTTCAAAGCATTGCATGGGGTTGTAGGCATACACTCTCTGTTGGTCTAATGATGTTTCAAACAAGGAGCATTCTAGAGTGACCAAGAGATACATGGAGGTTTGCTGTGCCAGCTTTAACTGGGCATAGAAAAAGTAAAATGCAGCAAAATCTGCTGAATACAGTATGTTACGGTTTTATCGTTTGGGTGTCTGAAGCTGCTCTCTAATCCCAGTTTAATGCTGTATTTAGGTCAGTGAAGGAAGTGGCAGTCTCTCATCATTCGGTTTCCCAATTTCTGGGTCCAGTGCACTTGAGGTCTTTGAAGGCAGTCTGAAGAAGAATACCAGTAAGGTTTCTTTGGTGCTTCCAGTATTTTATACATGTGAACTGGTAGCTGAGATCTTTCACTTCCTCTAAAATGTTGTCATATGTGCTGTAGGCCTGAAAGTGGTTCCTTAGTCTTTAATACACTTCAGGGGTGGTTATTGTACAGTACATCATATATATCTTTGAATAGGTTTATGTAAAAGAAACTAGCAGCTTGTTACACCAGCAGTTTAGATATTGAGAATCTTGAGTCATAATTTTCTGTTTAATCTAAATATGTCTTCAGTCAAACTGTTTCATATATAGAAATCCAGATATTGTACAGTTAAATTAGAGTAGATGTGGAATAGCTGTCTCATGCTCAAATTTAGAACAAAGTTACTTCTGACCAAAGTGTTGCTAGGAAATAATAGTTTTTTTCTATTCTGTGTGAGTATGCTTAGAAGTCTTATTCCAAAAGTTATTTAAATGGTGAGATTGAATGACTTTTTCACGCATTCTAGAAGTATTTCAATCCTGTTAATTTAATGACAGCCACTTTCAAAATCTGCTTAAAACTTAAGTCTATAATAAACCAGCAGAAAGTTAGAATGATCATAGTGGTTTAGATAACTTTAATGGAAAGTTTCCTAAAAATGGTAATGTAACTTTTCTTTTTTTTAAATTTATTTGACAGCAGCTTCTGAAATACAGGGACTAAGAACAGTTGAAATAAAAAAGGTAAGTTAGAGCATGAAGTGGTATATAACAGGAACAGGTTTTGTAGATGTTGTTGATAGGTGTGTTTGCAGAAACGAAGTCTGGCCCTGTTAATCATTTTGAGAGAGGAGCTGATTTGGCAATAGCTAGTTAATTTGCCTGTCTTTTCATGTCAAGACTGTATGATTTCCACTGCCTATATTTTTATGTAAAATCAGTGCGGTTTATGCTATCACATTTTGTGACCTGTTCTGAAAGCAAATGAAGGAAGGATTAGTAAGAGATAATGGGACCTCGTTCTACTGTTATCAGACCAAGCTAAATCCAGAACCTGTTTTAGTGAAGTCAAGGGAACTATGCCAAAGTAGCAAGCCCATTGTTTGGTATTTCATATTTTTCTTCACACACATTTTTAATGTGCAGGCTGTTAAATGACAGCGGCCAGGTTTTCAACTGTGATACTCGGTCACCTTTCTTGTTTACAGGAGCATGAGGTCTGAGTCACTGACTGCTTCCAGTTGTCCCAAATATTTATATTTATTTGACTTTACCTGGCATTTAGTTCACTTGATTACATGGATCATATTTAGCCATTCTCTTTTTACGGTAGAATCTGCAAATACCAGTTTACGGTAGGTAGGGTGTTGTACGTTAGTGAACAGTTAGTTTTGTTCTTCAACAGTAGGACACTAGGGGGAGCATAAGGATTAATTCTAGTCTTTGGAAGGTTCATAATAGGAGATTGATATAGACAATATTAAGGACAAGCAATCCCATCTATCCAGTTTTCCTTGCGCAGACTTTCTATGCTGACATTAAGGGTCCGACGCAGAATTCCGTAAGTATTTAGTTTGGTTAAGATAAAACATAAAACTAAGTCAGCAAACCGTCACCTACCACTGATAGGAAGAAACATATGTTGTGCTTTTGGTACTTTCTTGAAATGACGCAAAGTGTATTAGCTCAAAAAATGGCTTGAGACATAGGAATTAAATTTTCATAAGGTAAGGGCTTTAGTAATTTTTTGAGATAAGCCTACAGTTCTCTGTATGTGTTTTTCTTTCCACTAGAATCTAATCTTTTTTCATGACAATAACAGGGCCCTGCAGAGTCGCTAGGAGTGAGCATTGCTGGAGGTGTGGGAAGTCCTCTTGGAGATGTTCCTATATTTATTGCCATGATGCATCCAAATGGCGTTGCAGCTCAGACTCAGAAACTCAGAGTAAGTTAATTGTTAAGAAGGTTTTAAAGATTGCATGGGTAATGCACAGTAATTACTCTAGGCAGGCAATAAATTAGCAGTTTAATGATGCAGTCATAAGTGCTTCTGGCTGTGACAAGAATTTTTGCTGTTTGGATTGATGAAACACTAACTCAAATTGGTAGCATGGTAAAAGGTAATTCCTCAAAGATACGAACTTTGGGAAGGTAGTCCTAAAGCAATCTTAGATGATAGAGGTAGTCAGCTTGTGAAAATTAAAAGCAGAGAGTGGTTCAGAATGATGGATTCTGTAAGTGAGCTCCACTGATGAGTGTGGCGGTGATTACTGCAACTGTATGTGTGCAGTCTGTTTTATCTCATGTTTTCTATGCTTATGTATCTTAGGCTAAAGATAGTACTTTTTAGGTTCTGAGTTAAAGTGAGAGGTCTTATCGGATACAGCACTTAAGTGCATACTATATCTGATCTGTGCCAGAGGTGGCTGAATTTGGCTTATGCTCCTTGGAAAATGGACAGTGGTATTTCAGGATGAATTAAAAAATACAGTCTCTGATGATAGTTTGCTACTTCAGTCTGTGTGTCTTCAGGTGACGTAAAAAATGTATCTCTTTTCTTACATCCGGTATATTTCTAGAGTATTAGGATCAATTCTGTAAAGCATCATTACTTTTTTATACTGAATGCGCTAAACCAGTGTAATTTGCTAATTGTGATTTTGAATTTTGTACCTTTGTATTGGGTCTTTAGGTAGTTCAGAGATGATTTGCCTTCAAGAGAAAATGTACCATGAACAGTTGCTAATTTCTTTCTTCCTGCCCTATATCACTGATAAAATCTGGCTGAATGCAAATACACAAATCTGCTATAGTTGAAAGAAAGTGACAAATAAATCTATGTAACTGAACTTAGTTAGATTTTCTACCTTTTCTTCTGCAGGTTGGGGACAGGATTGTTAGCATCTGTGGAACGTCTACTGAGGGCATGACTCACTCCCAAGCTGTTAGTCTCTTAAAAAATGCTTCAGGCACTGTTGAGTTGCAGGTAAAAAATCTTCAGTGACATTTGGAATATTTTCTGAATACCTTTTTTCCAGCTGCTACAATGAATTATTTTAGTGTCAGCATTCTCATTTTACTGGTTTACAAACTCTATTCCTAGGTTGTAGCTGGAGGAGAAGTGAGTGTCATAACTGGTCAGCAGCAGGATCCACCTACGTCCAATCTTTCATTTGCGTCACTAACTTCAACCAGCGTTTTTCAGGATGATTTAGGGTCAGTAACTATAGAATATACAATCTCTGTAGCCTGTTATTTTAGGTAGAACTCAGCCTAAAAAACTTAACACATTCTAGCAAATAATGGATGAATTGTTTGACTTAATCATGACTTGCACATTTGGCATAATGGGACCTGTAGGCCATAGATGCTCTTGTGCATTTTTCATTATGTGGTTTGCTGTGCTGCTTTATTTTGCCCCTTTGTAAAGTTATGATGTGATTTGATTTCTTTTCTGTAAATACAGCCTGCTTTGTTTCACTGAGCCTTGATAGCTGGCATTAATTGATACAGACAAGATATTTTTTCTCAAGCTTAAATAGCAAGGCCATTTCCACAGTGATACCTATGTTTCCATAATTTGCTTTCTAGCACTAGGCTGTCAGGAGCATTGAGCTTTCCTGTATACAAGGTATACTGCTTCTGGTATACTGCAAGGTACAGCTACGTAAACAAGTTTTGCCTCAAACTCTGTCATAAATCTGAAGCATTTTTATTCTAGGAACAGGGAAAGAGAGATTGGGGTTCTTTAGCCACACAGATCTACTTTGAAAGATAGAACTTCAAAATTTCTTATAGTCAAAGTATATGTGCGGAAATATACCTATA
The DNA here is from genome assembly GCA_035590195.1 of Aviceda cuculoides. Lineage (NCBI taxonomy): Eukaryota > Metazoa > Chordata > Aves > Accipitriformes > Accipitridae > Aviceda > Aviceda cuculoides. The sequence continues at coordinate 48,979,084 of JAVJGG010000074.1, forward strand.
AATAGTCTGCATAAATGTATATGTACAAATACACAGTCAGATATTATTGCAGGAGAGAAGCAATTAAACCTTACAACATAAAATATTTGGTCTAATTTTGGGTGGTTTTTTAGGAGGTGTAATGAGTTACAGGATTTTTAAAGTAGATGTTTGTTACGGAGATATGAAGTACTGGTATTGCATCTCTGTTTCACTAGAAAGCACTGTTAGTGGGATGTTACAGCCATAGCTGTGCCCTGAGTTGGGTGGAAGAGGTGACTGAAATAGCTACCTTAAGTAGTAACGAGGGCATTAGACAGTCACAGTGTTCTACATGAACTAAAATAGCCAATTCATTATAATAACAGCATTTTTAGTTACAGTGGAAAGGGAAATGTACTGCTTAGCTTGAAAGGAAAAATGTTTTTTGTTGAATATTCTACATGTTAAATCATAAGTTCAGACAACATCGCAGTACACTTTTTCCTTTTCTTAGACCTCCTCAGTACAAGACCATCACTCTGGATAGAGGACCAGATGGCCTAGGCTTTAGTATTGTGGGCGGTTATGGCAGTCCCCATGGAGACTTACCCATTTATGTGAAGACGGTGTTTGCAAAGGTAAGTGTAAATTTGTTCAGTCAATCCATTTATTAGTTAGTTCACAGCAGCTACTATCTTAAATCATGGCCTGAATTTGAAGCCAAAAGATTGTTATGGTTTCTCACAGCTTTTCTTCCTTAGTGCAAGTGCTGGTCAAAATGTGCTTGCAGCATTTGAAGGCTGTAGTCTTAGGAAGATTGAGAATTTCCAAATGCATGTGCCCCTGCATATAACGGAGTCATCTTCAACTCTCAAAGCTGGAATTGTGCACATACTTAGAAAAACAGCCCCCTTGCCTCATGTTTAGAGTGTATTTTCTTTAGGTAGTAGAAGAGACTGTTTTATTTATTTTTACTGAGAGTTTGAAAGGTTGACCAAGATAAAAGAATTGAACTCAGTTTGGACCTTTGGAGAAGTTCAGGTACTGACCTAGATTTGATAGTCGGGGCTGCCCTAGGAAACAGCCTTGAGTCAGAGAAGACTGGAATCAAGTATCCTAAACTTTTATCGTAAATCAAAGTACAAACCTGAGTTTTGATTACTGAATTTCTTATACCAGTTGCTGAAGACTTCTTCAGACCTTGAAAATCTTACTTCTATGGTAGTGGAGTTTAAACGTTATGCTAGCTGGACAAACAGGGTTAAGGGAATCTAAAAATCCTGTAGATCTGATGTTGTGAAACTTAGGGCAGAGCATCCTGCAGCACTAGCAGGCTGTGCTACAATTGACTGTATTTGAATCATTGAAAACAAAAAAAGTTTTAAGGGGTTTTGTGCACTGAATCCATCTTATGCAGACTATAAAGGCAGTGTGTCAGGGAGAAAAAGAAATGCATGAGTCTGCAGTTACATGTTGTATCGTTTCAGGGTGCAGCAGCAGAAGATGGACGCCTGAAGAGGGGGGATCAAATCATCGCTGTGAATGGGCAGAGTTTAGAAGGGGTGACCCATGAGGAAGCAGTTGCTATTCTGAAAAGGACAAAAGGAACAGTCACTTTGACTGTTTTGTCATGAACTGGCTGCCCAAAGGGGTAGGTAGGGTCAATAAGACTATATTATTTACATTCTGCATAGCAAAGAGAATGGAAATGTTTATATAGACTCCTTTCTCTTCCAGCTTCACAGGACTGTTACAACACTGAAGAAAAATAACACTTAACCATATTTTTGTATACAGTAGAAGTATTTCTCTTACTGTCAAACCTCTGGGATGGAGTTATGTCAGCTACGGAAAGACACAGATATCTTTCATATTAGTATGATAATGAATGCTTGTAAGCCACCAAAAAAAAAAAAAGTCAGCAAGGAGGTGGCGTGGGCAGCAGTAGTCAGGAAACAGAAATAATGTTATTGAAGAAAGAAAGTATTAACAAAATACGGAATTCTGTGAAAAGAAGGAAAAGTAGGTGATCTGGAGACAGATGATTAATGGACTTAGATGGTTATTTGTATTATTTCACAATGCCCAAGCAGAAGGAGCTGAGTGGGTGACTTGGGTGGGTTTTTTTGCTTCTCTGTTTGTGTGTTTAAATTTCCTAAGTCACAGTGTATCCAAAAAAAAAGAAGACTGTGTTTTAGTTTGGCTTAAGTTTGATGGTTTGGGTTGTGGTTTGTTTTTTTTTTTAGGCAGGGATGTGTGTGTTGAAAGGAGAGGATTTGTGCTCAGGACTGAAAAATCAGTTCGCTAGTGGAAACTACTCCTGGTGAATGAGAGTGCCCAGCAACTGCAGTATTAGAAGAACTAGACTTTTCTTCTATAATAGTAGTGTTTTCTAGCCTATATGGATGTGAAAGCAACCTTCCCAATATCGAATGTATGTAAGCAAAGGTTGTCCTCTTCCAACATGCAAGATTAACTACAGGCTCAGTGCAGATGTTTCTGTGAGCTGGTTGAATCAGAGCTGCGAACAAACTGCTTAGGGCAGGTTTACTTAGCTGCAGACAGAGACTTGGGGATATTGATTAAGACAAGGTGGAAGAAGTTGATGTTATGGTGTTGCTGCCATTATGAGTAGCAGCAAAGGTAGAGTCCTCCTTGGACTGAGGAGGCCTAAAACCAGGAGTTGAGGGTGGGTAAAAGGCTGAAAATCCCTCCTAGTGGAGGTGAGTAGTAAGACAGCAGTGAAGGTCTTTATGCATCAGCATTAAGCAGAAGAGGAGGTGTGAGAGATGCAAATACTGTTTTGGGGTTATTAATTTTAGAGCACAAATACAAGACAGTGTCTAGTAAGCATAATACAGCCATGGAGCTGTTCTTTCGGCAGCAGTGTAGTCACTAAATTTATCAACATCCAGAGTTTCCTAAGTCGGGATCTTCACTAAAACTTTATCCAAAAACTGCAGTCACTGAAACCCTTAGCTGATTGTAGCCTGCCTTTGCCTCTGGTCCTTCAAAATGGCTCTTAGGAATTTGGCAGATAAAGCACAGTTTGCCTATGATTTACCTTCATGCAGAAAAATTTTGCCAAGTCTTCTGAGGGAGAAAGATACCTCACTAATTAGCATGCTAATTAGCAGCAAGACCCTTTGCATTAATTAGCCAAAAAAATGTAGCAAGAAGGCCACCATGTCAGTTGTCATTTAAGAGAAATCTGAACTGAAAATTGTGGCAGGTTGACCCTGGCTGGATGCCAGGTGCCCACCAACACCGTTCTATCACTCCAACCTCCTCAGCTGGACAGGGGCGAGAAAATATAACGAAAGGCTCATGGGTCGAGATAAGGACATATAAAGCGAAAGCAAAGGTTGCACATGAAAGATAAGGAAAAGTTTTTATTCTCTACTTCCCATCAGCAGGCGATGTCTGGCTGCTTACTGAGAAGCAGGGCTTCAGTACTCGTAGTGGTTGCTCCAGAAGACAAACATAAGTAACAAATGCCCCCCCTTCCATCTTCCTTTACATAGCTTTTATAGCTGAGCTGATGTCATATGGTATGGAATATCCCTTTGGTCAGTTTGGGTCAACTGTCCTGGCTCTGTCACCTCCCAGGATCCTACCCATCCCCAGCCTGCTGGTGAGGGGCGGGGGAATGTTGGAGAGACAGCCTTGATGCTGTGCCATCAGTTTTGGCTACTCCAAAACACTGGTGTGTTATCAACACCTTTCTAGCTACCAATGCAGTACTACGAGGGCTGCTATGGGGAGAATTTACTCCATCTCAGCCAGACCCAATACAAAAATGCAGGCAGTGGTCAGGCCACTGTTAGGGGAAGATACAAAAGACTAGCATTTGTTTTTGTGGGTCCCAAACCCAATATTAGGAATGTCTGTGAAATAGTATTGACAAATTGATAGCTATGTCTATCTAAATTATCTAAAAACCCCACCCTCTTTGTCTCTAACTATTCTAGAAGTTACACTGTGGTAGGCTAAGATGAAAGAAAACAGATGGTACTGTTACTGGATACTGTTGTTATTGCTCTTCTACACTTACTCCTTGGTTAGGGTAAGAAATGCCTACATTAGAGTATGTAAAGTCACTTTAAATAGTATCTATATTTGTAACAGAAGTAGTGTACAGATATTTTGATACTGCTATTCTGTCTAAATGGAGGATTTAAGTGAATAAATTCCAAACTGTCATGATGAAGAAATAAAGTTGCAGGTGTGTTTCTGGTTGCTTTACAATGGCATGCTTGCATTGTTTATTATGTTGTGAAAGATTAATTCAAAACAACTTCAATTAATTTTTTAAAAAAGACATTACTTTTTATGTGAACCTTAATTCATCTGCTAAAAATTGCTTTGTTTGGATTTTAAGATTCATGAGACCAGATACCAAAACTATTTAGGAATTAATATGAAGCCACCTTGCTTTTTGGATCAGACAGCATTAATCATTGTTCAGTCTGTTTAAAAAGCATTCCCTCAGCCATGGGACTTGCAATGAGGGATCAAAGCAGTGAGCCGTGGAGCCTGAGACTTTGCTTTTAGCTGTGACCCATGCTGCTGCTTCAGAGCACAGGATCTCCTCCAAGCCCCACACCGGGAAAGCTGTTGCTAAACTTTGCGGGCTTAGGATGTTTGGTTTTCTTTATCGTTTGGTATTCAGTGCAACTTCGTATGACAGGGGTTGGTCCTGTAAGGTGCTACGTACTGTGGCCCTGGTTCTACTAAGTCTTCCGGGTTTGGTTATGTTTTTTCCACACGACTGTGTTAACTGTGGGACTTGACAGGGTTGGGGCCTGGCATCTTAAAAGCTCCTGCTTATTGTTTGTTCAGATATCCAGTCCTTTCTTTTAACTCTGCTTACCTCTCACCTATTTGATGCTAGTAATCTTAGAGCGGTGTTAATGTATGAGACTGTCAGTTTTTGTAAGCATGGGTCTGGACAAAGGACGGCTGGCTCAGGGGAATGCACATATTTCATTTCTTGGCAGTGAGCAGGTATCATTGGCATGGCTGGTTTCCTATTCATTCCTCTGCTGGAATTTATTTCTGGGTTAGCAATATGGAAGCTGTTGGTAATTCTTAGTTGGGAGAGTGGGTGGAATTTAGTAGCCATTGAGGATCCTCTTCCCTTCACCGTATCCAGCCTCTTTTTAAAAGAAAAAAGCTGTATATTCTGTAGACCTAGATGTGAACTTGCCTAAAAATCCAAACCTAAAAGAAGAAAAAAGAAAAAAGTTGACATCTTTATTCTTAAGTGGCAAAAAGATGTTTTGTTTTACTGACGGAGACTTGCAAGTAATATGGAGGAACTTAGTACTTTTAACAGTGTTTTGCAAAAAAAAGCCTTATCTCAAAGTGAGAGTGACTTTGGAAAAAGGCTGGTAGTGGTTTTCCACACACACCTTTTTCTTGCATTTTAAAAACAAATTCTTTGAAGCATCTAAAATATTAATCTGTAGGGAGTACTTCTGTCTTAGGCACCACTTGAAACTACTAAAAATAGATAAAAAATTTCACTTCATTGACAGATGCTATTAACACTGTGAACACTGTTGTCCTTAGCATATTCAATACCTGCAGTGTATATACACACTGGTTTTATTTCTTTCCGAACTGGAGATCATGCATCTTCCTCAACAGCTGGGTAGATCTTGATTTTAATGCATTTTAGTAGCCACTGATGCTGGGTTATGTGTTAACTTGTGAAGTTGTGTGGCCAATATTCGGGAAAATGCCAATAGTGTCAGGTTAGACTGATGCATTTCAAACACTTGAGAACAGTGGAAGATGATACCTAAGTAGATAGAGGTTCCTAACTTTTCTGCCATATGTTTTCATTCTCCTGTGGTAAAATCTTCCACAATACTCTTGAACTTTCTGCTCCCAGTGAAAGTGGTTGTGTGAAATGGACAGCAAAAAATAGGTGTTGCTTCTGTTATTTCAGTAGAAGGAGAATAATTTCTGATAAGCTACTAATCCTAAAAGCTGTGTACATCTCAGTTGAAGATAACACAGTTATTCAAACCGGATTATTAATTTTTAATTCAAGGCTTTTGTTAAGTTGCAGCAGCAAATTGTTTTTAGAAAGTGAACTAAGCAGGCTTTTACTTAGTCTTCCACATCAAACTACTTTCTGATCAGTCCATTTTTTTTTTGATCTTCAGATAGGTAGTTTTAATATATAACTTTTTTTTTTAATTACATTACATTACAATGTAATTACATACAATACGTTACAATAAATCTTATCTGTATTCTTAGCTGAGAGTGCTACATAGGATATTTCAAGTGCTTGCAGTTAGATGTCCAGTTTACTCATAGATAGGGAAGTGAAAGGTTTTTGTCTAAGATGGGAGACTTTGAATATGTCAGCACTTGCTAATGTTTTTTGGTATTTCAGCCTTTGGCAGTTCATTAGTTAAGATCACACTTCATTAAGTGTAGTTCACTTTAGTTAACAGTACACTTTGGCTGAGCAAGGTAGGCATTATAGCTAAAAGGGAGTGAATGTTCTTCATGAGTATTTCTATAGGATGTGGGATACCTTTCTGAGACTCTGAGCACTGGTCAACAGCAGAGTGTCAGAATTTGGTGTGTTTTCATAGCAGTTTTTTATGCTCCTCACTGGGAGGACTGAAATCACAGGGTACATTTTCAGGATGCTTTATGAGGTTTCCAACACTGCACCAGATGAAGATAAGGGAGCCTGAGTTTCTTTTTGGGCACCTCATACAAGCAGTTATGCTGAGGCACGTTAAAGGTCTTTGCAGGCTGTAACTTTCAAGTACCTTCTCATCACAGGGATGCCATAGCCACTGTGTCCAGCACTTCAGAGTTTCACGTTATTTGGGGATTTTACAAAAAGCAATGGGAGCAGCATCTTGAGTAGTTAATAAGAAATGAGTTGCTCTCTGTTTTGGGTGTATCTTTGTCTGAAACTGTCAAAGACATACACATTTTCTTTTGGCTTGAAAAAGTTTATTCATTCATCAAGTGTTAAATGTGAATATGCCTGATGGGAGTAGAAAGGTCGGTGTTGCAGATGAGTCATATCAATATAATTCTAATGGTTAAAGCAGCAAATGTTCACTGGAATTCCTATTCGTGACAGGAACCACTGAGGACAGATGGTAATAAAGATTGTCATCTGTGGAAAGCATTAACCTTTGTTACTGTCACCAAGACCAGAAGACGATGGTTAGAAGTGATACCGTTCACATTTTTGTCACGCGTTTTTAGTAAGTCCACATCGACTCTTTTTCACAGATTTTTCCCAGATTTTGTACTTTTCCCCCAAGTGTAAAGTGCCTGCAAAGAGCTGACAAGGTGTTATTCTTCTGATATTCTTGGAATGAAAAAAATTACTTAGTCGTTGCTTCAGATGTGTCATTTTTCTTAGTTTTGATTAATATATACAAATACAGGTAGTGAAGGAAAATGTCACTCTTAATGTTAGAATTCTCTTGGGGAATCCAAGCAACTCCAAACATAGTGTCTGGGCCAGAGACTTCATTTTTGGTAATGGGGAATTTAGATAGGACAAGTGACACGTATAATGTAGTAAATGAATGTTGTTGCGTGGTGATCTTAAATGCTGGATAATACCAGCTGCTTCTGCAGCTGCTTCTTTTTGCATGCACCTAGATGGCTCACTGCTTGAATTCCCATGTCCTGGGAAAGTTCCTGTAAAGAGAAGGCTCAGGCTCCACCATTTCCCTTGCAAGTCATCCTTTAATGGAAAACAAGGTCTAGCAGCGTTTTGGAAGAATGACTGTAGGTTTCTGTCTGCATCAGAAATTCGGAGTTTCAGGTCCCAGGCGGACAAAAGCTCTGATGGACGTGCTGTCTGAGAGATGTGGTGGTTAGAAGCCCAGCCCTGGGGGTAGCAGGCTCCAGTGTCACTTCCCGATGGGATTGATGCATACTTGGCTCTCCTCAGTTGGCATACAGGTGTGTACCACAAATCTGACAAACTTCACTTGTAATCCTAGAAGTCAGGGATTTTTTGGTTTGTTGCTTATGGGCTTTTTTTTTTAAGATCTAGCCTTGAATGTCTTGGCTTTAATTTAAAGATTATGCAGAGGACCTGCATTTTTCTACCTTTATCTCGAGTTCTATCATGTACTTCCTGTTTTAACCATATACATAAGGAGAAGTAATCCGCTCGGATTTATTGTTAGTGTAGAGTCAGAAGTTGTTCTAACCAAATATGTGTGTTAATTACTTTACAAAAATGTTCATGGACGCAGTCTGCTGGTGAAGCTTTTACCCTTTAACAACACCGAACAACAGCAGTGGTTGCCTTTGTGTTAAATTGCATATCTAACAAAGCCTTTGCAATAAGTATAAATTTGTCCTGGCTAGGAAAGTGAATTGTTTGAGACAAGGTGGGAACCTCCTGGAATGAGCTGAATTTCTTATTATGACTGAGAACACTCTCTTTTCAATCTGTACCAAATCTCCCCAAGAACAGCTTGGCTTTTGTTTGTGTCAAATGGCAGCTGACCATCAGAGTTCTGTGTATATAGTCTCTTTCTGTCTGGAAAAAGGCCTTTACTTTTCCTACTGCAGTTGCTAGAGCTGGAAGAAAAAATATCACTGGACTTTTGTCTTTAACTGCATATTTTTGGAATATTAACATTTAGTAGAAATAACTCATTAACAGTTTACTGTTTGCTATCATATGGCATCCTCTTCTTTCTACACTAAGAAGTCAGAGACTCTTCAAAGCTATTTATTTTGCCAGCAGCTGAACAATTCCTTTCTGCACTTCCCTTGCTCCCATTTCTTTTGATTTGTGTGTTGGTGTTATATGTGAGGAGAGGATGTCAAAGGCTTTGTGTGTGTGCGCATGCATATGTATATATATGTGTAGTTTGGGGAATAGTGCTGTGTAAGTGCTAATTACTAACCTGCAGATCCTTCCTTCCGGGCATAATTTTTTTTTATGGAAGAAATTAAAATAGGCACTCTAATGCTTTTTTACCTGTAGGTCTCAAAGGATTTTAAAAAAGGGAGTAAATATTTGATGTATTTTAATGTCAGGAAAAGCTGCAGCAGAGGAATTACTTGTTTTTTCTCCATTAGACTGTGGTTATTGTGATTCCAAATGAACCTTTCTCTAATGTGAGTGTACATCTTTTCTATTAGCCTGGTATGTCTAAGAATGGAGTATGTTCTAGTTTGTGCTTTCAGGGCAATGAAATCCTATCTGAAGTTGAGAAATGTTTGGGTCTGGGATACTGATGCAGTGTTTGTGGGGCTAAGAGCACCTCATGAAGTATGAATACACTCCAGACTTCCTCATTGCTAAAAGCTTTTTTATTTAGGCCCATGACAAAGATCTCACATTCATAGGACTGTTCCTTTTATATATAGGAACTGTACTCAATTTTACTCAGTTGATAGGTTGAACTTATGTACCTGTATATATTATTGACCTCAGACTTGAACTTAAACCTTAAATCTGTTGGCCAAGCTAGCAAACCTCTTTGACTAAGCCCAAAAGTGGCAACCCTGAGCTGGATTGGTTTCCTTCTCAGTGTCAAGAAGATGTCAAGAAACTGTCAAGAAAAAATCTCGGGCAACAAGCAGCAAGGAGACAAAGGTATTTGCTGGCACATGGCAGCCTGTTTGCTTTTCTCTGCGGTGAAAGCTGACTGGAACTGCCCTAGTCTGAACTTCCAGTTTGAAAGTGGATGGGAACAGGAGAGGGGAAGTGCTTACCTGTTTAGGTAGAAATAGGCCTGGAGGTGGCCACCAGCAATCAAGATAACTCTACCTGCATGAGTGTTTCTTTGGTATTTCAAGACAAAAAAAAAGTGTTTATGCAGTCAGCTGCTGGTTTCAGCTTGGGCACTTAGCCTGGGAGCTTGGGGGTGCTGAAGCTTTGTGTGAGAGTCTCTTTGTCTGTAGTACCCAGCCCCACGCTCACACCTCAAAGTCAGACTAGCCATGGAAGAGGGACCAAGGTTTGTCCATAGATGCTGACTTTTGTGTAGCTGCGTTTCTACGCATTTATCATTTTCTGTACTTGCCGCTAGATAGCACTAGAGAATCAAGGTAAGTCTCAAACAGCGTGTGTTGCAAATATTTAAACGAACTGGAGCACTCCAAAACTAACAACTACTGGAGTCTGTGGTTGGTCTTCAGCTCTGATCAGCAGCCTAATAGAAATTGTTCAATCAGGACAAAATTATTTTAACTTCTGGTGTATATAAAATGTCTACACTGTTGTATTCCCAAGCAAAAAAAAACATAGAAGTAGCATAAACAGTTACCTTACTCCAGCCCTCTTTTTATTACTTTTGATCTTTATTGAAGGCCACAAGTGTCAACAAAATGTCCATTAAATCCAAAATGTTTCATACTGTCCATCATGAAAAGAACGCTTTAAAATTGAAGTAAAAATACACCTCTAAAAATAGCCATAGGGATATGTGCTTTCCAAAATTATGCCTTCAAAAACATATCCTCAGCAGAACTCATTTGCAGAGAGGGTAGAAAATCGTCTATACCTGTCACATTCTGGAAGTTTACTCTATCCCTTGCAAAATTACTTGGCATTTCTGGCTTTCCAAGAAGAGTTTAAGGTAATGAAGAAATCATTACTGACCATCTCTGCAAGAAGCCAAAAATTGATGTTTCTAATCTCTGCTATGAAAAGCAATAAGGGTACAGCTTCTACTTAACTTACTGATAGCCTTTCAAGAAGGCCCATACGAAGTTTTTTCTAAGGGTTTAGGAAACACAAAAAGGTCTTAGGTGGAAGGCATGAGTTATGCCTGCTTGTGCTTTGCATTTTAGTAGGTTTTGCACTCCTCTTGCAAACAATCTGCTTAATACATGTAAATACTTTTGATCTGCACATGCATAAACAGTTTTTCTGGCAGTCCTGCGGAATATACACAGGTATGCACAGTGCCGTGCAAGGTAAGAAACTTGGTAATCTCTGAAAACTGCATTCCTGACTTTGGTTTCAAAATATTGTGTAGGTGATCACAAATTCTTCTATTATTTATTAACAGGATTTGTATACCCAAGTACCACATCCTACTTCGATAACATGTCTCAAGAGTTTTTGGCAATGATCTAAAATTTGAAGTTTGAAGATCTTGAACTCACAAAGTAATGTCTTCTAAATGGTTGTCTTGGAGAGATTCATAATCAGCTCAGGGCATCTGGCTCTTGTGGCTTACTTCTACAGTACATTAAACAGACTGATACCAAAATATGCAACTGTACTGCGGCTTATTTGCTATAGGCATGCTTCATCTTAGATACAGGGACTTCAAGGACTGCAGTCTTGGCTGTTGTTGAAAGAAGCTCGCAGGAGCTCCCAGCGGACTGGGCTGATGCATGTGTGTGAACTTTCAGCCAGTAAGCTGTTTCTTGCAGAAATGACAGTCTGTTATCAAGAGATGCATGGGCTATCTTTGAGGCTTGCTTAAACTTACAGTACCTCCAGGATATCATTACCTACCAGCTTTCTGTAGAAATTCACCTTTTCTCATCAGTATGTGAGAGGCATGTCGTTAAACAAGGTAAGAATTTTAACAGCACTGAAGGTTGATCATCTGTTTCTCCACAATTTAAATGAAGATTTTGCAGCCCTCCTTTTCCCTACCACACCAGTCCTTCAGCTGCAGCTTGGAGGGCTGAACTTTTTTTGGTGTTAAGAGTCTTAAGCTGAGTAAGATTTGTCAATCACACTTCCAGCCTGTTTCAGGCATCCTTTACTAGTCGACAGCTATTTGCAGTTGGCAGGCTGGTGAAGTGGTTACCTACAGGACCGGAAGGTGAACTAACGTTACAGTGCAGTTAAAGCAAGATTAGTGACTGACGTTGTATTAAAATCCTTTCAGACCCTTTCTGGCCTTATTTATTTATTGCACGTAGAAAACTATACTAAGCATGTCCAGACTACTACTATGCTTCATTATCAAATGCAGCAGATTTTACTGAGTTTGTTCTGTGATTTGTTTTGTTCCAAGTGCCAGTGGCAAGGAAGCTGTTTTTGTAAGTGCTTTGAAAACAAGTTCCAGCAAAACTGATCTTTATCAGATCCTGTTGAAAAGGCTGCACATACTGAATAGTGAAACACGCCAGTTAAATTTTAATCTGGGTTACACAAAAGATTGTTCTTAAAGTGGCACATATTGACATTTTTCCCACACCCATTAACTTGCAGATGGAAAGTGAAAAGGGCAAGAGACATGTAAAACCTCTGTGTATGTGTGTGTCTGTGCATGTGTGTATATACAACTTTTAGGTAGGTTATGGTAGAATCACAGAAACCTTTCTGCAGCATCTTGGCTGTGGTGGTGTTTTGTTTTTGTCTTGTGTGGTGGTGGCATGGTGCCTTGCAGACTAAGAGTTCGTAATTCAATAGCTCTTTTGGGAGAAGAGTCCTAGTTTTGGGGACCCACTGAAAATGCACTGAGGATCTTTTTCATGTAAGTTTAGAGGAGTAGTGAGGTTGTGCCCGGAAGCCCACGTGTGGCCTGAGCTGGGAAGATTCCTAAGTCAAGGCAAAGGTAAGACACATATACTCAGGCAAAAGACAGCATGTATTTAGCTTATTACAGGTGGTAAAGTTTAGTTGAGTTGTCCATGTACAGTTCTAGCCAGTTGTTTTTAAAGTATGTGCTGTTGGATGCTATTCTTTGTAAAGGATCTGCAGTTACTGCAAGAGGAGAAGCAAGTAAAGACACGTGCCTAAATAAACCAAACTACCACTCCTCAGAGCTCTAGGATTGCATCAGTGCAGCCTAAGAAATACGGTAAGACAGTCTGGTGCTTTAGTTCTGGTTTTGGGATTTCTGGTAGTATTTCTTACCTGTAGTGAAACTTGGAGCAAGAATTTTTCCAAGTAAGTAACCTCTGATGTTTAATACTAATTTTAAAGTATTTACGAGGTTTCCCTTCTAATTAACTTCATTTTAAAAGGGCATGGAGTTTTTGTAGGGAATTAAGAGCAGTTTTTTCTGTGTTGTAAAGTCACACTTCAGGATATTTTAAGATCTAAGAACAAGTAAGTTCTATAGTGTGCCAGACTCAGAGGTCATTTACATACCTGCGATGCCTATTAATTTAGATCAGAGACCTTTCATATTTACACCTGTGTGCCTCGGATGATGAAATGGCCTGAGGCATTTGGTTCCCCCTTTGGTTTCAAATGCTGTTCCATTAGCATTGGGTATGACTTCACTTATATGCAGGAGAAATTTTTCCTTGATTCACTTTTTGCCATGAGAATTAATCAAAATCCCAGGAACACTGCTGCAGCTAAAAGTTTAGTCAAGCGGGTTGCAGCAGCCAGCTGCTGGGTGAAGTGGTAAGGCCAGGTGAGAATGATACATGCACAAGCATCAGAAGCAACAGAATACAAAATAACCTCAAGAGCTGCAGGGCCAAACTCATTTTCCTTAACCTATTTGTTGCTGAGTCTTTGGGAAGTCACACATCCTCCGTGTTAATTGTATTCAGTCCCCAAAGACAGCTAAGGATGTCTTTGAGGCTGCATCTTCAATGCAGTGAAGTCTTAAAATGATGGGCAATGCAGTCTTCATCTATGAGGAAGGATCAGAGCAGGGAAGAAGAGTCAGAAATAGGGAGGTGGCCCTCCATTTTGTCAAAAAAGATAGGCCTTTTATTAAAGCTTGACCTGGGCTCAAGCCCTGGCCCAGGAAAACCAGCCACACAATGCAATCGTATGGTTTGTTGACCAAAAAAAGTTGTCAAACCCACACTTCACGCATTTTAGTAGTGGTGATTAAACTTGACTTCCTCTGCACTGTGGATGTGGTCTTAAACTTGCTTGCACCAAAATTGTGTGGGTAATTGTTTGCTTGTGTACACTGCCCAGCATAACTTAATTAGGAAAATGTGCTTGGCAGGAGGGAGATGGAAGCTGGAAAAGACAGAATCCTTGTCAACGACCCATGTAGTTCCCAAAAAAGGAGGGTGGAAGTGTGTGAAAGATCATAAAACACTGCATAAGTGGTGGTATATGTGGTTGCTAACAACCCAGAAATTGAGGATGAGCAAAGGTATCCGACTGAACACTTCAGAGCCACGCAGCCTGATATCCTGGTTCAGGAGAAGTGCAGGAAGGCTTGGGCTTGCGTTTCTGGTGCTCTGTCATCACTTTTCTAGTGCTTACAGTGCACCTGAGTGAGGCATGGCTCAGAGAGGTCAAGAAATTTCCTGCCTGAGTATTTCTGATAGCAACAGGTAGTCTGGGAAAATTGTGCTCTATCACTTAAGAATCAGTGGGGAGATCTGCTAAGCAATCTCCTTTCTGTTTTCATTAAACAGCAAACTTTGTCTTCCACACATCTTACAGACAAACCAGAGATTCAGATTTGTGCTCTTTGATCCCTAAAGCCCAGTAAAAATTAATCAGGGACACCACCAAAATAAAGCAAAAGGAGGTGTCTTTTGAAAAGTGCAGTTACCCCAAGAAACTGTCTTCACACGATGCTGTGGCATTCAGACAAGAGATGAGGCGAGCTGAAAGCAAGCAGCAGACAGTCTGAAAGATGGCTAATATTTAAAACCAAGCTCAGTTCTAAAGAGAAGTAGTATATGTATTGTATGCTCTATTGATAGGCTCCTAAGGTAGGTAATGTGGGAAAATGAATCTAAATTTCACCTGGAAAGTCTTCCCTCACCATCTGTATAGTTGTTGTTTCCCTCCTTGCTTTTTCCAAAGACGTATAATTACTACTTTAGCAGATAAAACTTGTAGCTGGAGTTAAGTCAACTATAGTAAGCAGCTGTCTTTGCATTAGTGATTAAATCAAGCAGGGCAGATCTGAATCAGATTTGTAAAGCATAAATTTACCTTGTAGCCAAACTCATTAGAAGTAACACACCCCTGCTCCAGCATTCGTGCTGCAAACATCCCCTGGAACTACTGTTACAGGAAAACAATTGACAGTCCAAATGTTTTAAGGGATGATCAGTCCAGTGGGTGGCATCAGGGCTCCCTGGCCTTTCAGGGGCCAGAGAGCAAGTGCTCATTTTGCATCCAAATGTATATTTTTAAGCCAGAGTATAGTTGTGATATGAATCCAGCTACACTATTCCACCCATTCAAGGTATAAATTCATGAACTTTATGAAGAAACGTGTTTAAATACCTCAATAGAATATGAAGAAAACCCTTACTAAATACTTCTATTTATCTGGGACAACTAGGGTGTAAATTGCCAGAAAAGCGTTACCATATGTTAAGGACTGTCTGCTGTTCCAGATGATGTGATGGAATTCAAGAGTTTATTTCAGTTTTGGTAGAGGCTTCGGGTATCATTGTGAGGAAGTCATATAGTTAAATATAGGCACAGCTGCCAGTTCAGATTTTTCCAATGGCTTGTCTTTGCTGAGATCTTCCTGCCACAATGCTGTTCAGTTATGACTTGATTTTTTCAGGAGATTTGGCGAGGCACTCTAACAGGAGATGCAGGTAAGCTGGAGACTGCCTTTACAAAGTACATGTTCCCAAAGAAATGAATTTGTAGGGTGGAACTGTTGTTTATAAAGATACCCATCTTATTTACTTTTCAGTGTAGTTATTCACAACTAATTCTCATGTGGCTTCTTCAGCTGACTGCTTTTACAGGACACCTTCAGCTTTAGTCTCCTCCAGAAGGTGTCCATTTTGAGTGATCCACTACATGAGGTGAATCAGTACTTCAGGACTGTAATGTACTTCAGGACTAAAAAATGTACTTCAGGACTAAAAAATGTACTTCAGGACTAAACTCCTGATCCAGACTGAAGTGCTAATGCAAGGAAACCCAGACAAAAATACATACTTGAAATAAGGTTTTGACAATACAAAGTAGTTGTTGTTAGCAATCAAAATTGTTGATAATTTTTAGAAACTGTTTTAACCAACAGATTAGTTATTACGGTATCTGTGCCTTGATAAAAAGAGGTAGTGTTCACTTGAGATCCAAGTCTAACCTGTTTCAGATGAAGAACATAATGTGTTTGCATGTAAGAGGCTGCATGCGAATAGGGAGGAACTGGGCTGTGGCTTAGGTAAACCTTGGCGTGTTGTTATACAGAACAGCATATGATTGATGGGATTTAAGTATGTGCTTTAGGACTGTCCTCAGCGTAGATGCTTCCATGTTTTACAGCCATAAAAAATGAATCCTTTTTCTTTGCACATGTTTTAGGAAGGAAATACTAGATGGCATTCAGGAAATGCCATTGAAATATACATCTCTACAGCAGGTAGAGTCTGTCTCTCCAGGTTACTACTTGGCCACTGCAGTTTCACAAATCAGTCCTCAGCTTAATGTAGTAAACCACTGAGATGAATCATAAACAGCATCTGGGAAGTGGCATTCCTGGCTCATTGCAAAACATTAATCATCTTGTCTTTGTATTGGATCTAGGACCTATACTTAGTATCAGTTACACTGAGTCCATCAACAATTCTAGCTTACTTAGGGACTATACAGGGAATGATGTTCACATGCAAGATTATAATGTATAACTTCTGAGAAGGTGCACTTGCCTGTCTTCTGTATCCAAGAAAGCTGCAGTGCTGAAGGGAGGAGCAATTGGAAAACCAGCAAAGCCCAGATTTTATTTAGAGCTCTGGGGGTTGAATCAATACCATCTGTTCTGGCCAGAAAGTCAGAGATGGTGAAGGAATGAGAAAGAGGGTTCAGGCAGATGAAGTGAGCAGCAGTGTTTTGCCCACAGTGGGCAGAAGTAGTGCAGATGTCAGTGCTGCCAAAGTCTGAAACTCGGTGTGTTTCTCCAGGAGGGAACAGTGCCCTGCTGCTCTCGTGTGA
This sequence comes from Aviceda cuculoides, assembly GCA_035590195.1. Lineage (NCBI taxonomy): Eukaryota > Metazoa > Chordata > Aves > Accipitriformes > Accipitridae > Aviceda > Aviceda cuculoides. Next base: position 48,995,873 of record JAVJGG010000074.1, read on the forward strand.
GAGGACTTCCCAAGTGCTGCGCTCCAGCTTGGCCCTGCCATGAACTGGTTTTCACGTCCTGCTCAGACAATGGGCTTTGTGCTCTGATGCAGGGCAACGTTTCACAGGTCATAACTGCAGATGTACGGGACAAGGGCCAGTGGGCTCTGCTAGATTAATGCAAATTTTGGCTTTCTTACCCCTCCCTTCTTTTCTGTGGTTTTCGACAGCTGCTGAACATGGCAGCAATAGTTTTTCAAGAGTTGTTAGCTCTGTGTGTCACTTTGCCCTGATTAGCTGTGAAGGTATTACTGAGACACTGCTGGAGCAGTTTAGGGAAGAGCTAGTGAAGTGAGCAATCTTCACTAGATTGCCGCCTCTGTGATCAGTAGCTTCTGAAGTTGCATCTTACACTTCATCTATTTAATGGAGACATCATAGGAAGAGGGTAGATTTTCTTTTTTCTCTCTGACGTTTCTCTGTGAGTGGTCACAAAACCACAGGTTACTCTGTGTTTTGCTTCAGTATTTCTAAGGTAGTAAGGTATTAATCCTGAATTAGGTATTTGAGTCAGAGGTGTGAGAGATATATAAATATATATAGTATAAATATACACTATGTATTATTATATTGTATATGGTATATATTTAGTGTACAGTATAGTATACTGTACTCTATACTATAGTGTACATCTAGTATATATGTATAGTATATATCTATGCAGTATATTTACATATAAAAGCATATATATTATATATATACACTTTTATGTAAGTGTGTGTATATATATACACACACAGTTTTAATTGTATTTACCCTCATCTGTTTGCTGTTGGATGTGATATTTAGAAATGTGGAGCCATATAAAGCAGATTGCAATGTCTCATAAAGTCTCTTGAGCCCAAAATGGGTGAGTTTGCTCCCACAATGCTTTAAAGTTAAATGGTCTTCATGCACTTGTTACAAACCTCCAGATAATTTCTCCCAACTCCCAAGTTCCTTCAGAGTGTTTGCTTTCAGGAGCTATCTTAATGGTTTCCTTTTCACTGCCATGGGTACATATTTGCACATTATTAAAGCTGTTCTCCATCTTGTCCTATTACATAATTATTATGTAGTCTACTGCAAACAAGTCTTGCATCTTAACACACTGTGACAACTCAAAAGTTATAATGATAATTTAGAACGTAGAATCTATATTAGATGTACTTTTTGCTTTAGGGGAATGAGAAGGACCAGCTAATAGCCTCTGCTTGCCAGGTAAAACGTGTTGGCCACTTGCTTGTGATCAAAAGGCTTTACAGCTTGGCCTGGAGAAACAGGACTGGTCTAGCCCATAAGCTGGTGCACGTTTGCCACCCGCAGTATCGTTTTTTGGTGTCAACAGAGATCCCATCCCGTGGTGCTCTGCATCGCATGGTGCAGCAGAGCAAAGGCAGGTCAAATGCCGGTGGGCTGCTGGAGTCTACCGAGCTGGACGAGGTGCACCAGGACAGATCAGAAGCAGCATGCGCTGTGTTATGGGATTGACACCTTGAAGGACAGCTCATTCAGAGAGGCGTTGAGAGCAGAGGCATCAGACTTGGAAAAGCACCACAGTGACTGCTGGCATTCTGGAAATGGCCAGTGCCCTGTGAGTAGAGTTAAAAAGAAAGCTGAGCTTGGTCACAGATGATCTTAGCCCCCAGGCCCCACTCCCCTTGCCCCCTCAAGAAGAACAGTAACAACCAAATGCGTACCATGGACAAGGGAAAACTTACCATTTGTTGTGCTTAACGTGCAGGAAGATGTTGACAGAAGCGGATCCTTTCCATGTGGCAGTGACCACTAGAGAATGCAGATGATAAAATTAGTTCAGCCAAAGTGACCAAGGAAACTCCAAAACTGTTTCAGCTGTAGGAACTATTACAGTATAGTGTTTCCCTGAGATATTTCTTGGACATACATATATTTTTTTTAGAATGTTTTAAAGGAGGGATTTTATTTGAAATGCAATTTCTTAACTTAGAAGAGCTCTGGCTCACAGGAGTCTAAATATTTTGTTATCTGTATGTCCACCAAGATTATCAAGTATCTCTGTACAAAAATATAGGAAAGATCGAACACCCACAAGCAGACCACTTACAGTTCTCAGATTAATTAGCCACCTGCACTAGTTAACTGGATTGCTTTCTTAGATCCTACCCCTCATACCACCCTTCACACCGTTTAGACTGTTAACCTCAGTCCTTCCAGGATCCAAAATCTTGAATATTTTCAGGGGAGGCATGTAATACTTTTCATTCAGCAACCTGTTACTTCCCAGCACAGAAAGGAAGAGGGCTGGCCCTAAGCTGTTTACCAAGAGCACCGCTGGAACATTTATTTACTAGGGGAGGTACCAGCTCACAGCTACCTTAATGATAAAGGATATGATGTCCCGCTCTACGCAGAGTACTGAAGCTTTCTTTGGGCTGGCACCTTGTAGAGTGAGACTGCTTGTGTTGCTCACTAATTGCATGACAATGTCAAAGAATTACAAAGCTATATAAATTGTTTAACCAATCTAAACTATATAACTATATATAAACTAACATTGTAAGAAGTTCAGTGGAGGAACGGGATGCAGTTCTACCCCCTTAATCGTAAATATTAGTAAATAGGCTTGGAAAGGATGTAATACCAGAGCGAATGTGATTCAGTAAAAGTGTTCAAGTGAGAGAATATAAAAGTCTGTAACAACATACTAGATCTGATAACAAGAGCTGACCAGTTGTCCATCCTGGACATTGGCTTGTGAATGCATCTGTTTCTAACTACATTTCAGAGTAGTAGCGCTGGCAGAGAAAGGAAACTGTGCCTTTGATTTCACAAGCAGTCTGCACATGCACTCAGTCTGATGGTTTCAATGTGTAGGATTTGAATCTGCGTTTGTGCAAGTCTTCCTAGTTAATACTAAAACAGCACAGGGATCACTAGCCAAAAAAATAGCAGGTCCCACCAGGGATCATACTGAATGATGGCTCCATTTTCTACATGACACCAGTTTTAGATTGTCATCTATGCCCAGCCTGCTTTCCTTCTATAGATTTAGGAATGGAGCAATTTTTAGAGTCTGATTTCCCATTAATTTCAATGGTAATAAGATGCCTAAACAAACTCTTGAGGTTCCAGGTATTTGTCTCCAATTCACGGAAGTCATTTAGCTTCCCTGTATTCTTTTCACACATTTAGGTTTGCACCGGTATGCCTTGTTGGGTTTGTTGCTCTTAAATCTCAGCTTTAGTGGGTGATTGATTTTCTTCTCTCCTCTTGGCTTATTTAATTTTCTTGTGAGTCTTGTTACAGAACAGAACACAAAATGCATGAAAATGGACAGTGCAGGCATTAAAATAGAAAATCAGAAGTCAGGAAGTTGAGAGTGTCAAATGAGTCAGCAGAAAGAAACTACAGCCACTCCTCCCTACCTCTAATCATTTTGACTGTGTATTTTTCCTACAGATTTGAACTCTTGAAAACAGACAGCTCATTTGAATTTTTAATACAGTCTTGGTTGCCAGGTAAACTAAATAATAACATTGTATCATGCAAAAAAACTTCTGCCTTTTTTCTGGGGCATTCATTTTGCAGTTCCTAAAACATGAATTCAAGCACTGAGTCATCCTCCTGTCTCAGTAAGAACATTGTGCAGTCCAGCCTGATTGCTGTCACTTCATATTCTCTTACCAGGGGATTCTCCTATTGCTCCCAAGTCTTTGACTTCCCCTAAGCTAGTGAAGAAAATTGCAGATAGGATTTCCGGAAGCAAACATCTGGGTATGCGTCCACTGACACCCGTAAGAAAAGTGCGCTGCGTTCTGGGGGCAGGTGCATGGTCCTAATGAGGAGCCCTAGCTCACAGTAATCCTTGCTGTTGAGATGAGATCCCTAGTAGATGAGGATCCAGTTCTGATCCCACCCAGCTGCACAACCCTGTTTCAGAGAATTAAGACAACTAAGAGGGTGTGAGGACGAGCAGAAAGTCTGTAGAGAGAGAAGGATGATAAGATTACAGACAGCCGGTGGTTGGAACAGTATCATCAGGTGTGTGAGGATCCAAGAGGGAAAACACCTACACGTGAACTGTGAAGTCTAAAGAAAGAAAGAAGAGAGGTTAATCTAAGGACTGCCTGGTGTCACTAAGTCACTAGTGTAAGACCTGTGGATGGAGCTGGTGGCAGAGGGCAGCTCTGCAGCACTGAGGATCCAGCCTGGGGAGCTCCAGGCACTGGCTTTTCTCCCTCAGTTCACTAGTACTTGTCTCATCAGCAAAGGATGTTTGAGTGCCTTATCAGGGTGGCAAGAAGACCTGAATCCTACCTCTCTTGTGTGTATCAACTGAGAAACAGCTGTTTCATATTTTGTAGTTGCATTTATCTTGCCTACAGGGTCTTTTCATATGGCTAAGGGGGCCTAACTGGACTCACCCAGAAGAAGGTTGTTTAAGAGGTGAATATCAAATTGAATAAAGATATTTTTCTTTTTTTAAGGAATTGATACTTTTTGCAAAATTTTGCTGGTCTTGAATGCACTGAACGTCTGAACCGAGTGACTGCTGAAAACACATTGCTTGAAGTAAGCTGGTAATACATGACTCCAAGGTGGAAACAACAGCAGGTATATTGGGTCAGCAAAAATATGTTAGGAGTTTTTATCTCTGACTATGTTAATAGGCAGACTTCTGTAATGACTCAAATGCCAATAACCGCCACTTTTACTTAAAAATTGCTCTGTGGAAATAGGCTCTCCCCCTCCCCCCCCCACCTTTTGGTTATTTAATTCTTCAAATTTCTCTCGTTCTTGTTAGTACTTTATCAATAATTAACCAAGCCTTCCCCAGCTTCATGTATTTAAAACAGCTGGTGTGACTTCAGCAGTCCCTCATGATATTTTTGAAACCTGGTGATTTACAGCTATAAATAATTACTTTTATTTTCCTTTCATGCTGCTTGATTTTTTTTCCATCACTTAACTTGTAACATTTGTCTAAATGATGCATTTATGTTACGTGTGTCAAACATATTACATTCATACAGACTCAGGAGTTCAGACTGTTGCACCAAGAAATGTTTCATGCTTGGATTTAATAGGTAGGAAGCCATAGATTAATTCTGGTATGGTGCTTCTCGGAATTCAGTGTGACCTATTCATAATGCTATATGTCTAACCTTTTCTCTTTCATTCTTACAGGCTGAGGACGAATAAAACAAGAGTTATTGGTCTTGGGTTTAGATTCTGAAAGTTAAAGAGCAATTCAGTGAGATGGCTTTTAATTTGGACCCATAGTCCATTTGTGTAAATATTGAGCTCCAGATCTTTCAATTTAACGTGAATGGCCTGGCTGTTCTGAGAAGCTGTTTCTCACTGCTGTGTGACAACAAAATGTCAGTTGACATGATATACCACTAAATGCAGTTCCAATGACAGCTGTGACTCAGGTCGTATTGCGTTCAGTAGCATGCTTACACTCTCAAAACACAACCTCTGTAACTAATAGGTGACAGATGGGAATATTTTTCAGAAAATCCGCCCCCCCCTCCCCGCCCAGGCCCTTGCATATACGTAGCTTTTATTTTGCAGGAAACAGGGAGGTATTTAGAGTTAAAGCACTGATGAAATTTTCAAAAGTGATTTCTACTAGGTAACCATTTCAATGACATTGCTTTTCTTCAACACTCGTCCTACATTGTGCGTTACGCAATGTTTGTTCATACGATTGTGGTGGGTTAATTGCTGTGTGATTGTTCATTTTATTCATACATTTTTCAAGCAATCAACATGGTTTGCCTTTTGTTTTTGTATTATTGGGCTCTCCCCATAGTCTGTTTCAAAGTTCTATTACAGGAGTTTCCTTTTTCCTCTCCTGTCACCAACACAGATAATTTGTAGAATCAATAGTAAACACTCCCCAACCTTCAATTCAATGTTAAACCACTGCTAAGCTCCACCAGACTTTTTTGAGTAATGAAAGGCACATAAAATGTTGATTTATGCCTGTTTCATGCACATTAATTTATACAAATGTCTATATATGTCTATATACAGCTATGTATTTGTCTCTCTATGAACTAATTATTCATGTTGTGTTTCATTCTTAAAAAAACAAATAACATCTGAGAGACATGACATAGATCTTTTTCTTTTGTTTTAGGGTTGGTTTGCTTTGGTTTTTTTTCCAGGAAAAAAAGAGTTCTCATTTGCCTTTAAATTTTCCAGTAACTTGTATCTATTAAGAAATTGCATCTTCCTTTGTTGGCTCAGTCACGTATCTTAGGTCAGAGCAAGAAAAGATTTTCCTCTTTTGGTGAATTGGGCCAACAAAGTTGTTGCTGGGATCTGCCAGTCTGTAAGTATTCGGAACTTGATGGAAGTACTTTTTCCATGCTTTACTGTCAAATGGTTTGATCACCTGTGTAGCATGGTAACACCTGCATGTGAGCATGCACATGCAACACAAGGACAGTACTGTTCTTTTAGGAACTGAATTTATTTCCTGCAGGTACTGCACTTGATGGATTTTGAAAGGAAGATTTGTTAAGTAAGTGCCAAAGCCAACAAAGAAGAAAAGTCATCTTTCGCACAAAACAAGCACTTTTTAAAGAATCAAGCATGTTACTGGTGGCTATTGTACTTTAGCTTAAGTCCACCACATAAATTACATTCGACAAATTAGTTATGGAAGGTTATGCACACCTGTTTGTATCAGTGCTATGAAATACTAATTTCAACATAGCTTCTGTTGAACTGAACACATTATTCCCTTCTCAAGGTTATCTTAGGGTTTTCCTTGTGTCTAGGCATACTAATAATGCTCCATTATCTTGGTTTATAACTAAATGAGACAAACATGCTATATTATGATATCCCTCCCATTAAAACAATGCCAATGATCCCCATTGAGAGCACCAGTTAAACTGTCAGAAAATTCAGGGGACATTGATTTGTTATTCTACAACAATTAGCTTTCATGCTGAGGTTACACACAGAACACCATTGATTTGTTTATTTAAAATGAAGTTGCAATGCATGATGCATTCACTCATGCAATGCATGATGCAATCATTCATGATGGATTTTTTAATTCGTGTGGAATATTTTCAGCTGAACCCTATGTGTTGAACTGTCAGGTTTTTAGAAATTTACTAAAATATAAAAATGGCAGTGACCAAGTTTGAACTGAAATACAATACCAGTGATACAAAAGCTGGTAGAGTATATTACAGCATAGGCATAAACAAATAAATCTTCCTAGATATAAATTACTGTATCTGTATTGACTAGCCAATCTGCCCCAGCATGTCCCAGGAATGCTACCATTTTCTGTTTTTTAAAATGTATCTATACTCCTATAAGGGATGTTAAAAAACAGAAGTTGTAAATATACTGGTGAATTAGAAACAACAATGATTTATTGTAAATCATAGTAGAAAGCTGTCACTGCAGATTACAACCAGGATGGATTTGAGCTGTGCCCCTTTCACTCTTTCTACTTGCTGGACATTTCTCTTACACTCCCTGTTGCTTAGCAGGTGCAGTAAAATACATGCATATTGAAGTAAGTCTTCCCCCCAGCCCTGTCCACCCCACCCCACGAAACAAAAAGATACCACAATAAAAATATTTTGGTGGACAAAATCTGGAGTTTGTGATGTAATACATCACCTTAATCTGTGTTCTGGGCTGTGCTGTTGAGAAGATGACACTCAAGATTCTGGATTCAGGGAGATGTTTCTCCTTATTAGGTCAAATGTAGAAGTGACTCAGTCCAGAATATGCAGTATTTCTGTGAGGCTTTGCACTGTGGCAGAAAAATATGCAACAGGTACTTGGAATATCGATTAAGACACACCATTTTGCAGCACAGTTTTGGGTCCCTGTGTGTTGCCCACAGCATTTGGGAGCCAGAATGAAAGCTCAAGGCACAAGATGAATTTGATTGAAACTACTTTCTCTGCTGGCCGGGGCTGCATCCAGTTGATGTGTGTTATTAGTGCATGGCAATGGAGTGATCTGAAACCCAGCTGATGAGAGCTTATTTGTTATCTTTCTTCCTCTTTCACACAAGTATTTTGAGTAAATGTAATACCAGAATTCAGGAGTCAGATGAGAAGAGATCTTCTTGGGAAAGAAAGTGAGTTTCTTCCCAGTCTGATGCAGAACATACTGCTTCTTTGCCCTTCCATGCTGTTTGGCTTGCTGCTAATCTTGTGCTTGAAAGATGTATTTATATTCCCCTCACTAGTCATGGCCTGAGAGGTGTCTTTTCTGGCCTTTCTTTTTCCTTGGGAAAAGATCCAAATATGACACAGTGCAGTGTTGTCTTCCTGATCCTGCAGCTGGCCTGAAAACTGGTAGCATAAAACTGTGCACATGCTTAACTTTGAATTTTACTGATAACAACTGGGTGATGTTAATTCTAGCAAGCTACAGATGTTTGCCTTTCCTACTGTGAAAATCATTCCTTGAAAAAAAAATTGAACCTTCTTGCCTTGAGTTGGAATTATATTTAACCAAAAGTTAATTTCTCCTCAGATTCTAAGTCATGACCCAACTCATGATTACTGAATAAAATTGCATAATTACCAGACTGCACCATGATACAAATAATTGCGTGGCTGATCATTTCACGTGGTAGTCCAAACAAATATTCTTCTCCAGTATTGGCTATAGTGTTAAGATGACATTGTTATCAGTGATGATGCTCTGCAATTGTCACTACCCTCTGGTGAGAGTGAATGGATGCTGTCTGGAGAACTCCTGCAAGCGTCTTCAGGGTTTAGGAGATGTTGGCAGATGCTAACTATTGGTAAGAAATGGAAGGAATAAGGTAAGAAATAACAGGTACCTTGTGTTTCGCCTATATCTGATGATCTTGCCCTCCAAAACTTTGAAAATTTCTGACAGAATGGTACTTAACTGTATTCATATATTATATCTTCATGCTTAATAACTTAGGTGGGGTAAAGTGCATTCAAAAGTAGAAAGAAGAGAATCTTAACTTCATTCTGTGGGAAAAAAAAGTTCTGGGTTCTTACTGTTCCCACAAATGGAGTATAAAATATCATGCTTTCCTCAGCATGAAGAGAGAGCCAAGCTGTTGCGTAACGTTAACAGCTGGTGACTGTGGTGCTCATTTTTTATTAGGACCTGTAAAAACTGTACCTACACATAGGCTCCACTGACCAGTGATGACTGGCTTTTGTGTCCTAACTGTTCAGTATGGATTCAGTATGTATTTGGTTTGAAAATGGTGGCAAATATTTGTGAGATGGTAAAGGTAGGTTATGAAATAGCAGGTATGGAACATCCCACTAGCTCTACCTAATACAGAGTGGGTTGGGGTTTTTTTTTTTCCTATTTTGTTTCTTATTTTGCTGCCAGCTGTCTTGCTATTGCTTCCTTAGTGTGTTTATCTGGGCAAATCCAGACTGGAGTTTCCATGGTGTTGTCATGTAAGGACTTAATCCAGTACATCTTGTATGTGTAAGTAATGCTCATCTGCACCAATGGTCCTGCTGGTAACACTGACATTACTCATGTGAACAAATCTTGAAAGAGCAGATCCAGCCTTATTCTGGTAAAACTGGAGAGGTAGGTAAAAACTCACTGGGAGACCAGATTTGCCACCTAATATAAACTATGAGATGGTGGGAGGAGGGAGAAAGGGTATGAGTGCCCTGTCACTATCTGGCAGTTCTCAAAACTGGTTATGAACGTCTTTCCTCTGTCATCCTGAAGATAAATGTTCTTTTGCCTTAGACCATTTTACTGGAAGAGGCTCAATAAATGTCAGTAGATGCAAGTGACAACTCTATGATAAGAGCAGTAATGTGATACTGAATCATCTCCAGAGGAACTCTTCCTTTTGGCTGTACCAAAAGACATTCTAGTCTAGGGCCTGGCAGTACTTGACCCTTCTTTTCTCTGTCCAGCCAGCACCCATCTACCTGGTCTAGATGTGATGTGTTTATACCAAGCAGATGAATAGTTTCTCCTTTGTTAAAATGGAGACGACTGGAGGCCTAGCTTGTCCAGGTTACCACTTCTTATTCAGAAGATTTGCTCTATTTGCTAGTATGCGGGATTGCTGGCTGATAAAGGGCACCATGAAAGCAGCACTTGATGAGCAACCTGAGCCCTTGATGTGGAGACAGCCTGTGTGTGAACTCACCACCCAGCTAGTGGCTCACGGGGAGACACTCCCCAGAGGCTCCCAGGAAAGTGGGGACACAGCTTCCACACTTATCACCAGGATGTCAGTCTCTGCAGGCATCTGGCTTTTTCTAGCCCAGTCTTCTGAGGCAATGTCACAGTCCCTTGGGCATCTGTTTTAAAGCACAAAAGCCTTTGTGTAGGAGCTTGAAAAAGAATGCAGAAATCTCTGAGCCAAGAGCTGAGATCACCGTGTGTATTCAAAACAACAACAGAAAATGGCCATCTCTAGGGGCAATGGTGACTTAAAAATACTCTCGAGCAGTGTACTGTGGGAATCAGCTGGAATCAGCTTCTGGCTTCAAACGTGCAGCAGCCTCTAAATGTCTTAATGCTTGGGCACTGTGCTAGTAATATTGATTTTAGGCAGCTACTAATTGGTAACACATCAGGCAAAAGCACACCTCACCTTGAAAAAGTATCTGCCAGAACTTTTACTGTGCTCTAGACTTGATTGTCAGTGAAAACAAAATTCATTAACCCCTTCTATTCCTGGAGCTTTATGAAACAACGTTTCATTTGGCTAGTCCCTGCTTATATGTATTAACACTTCTCTGTTCTCCTTTCTTTAATTTAAACTGCCATTGATTTTTCTGGGTTTTTTGGGGGGTGAATGATAGAAACCTTTGATGCATGGGTGTGTAAGAATACTTGGAAAAATCAAAAGTCATGTCATAAGTACCACAGTCAAGATACAAAGCAAAAAACGGCAGTAGGTAGAGAAACAAACACACTTTACTTCAACGGGGCTGGTCATACTGGTTCCCATTATTTAGAGTATACTCTCCTTCAAATGTGCAAGTGAAATAAGAAAACAAATTTTCAAGTTAATAAGATTGCTTTTTCTTTCTTTTCTCTTTCAGAAGTTCTTGCTTAGAAAGGGACATCAGTAGGCAAAGAGATTGTTTGTCAATATAGAAGTATTTCTATATGGTGTAAAAAGATCTGTTTCTTACTACCTGTAACCAAATGGATGTATTGAACAGATGATGTACTTATGCTTAAGATATTGGGCCAACACTCAGAAACACGTGACCTGAGTTCCTCACACTCTTAGACTTCCTGTGTATTCTTGGGTACACAGCTGTTGAATTTCATACCACCTTTAGTTTTCATGTTAAATTGAAAGATGAGGACTACTTCTACACTTCAGCACTGTAAAGAGAGTGCTATCAATATTTACGGGTATCGAGGATACATGCTCATCTTGGTGTTTGCTGTGTTTCTCTGCTCCTGAGTTCTGCTTTGTGTGACATGGTGGCCTTGGCCTCACGAACAAAGTTAGGTCCTGTTACAGTAAGGGCATATCAAATCACTGAGAATACTGAGAATAGCCTTGCAAAAAAGACTTCATGGATCAGATACTGTGATCTCAGAGATTCTGTGAAATATTCCTTTAAGTGGATTGTTATCATGGAAGTGGGCATAGTCATGGTCTGTCTTAGTCATCTTCCAAAATGGATTGAAGAGGCGGTTTTACTGCACTTTCCTAAATTGGTATGTCTCCTAAGACCTTCAGTTGGCGAGGTGCAACTCTGTATATCCTCGTTAGATGGAAAAGGGCTCCGCTTGAGTACTTTCATCTCCTCTCTGTATGATTCATGTATACAGTTTTCAAAGACTCATTGCGTGCATTGTATGAGGGAGAAATCTGTCGTTTTCATTCTTGCTTTCAGGAATGCAGGATGTCACTAATGGTAAACACTGTAAAGGGGCATTTATATCCACATGGAGTGTGGCAGTACAGACTCTCCCACTCCCAGTGCTCTGCACAGAATACAGAAAAGGAGCACCTGCTGGTTTTTTGGTGTTTGCCAGGAGATGCTAGTGCCAGCAAGTGACTGCAGTGGGAGAATGCACTGGAAGATGACACAATATATCTGTAACACAACTTTGCTAGACCCTTTTGATTCAGCATCTGCTAACATAAGCATGAGAAAATCAAAGATTTTAATGTGAGGAAAGAAAGGGGTAAATAAGATGCTGGGAAGAATCTGCAAATCAAAGGGGGCAATTTTTCTCAAGCAGAAAATAATTCTTTGGAAGGCAGCATTGTCTGTGATGTGTTTATGCTACTTTGGACGAGGAAATTTTTTTATTCATTTAGACTATACAGACCAAGTAAGGACAATGAAAGACTCTCAGTATTTGTGTCATCTTCTTAATTTAGAGTGTGTGGTGAAGGGGCATATTTATGTGTGAAAAATACACACAGGACCTGCAACGCTGCCTGTGTGTTAGGGCAGATGCAAGTTTTGAGTGGAAAACTCATTAATTTTTTTGATACAGCTACTTCTGAAAATGGTCACAATATCTTAACAGTGCTTAAAAATGAGATTGGATGGACCTTTTACTGCTCTGAGCTATTTTACTCCACTGTATCTCTCACTCCACTGTATTTTTACCTCCTGGCTTTCATATTCACATGGAGTATGAGTTCATGAAAGCACCTGGGTTTTGGTGATCCAAGGCTAATTAAGTATCATTCTATTAAAAAGTTCTATTGGATTCTCATCTGAAAATATTCTTAAGGTGACATATATATATCTGTGTTTTTACATCTGTAGACAGATAGACAGACAGACCATGTGCATCAGACAATGCAGTCTGGTGAGTCTCATTTAAATACAGCTTAAAATGGTTCTGAAATAGGGGTAGATCCAAAAGTAATTACATGGAAATGAATGCAGAAAATGTAGATTTCTGCTGGAATGACTCAAATGCAAGAGATTTTCCTGCAGATTATATTGCAACAGCAGTTTCTTTTAAAATTATTTGATCTTAATGACCATTTTGACTAATTCTGACTTGATAATTTTATACAAAACCTTAAAAAAACCAGTGAAGGTTGACAAGAGGTACTGCAGGAAGATTTACCAGCTCTTGTTAGCATAAATATGGCTTGGTGAAAAAGGAAGCATTTTTCAGAATAGGTTGTACTCAGGAAAAAATAATAGTATCTTAAGAACAGTAGTACGTGGGCTTGGTGAATAAATGGGATCAAAGTAAATGCTTGGTTTGAATTTCTCACATGAGTTTGTTTTGTTATTCTTTTCATTACAGCTTTAGACCTTTTCAGATTTACTACAGAAAGCTGACTTCTATTCCACAAAATGATCTAGTGTTACCCAAAGTGAAAACTTTACTTGTAAACATTTACAAAGAGTACTTCTGTGGGAAGTATAGTGCTTAATATTGTGCTTTTATGGCAGGCTTTACTAATTGTGCATCAGGTCACTGGAATGAAGGTTTCAAGGGAACAGAACCAAAATGAACAATGGAGAGCAAAACATGGGAGGAATGTTTAAGCAATATGAATGAAAGGAAAACCAGGTAATTTTTAAAAATTTCTCTCAATGAAGTTAGAGTTACTGTGTTAAAACCTGGCTACTGGTTTTAGGGGAATCAGGTCAGGTCCTAATCAGTTCGCTGATAGAGTCCATTTAATCTCCGGCATTGCCTATGAAAGAAACACAACATAGTTGTATATGCTAGGGACTGTCAGCACTTTAATCAACTTTAACTATTTCCTTTTCTCTCATACAAAGAGGAATTACAGTGCATCTGACATATAAAGAAAAGGGGTGTTTTGATCTTTGGGTATTTGTATACTCTCACTTAAATCTTAGAACAGATGGGTTTCTTAGTCTTGAAAAACTATTTAGGGCCCCAGCTCTGACTTTCCTGACAACTGAACACTGAAGCAAATACTTTAAGATGACAATGGTCTGTTGAATTTATAGGACTTTAGGACGGCTACTTTTAAGTCTCTGCTGAATAGGACTGTCTTTTAATTAGATCACTGTTGGAGATAGTTTGGATAGTTTGTTTCCATCATAAACACAATGAGCATGCTTGGGGCTCCAAGGGATAAAAGCTGGCTAATGTCTTTTGATCATGGAGTGCGGCAAGTGATGCTCTGGAGAAGACATAGGCATGGGTCAAGTGACGATGCAAATGGATGAAGTCCTTGAAATGCACTACATCTGCCCATAAGTGAAGGAATGGGAAGGTGACTAAGTGGGGCAAGGGCCCCATGAAATGGCAAGCAGAAAAACTAGAGGCACATGGTGGCTGTTGAAATGCATTCTGTTAGCCCCTGACCAGCTGCACTCACCATTAGGGTGTAGGTGGACGTTTTTTCTCCATGCTACGTGTTCTGCAACCAGATTGATGGCATGCCCCCATGAGTTTTTTTTTTTTCTTTTTCTCTGAAGCTGGTGTGAATGCCATTGAGTACTCCACCCCACTCATTTCGATGGGCCTGTTTCGCACCATCATCTGCTCTGAGCTGAGGGACCAGAATGCTAGAATTTTTCCTATTTGTTTTTATAGGTCCTTTCTATTACTCCATAATTTTTTTTTTAGATGTCTGATAGATAAAATATGCTTTTAAAGTTGCCTGGCCTGAATTTTAAAAATATTTGGAAAGGATTACAAGACACTGAACAGTCTCCATTACTTAGAACATGCTAAAGATTGTCTTGAAATTTATGACGTTTTAAATTTTTTAAATTTTATTTTTTGCTAGTGTTTTTTTATGTTACTGTTTAGAAACAGACAGTTCAATGACTGCATAGTAGGAAGATCTGTTGCCTCACTTTTTTTAAATAGCAGTTGACCATGAAACAGAACAGCAATATTACGGAGATGAGAGAAAAGAAGAATGAGCACCTTTCAGGTTTTTATTATGTAATTTCAGAAAAGTTCACATATACCTACTTTCTCAATACCACTGCATTTTATGTGCATTTTTTTGCACATTAATTGCGCAAAATATACTGTTGGGTGCATTTTTCTTCTCAAACTCTGATAATAGAAGCAGCTTCTCACACTTTTAAAAAATTAAATAGCATATGTGGGAATACGAAGATCTGTGAAAGCCTGAAGTGTCTTAATTAGGGTCTTTTTTTGCTGGACAGGAGAACCCACTTAGCATGAGTCCAGAACTTTTTACATTCACTGAGTAAGAGAGAAAGGTTTAACAAACCAAACCTTCTTGTCCAACATATTCTCACTATCATAAGTTTTCTAGCTTCCTCTAGTTTTGTTTTTTTGAGCCGGGTTGATTTACATATCTTTTTCTGTTTAAATCAAGTTTTCTGTAAAATAATGTCAGGTGTCACTGAAACCTAGTTATTCTTAATAGTTTTATAATGACAACGGAACCAGACTAAGACAGACATGCCAGGAAGAATCTTCTAGAACTGCGGAAACAAGTATAAAGTAAAAATAAACTAAAATTGAAGTAGTTCTCTTTCAGAAAAATGACAAAATTTAATTTCAGTGTGACTTTACTGGGCAAAGTCATGACGGATCACATGACTAGTTTTTTAAAAAACCATCAATGTCAGGTACTCACTGTAAATTCTCTGGTGATCAGTTGGGTAACAAGGCATACAAGCAAAATTTGCCTAAAACACTGTCTTCACCATAAGGTGGATTCATTTCAAACTAGGCAAAATGACATCACTGATAATTAAATTGTTGAAAAAGACCAAAAAAGAAAAAAAAAAGAAAAACAGGGAAATTTGATTTCCCAGAGATATTTACACCAGATGAACCATTTTGACTGCAAGGCAAACTACTACAGATTTCCATCTCGGCTTCCTTTTTCTCATGATTGCATGCCAAAATCCAAACTAATTCTTGACTGTGCACAAATTTCATCACCCTACCTGCAGCTACCTGCAGCTGTTGATTGTGACTCTAAGGCACTGGGGCTGCTGGTCACAGTAATTTGTTCTGTGGCTACTGTGAGCAGCAGCTGCTCAGGCTCCCATCTCAATCAGAGCTCCCCAATGAGACAGCTGCCAAATAACCTCCTGTGTACTTTGGACACAAATCTCAGTCTGAAAGTGTTTCTCAGTGCCTCATTTCTGTTTGTCTTGTCACTACAGCAACAGAGAACTGTATTTTTGTGGTTCTATTACGTATCATGTCTTTTCCTGCTGATGACCTTGTGTCCTACTGATTACCTCGAGCATGTAAATTTTTGGTTGCAGACTCGCATAATGGAACACAGTGACCTTTCATTGAAAATAATTTAATATTTTCCTGACATTAAATAAATATATATATATATTTACCAAAAAAAAAAAAAAAAAAAAAGAAGAGAAGCTCTGTATGGAAGAGAAAAGGAGAATGGAGGAATGTGCTTGGATTTGCATCTCACGTCTAGTGTCTTTATCTCAAACGCAACATTTGTAGAGACATCTCTTGCCAGGAATTACAAAATGATCAGGTTTTAAAATATTTTTAAGCAGAGCAAATAGCTAGTGTTCAAATTATCCCCTTTCTGAAATAGCAGATTGGCTTTGCAGAAATGATATTTTACTGTTAACAAGTTAAGAAGTTACTCACTAGCCAGTGTCCCATGTGCCATATGGGGGAGTTGTGGTGGTATTACTCTTGCTGATTTATAGAATCTCTATTACTGCAGATCTATGGAAAATGAGAACTCTGTTACTCTAGAGTCTCTGCCCTGTATGAAAGCCTGGATGATAGAAAAACAAAAAAACCTCTAGGTACTGTACTGAGCACATTAGTTTACACATAAAAATACAAACAAGTTACTGAAATACACTGAAAGAAGAATGGGCATTTAAATGCTAGGCTGCACTCTGTAGGATCAAAGCAAAAGGAAAATTGGGTAGATGAACTAAACTAAATTAACAACTTCAAAGGTTTCTGCACAATGCAGTTAAAAACTTTGTATGTGAACTAAACACTTAATACAAATTTCATGCTGCAGGGATGAAAGTGCTATGGGGGCATCTCATTTCTTCTGGCCTTCCTTAACAATGCTGTGCTATGTGGGTGAAGAGCTACTAGAGAAAAGAGCATGTGCTCCAGCTGGAAGTGAGGGGGCTGCATAAAGAGCAAGGCTGTTTTACTACTGGTATTTCAGTTGCATTATTTTATGAAGTACAATGCTGCTTTGCACAGGGAGATATAGTGACAAGCTCAGAAATTACCACCGCATAAGTCTGAATCAGGTTCTCTTCTAATATGTGCATGCTGATTTCTGCAATCGACAACAGTAACCGCTTATTTTCTTCCTTTGTATATGCATGCAAATTCTATGGTGATGGAGATGATATAGCCAGATATGTAACATCAGTTTTTAGTGTATCAGCACAGCAGCATTGAAACATATCTGCAATTTCATATGAAAACCATACAAATAAGCAAACCATAGTCAGTAGCTTCTGGCTGTGAAAGGTTTGGCCTGTAAGTTAGAAGCAATTTCACTGCTGTTAAACGTAAAGTACATGCCACACATTAGCTAATTTACTCTATTATTTAATTCCTATAAAATAGCCAAGCCACTAAAAACATACTGATGGCCTTGCAGATTACAAAGAAGCAATTCAAGTGACCTGCTGATGCTGCAGTACAGCTGCGGGAAGACCGCATTGCTGTACTTTAAGTTAATACATCTGTAATTCGAGTTATGTTAACAGGCTAACTATGTTGTTAATGCCAATGTGTTCTGGTTAAATCTGGAGCTGTTGTTAGCTCTTCTAGTTAGTGTATTTCACACTTCATTGTAGCAGCTATTCCACAAAAAGATAACAAGAGTAAGACAGAACATTGTGTGCAATTTTGTGACTATGGTAATTTTTTACATGTTTTTGTGAAACTGTTAGGCACAATCCTTTCATGGTCGTTCTGGCTTCATGAACCACTCTTAAAAGCTAGAGTTTTGAAGTAGTTAACAATAGGTCTACCAAGTGGGCTGTGAGGTACAGCTGTCCTTTTCCAGCAAACCTCTTGACACAGATGTAAGAGCAGCATAAACAGTGCTGAGCTTACCGTTGGGTTCAGAACATTAACATGCTGTAAGCACCATACCAGAGCATCCCCATGGGAATATCTTTCCAGCTTCCAGAGAAATAGAGGACAAAAAGCAGCTCCACAGTTTGGAGTGGGTTAATGCCATGCATGTTAGATAGTTGAGTGCTCTGCAAAGGGGCAATGTAGGAATGCTGTGGTGAAACAGACTGAACCCACAGTGGCTGCTGCCTTTCAGGTTAAAGACATTTCTCGAGGGAAAGCTTGACAGGGTTTAGTTCCCACTGGTGAATATGGGAAATCTGTATGAAAAGGGGTGAAACTCTTCCTATGCATTAGACTAATATCCATGCCAAATGAAGGCAGAATTACTGGCATGTGGTTAATAGCTCTTCTCTTTCTATAAATGTTAATGCTGATTTACTGGGAGAAGCAGAATGGCAGAAGAGCATCTTTTCTCTTGGTTTTCCCTTAGATTTCCCCTGAGTAAAACCTGGTATTTAATAAATGTGCAATGTATTTTCCAGACTGATTAGACTGTGCGGTGAAGTAAGAACTTTTCAATTTTTTTAAATGTTATTTCTTTATAACCTTTATCTCCCTTTGTGAGAGCATCAGGGACCTCTTTTAAAAAATAATAGAAATGAAGTTTGAAAATAATGATACTTCACAGCCATGTGGCATAACCTTTGAATGAACAGGCATTTGAGAAGAATTTGGACTGGTATTCACTACAGGTTGCAGAAGGAGTAGGAAATTTCAACAGGACCAAAAGCATAGTTTAAAGACCCCATGAATAGTAAAAACATGATGTAATATAAATGTGTATCTATTTTCTGCCACTGTCAGCTGGACTCAGGAGCTAGACTTGGGATGAATGGGTGGATCATCCTGTTACAGCTGTGAGCACACTCCGTGTCCTGTTTTCTGTATGATGAACTGCAGAATTGGGGCTTACGAAGTACACTCAGCTTTTTGGCATAATGAAATTGGAACTTTAAGACTTCATTCTTACTGTTTCAGATTTCCATCTTACTGTTTTGGGCTGGCAGCTAATGTATTGACAACATTTATACATTGTGTAGCTTGTTCTGTGAAGTACTAAGTTGCACACTCTCTCTCTTTTTTTAATATCTCACAATCTCTGAGCAAGGCACAAACTGTTCCATAACATCTCCTAAACATTGGTCTTTGGCAAAGAGAAATACACAGCACCTCTCTTCAATGATTGAAAAACATTGAGTCAAAGTGAGTAATTCATTCACCACT
Source organism: Aviceda cuculoides (assembly GCA_035590195.1). Lineage (NCBI taxonomy): Eukaryota > Metazoa > Chordata > Aves > Accipitriformes > Accipitridae > Aviceda > Aviceda cuculoides. The sequence goes on from JAVJGG010000074.1 coordinate 49,015,148, forward strand.
GAGTACAAGGTAGGATAAACACCTGTACATCACACATAGCAAAACCAGCTTGATAGAAATCTCCCTTCTGTGACTTGGACTGTTACCAGGATGACAGCAGCGTCGACTGTGGTGAAATATACTCCGACAATCTTTTCCTTTCCCAACCTTCCTTCTACATCTAAGTCATGACAAAAGACTGCAAATACAAGGATCTTCTTTTCATCGGTTGCTATTAGCGAAATAACCTTATTTTCCTGACAGTGGCTGGGCTGCCTGCTTGGCCTGCCAAGATGCTGGCAGATTTCTAATGGTAGCTGTCTCCCTACTGACGGTGTAGGAACCTATTAGATGAGGAAAGTTTTCAGTGAAGATGGGAAAATTATTTTAAGCTACTGGCTATGCTGTGCTATTACTAAACCTGTATGATTGGTGGACCTGCAGGTGACAGCACTCATTACTGAGAGCAGCAGCAGTGGGTTGAGGAGGACTGGAGTCCTGAATTCAGCCCAGGGTACAAAATGCAGGTTCTCATCTGAGAACCGGCACGTTCTTCTTGTCCTTATCCTCTTTGGCTGCTAATGCTTTCCACAGATAACAATTTGTTCAGATGCTTGCCCTCATCCAGCTCTCTTGCTCCTTAGAACTTTGTTAAAGCTGCTGTTTCTTGCTCTTCTTGGATCCCTGCATGTTAATGGAGGACACAGGAACAACACAGATAATTTTAACCAGTGATTTAATGCAGTGGAACTGATTGGTGGCTCCACTTTCAGCTGTCAAAATTGGCCTATGTATATACTGAAGTTTCAAGCGCTCTGTCCTCTAACCTAGAAAGTAGTGACATTCCTCATATTCCAAGCATTACCAGATGAAGATGACCATATTTTGCTAACATATGAGAAAGCATCCATCATCTCTGAGGAATTTTCAGTTCCTCCAGATATAAGAACATGACTGACTTGAGTAAAGAAGGTGTTTTGTTAGCAATAGGGATATTTTTTGCTCTGTCATCAGCATTTTGTTACCATACCATTGTTTTGGAGGGATATTTCCCTTTGGGGTAGGAATAGACAAACCATCAGAACTACTGCAAAAGGGAATGGAAAGTTGCAACTGCTAGCTGAGAAATTGCACAGAAGTTATGCTGTGGCTGCAGTATAGATCTGCAAAGCAGACCTAGGTTTACCCAAGAAGAGCTTTACCCTGTCAGTAGTCACAAAGCCATTAGTATTACTACTTTAAACTCCATGTAAAGCTGGTTTGTGTATTTCTAAATTACACAGGAGTTTTCATGGGCCATCAAAATGTGAATTTTGGTCTTGCCAGTAACACATCAGTACATATTCTTCAAAGATAGCAAGTCAGTCTGTTCCTGGACAAGGAGGAAGAAAGGCTGGGGGGGAAAGATGAGGGATGTGGGGGCACATGTGGCCACTTCACAAGGTGCTAAGAATTGGGAAGTGTCAATGTGAATTTTGTGGATTGTGGGGTGGGAAGGGTTTAGGAGCTCTCCTGGGACAGGAAAAAGGATGTGTGGTGGGTTTGCCCTGGCTGGATGTCAGGTGCCCACCAAAGCCACTCTATTACTCCACTCCTCAGCTGGACAGGGGAGAGAAAATATGAGGAAAGTCTTGTAGATTGAGATAAGGACAGGGAGATCACTCAGCAAGTACTGTCATGGGCAAACCAGACTTGACTTGAGGAAATTAGTTTAATTTATTAGCAATCAAAATCAGAGTAGAATAAAAACTAGATCTCAAAACACCTTCTCCCCCACCCCTGCCTCCTTCCTGGGCTCAACTGCAATCCCAGTTTTCTCTACTTCCTCCCCCCAGCAGCACAGGGGGATGGGGAATGGGGGTTGGGGTCAGTTCATCACACGTTGTCTCTGCCGCTCCTTCTCCTCAGAGGCAGGACTCCTCACTCTTTCCCTGCTCCAGTGTGGGGTCCCTCCCATGGGAGACAGTCCTCCACAATCTTCTCCAATGTGAGTCCTTCCCATGGGCTACAGCTCTTCATGAACTGCTCCAGCATGGGTCCCTTCCATGGGGTGAAGTCCTTCAGGAATGGACTGCTCCAGCGTGGGTCCCCCACAGGGTCACAAGTCCTGCCAGAAAACCTGCTCCAGTGTGGGGTCCTCTCTCTCCATGGGTACACAGGTTCTGCCAGGAGCCTGCTCCAGCGCGGGCTTCCCACAGGATCACAGCATCCTTTGGGCACATCCATCTGCTCCCGTGTGGGGTCCTCCGCAGGCTGCAGGTGGGTATCTGCTCCACCATGGACCTCCATGGGCTGCAGGGGGACAGCCTGCCTCATCATGGTCTTCCCCATGGGCTGCAGAGGAATCTCTGCTCTGGATCCTGGAGCGTCTCCTCCCCCTTCTTCTTCACTGACCTTGGTGTCTGCAGGGCTGTTTCTCTCACATATTCTCATCCTCTCTTCCACTGCAGTTTCTGTTGTACAGGGTTTTTTCTCCCCCGTTCTTAAATATGTTCTCCCAGAGGCGCTACCGCTGTCGCTGATGGGCTTGCAATGGCCAACAATGGGTCCATCTTGGACCCGGCTGGCATTGGCTCTGTTGGACACAGGGGAAGCTTCTAGCAGGTTCTCACGGAAGCCACCCCTGTAGCCCCCCTGCTACCAAAACCTTGCCTCACAAACCCAATACAGGATGATAGCTTCCTCTTCCTTGCACCACCCCAGTAGGTCCTAGTTGTCACATGAGTGGGGAGGGAAAGGGGAGGCTGCTGCTGCTTACAGGGAGTCAGAAAAAGAGACCAAGCCCAGGCAGGATTGCTGAGCTGCAGAGGACCTGCACCACCCCCTAGAGTTGCTGCTCCTATCAATGGTGGAGAGATGGAGACTTCTGCCAGTGTCTTGGTTTGAAAGACAGGTGTCTGCCAAGGAAGGCAGGAGCCCCCCCTGGAATGGCAGATGCAACCCCCCTTCC
>JAVJGG010000074.1:49018176-49035881 GCA_035590195.1 Aviceda cuculoides
TCCCCCTAGCAACCCGTATGGGGAAAAATTCCTTTAACAGAAAAAAAACAGAAGAGTTTCTGAAACTCCAACAGCCAGATAGCAGAGCCCTCCATCTCCCACCCCGCTGCCACCCTCCACTGCAGACAGCCAAGCTGGGTCAGGAGGGTGAAATCAACCATTTGGGCAACTGGGATTTCTCAGCTGGTGGCTTGCACTCTCTGTCCCCAGTGCCTGTCTCTGTTCCAAGTCAGGCAACAGCAGGGCCAATGCCAGCTCTCTTCTCTCACCAATTTGTCACCAAAGCCAAATTATCCAGCTTTTTAATAATCACAGCCTTGTCTGAGCAGCCTTTGAGTTTTTTCTTGGTCTAGATGACTACTATGCAACAGTTAGGGATGTAGGGGGATGTTTAACTTTAGATACAGTCCTGTGGCTAACCCTGCTGACCAAATGAGGTCAGTATGCGATGTGTTCTGGAGCACCTGCTCTGCTGACCATGACTCCCTAAGAATGTACTTAGGTTTGACCTGAAATGCTGACTCTCTGTTTGGTGTATGTGGCCTTCCATAACAAGATGAAGAAACTCTGCAAGGAACCTGGACTATTCACAAGGCTCAGGTATGAGGACTGGGTTGCAAGCCACAGGGTGAAGGGTGTCTGAAGTCAAATGCAGCCACAACCACAACATGCTGCTCACATCTCTTCAACAGCTTCTGGTACTGGTTCATTCAGAAGAGTCTCACTGAAAGAACAATGCTGTTGACTTCGTAAGACTTCCAGTGAAAATGAGAGCTTGTGTTTGACCTCAGCTCACTCTTCCATCATCTGGTAGTAAAGTAGGTTTAATTGATAACATCAGATGTGCAGTTTAAATGTCTGAGTTGCCTTCAAGTGATTACCTCCAGATTACCCCTGAGCACATAACTGAGTTTGCAGTTGTCCTGAAGCGGCCCTGAGTTGGGAACTGGGACTCTGCTTTGCAGATGATCCCTTTGCAAAGAATTATGACTTTGGTCGCACTCTTTTAAATACTGTGCAGTAAACTGTGCCTGTGTATAGTGCCACAGATCTTTGGAGAGCAAAGCTGGAATGATGTAGTTGCTCAGATATCTCCCTTTGGTGAAGACTGAAGGAGCTATAACATGCTTTTCAGAAGAGGAGGTTGCTTTTTTTTCTACTACTTTTACCCTGTAACAGCTATGTCCTGCTATTCCTGACTCCACATGAATCCTCTGAGTGCACACCCTCCAAGTGTAGGAAAAATAACAGCTTCACTCCGCTATTGCCAAAACAGCAAGTTGATCATGGCTTTTACCTTATATGACCTGACTTCTGTAAATTTTCACTGTATGACTTCTCTTCACTAGTAAATAGCTACCTGCTGTTGTTTTTGAGCTCAAATCCCAGTGAGCATATTTACTTAATAATAGATGACCTATGCAGCAACATATGGGCAGGTCATTAAAAGGGGTTCCCACTGTCTAATTAGGACTAGTTCTCTGTTTGCCTTTCCGCACAGAGAATTAAGGCTTGGCTTGCAGCTCTGCTTCTCAGGTCCCCTGGAAGCTTCAGTTCAAAACTGGGCTAAAACTTTAAATTACTCAGGATGGCCCATTTCCAGCAAATTCTGCCTCTCAGCCCTCTGCCCTTTCCCAAGTAGCCTTGAACCTTGTTCGGCTGCCTGAGGAACACTAAGGGTCCATTTCCCCTCTGCGGGTCCTCCAGAGCATCCTGCTGGATGTCTATTTGACCAGGACAAGCCCACTGGCTACAGAGGCAGGGAGGGAGGGAGGGAAGGAAGGGAGGACACAGCAGGTAGCTGCTCCTGGAAGCATGAAACGCTACCCTGTGGTGTTGATATGCACCATATCAAGCTGTACTTGCTTTCTGCAAAATGTTCTGTGAAGTGTTTCTTCCTGGTGGTCTTGGTGGCATTGTCCCAGACAAACATGCTTCAAAAACTTCTCGTTGTGCCACTGCCAGACAGTGTTTTGATTTTGTTTTGCACAGATTGTCAGTCTTCCACAAGCAGGGAAAGCATCTAGAACAGGGTGAAAATGTGGGTATCGTACAATTTTAAATGTGGACCAAAAGCAAATGAAATCTAGAATTATGCTGATAAAGGATTCAGACTTGAAATTAAAAGCTCTTTCTAACATTCATGGGGTTTTTACTTGCTTTTTGAAAAGCCTGTCTTAAGCTTTTAATTTTTCATAACCCTCAATTTATTATGCTTTGTTTGAGTACCTGTTATACAGGACTGTAGTCTTGTAATTTAAAACTTGGAAATACGGGTTTTATGTCTGTATCCAAGAGAACTGAATAGGACCAAACCTACAGTAACTAAAGCCTAATCATTCAAGAGAATAACGTTTGTACTACAGGACTACTATAAGTAAAACTCTCTTTCATGCCTTAGTCATGGAAAATTTGTGTAAAGTTTTCCTTATAGGTGGACTGCAAATCTCATCTAGAAAAATGAGGAACTCAGACCTCTAAAGCTTTAAAATATTTTTTTTTCCAGAATATCCTGCTAAAGTTACTTAAAGAATAAAAAAAAAAAAAACCAAACAACCCCCCCCCAAGCGTTCTTTTTTTTTTTTTCCCCAAACACCAAATTAAACTAATGTCATCTGCCTTATAAATGATGAATTGATATTCCTCCTGGCTTTTGAAGACAATATAAAAGGCTGTATAAAATTCTTGGTAATTTCTCACAGTTAAAGCATCTATTTGCTCTCCATTTTTTAATATGGAGGTGGTTTTTTTTCAATGGCATATATAATGCCTATAATTTGTTAAATCTAAGGGTAGTGTTTTGTCTTTTTTGAACAATTGAGAAACAGATTGTTGCAAGATCCTCAGATTTATTTTCACTGCCACAAGTGAGCAGTTGTTTAACTCCATAAGCACATAATAGATTCAGGCATCTCTCAGTGATGGGAAACAGCAATGTGCAGTATTGAGAACATGATCATGTGGGTTTATGTGAACATAATTTATACATTGATTGTCAGGTATTAAATTTGGATACAGTTCTCTCCACTGTATTTAAGCAACCATAGAGAAGCAAGTCATTTGAGCTTGGTGCTCATATCCAGGGATGGTACCATGACGGTCCCCCAGGAAGAGAATTGCTGTGTGGAACAATCATGAAAGCATTCTCCCAAACAGTTGACATCTGGGTTTAGAGGCTTCAGTAGTGTGCCTTGCTCTTGTTTCTCAATGCCTTGGACACCTGATAGCTCCTGGACCTAACCTGGGCCAAAAGGTTTGTTTCAGCATTCTCAGAAACAGCGTATTGGTTGTCTGTGTAATTATTAGGTTTTTCAGCTCACTGGCTGCCACCATCTCTCTCTCATCTCACGTTTATATGAGGTGTGGCATTTTTTTGTTTGTTTTGCTTACACTGAAGACAGTACTACCCTCCTTTGTCCTAATCGCTGAAGTGTGGCTGAAATCCATACTGGGTCTGGGTGGGATGGCGTTAACCTTCTTCATAGCAGACTGTATGTATGGTGCTATGTTTTTGATCTGTGACTAAAACAATGTTGATAATACACCAGTGTTTTGGCTGTAGCTGATCAGTGCTTGCACAACACTGGGGCTTTCTCTTTCTCCCACTCTGCCCCGTCAGCGAGTAGGCTAGGAGAAGACACAGCTGGAAGAGCTGACTCAAATTGACCAAAGGGATATCCCATACCATATGATGGCATGCTCAGCAATAGAAGCTGGTGGAAACAGGAGAAAGGGGGGACATTCATGGCTATGACATTTGTCTTCCCAAGTAACCGTCATGTGATGAAGCCCTGCTTTCCTGGAGATGGCTGAACATCTGCCTGCCACTGGAAGTAGTGAATTAATTCCTTATTTTGCTTTGTTTGCATGCATAGCTTTTTCTTCTTCTATTTAATTGTCTTTATCTGGATTCACAAGTCTTCTTGCCTTCTTTCTATGAGCTGCTGTGTGTGTACTTGGCCATTGACCAGGGTGAACCCACAATAAAATCATACACTTATATTTTTCATAGATCAGTGGCAAGGGTAAAGATTTTTCTGTATGACTGCTTTGTGGCTTACTGCTCCAAAGGAGGAGCATCCTGCCATCAATCCTAGTGACTGGTGATTGCATAGTGATTAGGCATCACTAGACAAGGAGTAAGGAAAAGACCAACATTACAGCATCCTGGTAAAGTAAAAGTTCAGTAGCGTATTCTCCTACCTAAAAACAGTTACAAGAGAACAGCATATGCTATTTCTACATATAATAGTTTCTGAATAGCATGTTGTGGTTCAGAACTTGTTTCACATTGTATTTTCTTAATGCAGGTGATATGGGACAGTTCCTTTCCCTTACAGAGCACGATACTTCTATGAGGGGGTTCTTAGGCTATGACCGATACACTATCATTGTTCGTTAGTATATAGTCTGAATATGGCATACAGTTAGGTGAATCAGAGGTAAAAGAGCTCAGAATATGGTATACAGATGGCAAGCTGCTTATCTTCTGGGATGATGTCTTAATTAAGGCTGATAGGCTCCAACAAACTACTCATGTGTTGCTGGCTTCTATTTTATCTCCTAAGTCATACTGAAACAATGCTGTAAAAGCACTCTCTTCAGAATTACTCTTCTAGGTTACTGTTTCAATTCTAAATTAAACCTGTGTTTCGGAGATGTCATTTCTAGAAAGTGATTTTTTATTTTACCTTTTTAACATGTTTTTGGGTGGATAAGCAAGAACCTTCTCATTGACAAAACTTGGTTCCGACACATTTTGTAATTGCATCTTAATGTGCTACAGTATGTAAATACATTGTAGCAACATACCAAGGATTCATGCTTAAACTTGTTCAGTAGACATGTGAATCCTGAAAAGTTGTTCTCCTACAGTCTGTGAACAAGTTGGTACACCTTTACTCAAAACACATTGCAACTTGCTTATTACTGTCTCTCAGTTTCTCAAAGCAGTAGCTTCTGGAAGTTTGAACAGCACTGGCAATTAAGACCGACTCATAGAGCAATCACAGGCCACCTAAACAGTTCCAGGTTACCTGTGCATGCATGGACTCTTGCAGTTTTGGGCAGAATCCCTTTGGTAGTTGACCCAGCCAATTGTGAAATGATCTTCTGTTGCCCATTCAAAGAATCTGTGACACTTTCTCCATGTCCTCTACAACAGAAGAAATGCTAGGCATGCTTCTAGGACAGGGCATAACTGAGACAATCCCAGAGAGTCCACAAGAAAACTCCAAAGGGCATATGTATGAGAGTTTTGCTCTAAAGAGCCCCCTTTGGAAGCTTAGTGGATTTGAGTTACATAGGGGAAGTGCTATGCATGTATCCTGGAGCTGTTTAATTTGGATACGTACATATTTCAAAAATGAAACAAATACAACCCATTGGGACACTAATATTTAGCTTGAACTGACTTGAAATAGTTTTTATATGTTTTTAATGCACTTTTTCCATGTCTAGAATGCTAAGATGTCAGGAGACTTACTAAACTACAAACCTAGCTATTTCTTCTGGGTTTGTGGTGGGTGGGATAATTAGACTCGGAGATCAAACAGAGACAGACATTTAAATATAAACTTTTCATATATTGCCTTGTGTCAGTGGGTGTCTCCACTAATGGTCCTATGTCTTTTTCATTCCGCACACAGCAGATTTTTTTTTTTTTTTTTTAGGTTAATCAAACTAACTTTATAGTTTAGGTAGAGTTAAGGTGGTATGCATGTTCCTTTAGCTAGCATATGATAAAAGATGACTAACATATGCTGGAGGTAATCCAACAAGGCATTAAATATGCAGGTAGTTCTACTTGTTTCAGTGAGGTTAGTTACGTGCTGAAAAAGAGAAGCTGCTGTGAATATATCACTGGCCTAGGGTTATTGTTATCACACACCTGAGACTGCAGGAAATGCAGAATGTGTATTTTCAGGCTGAGAATTTTCGTTTTCCAGTCTTTACGATGATGTGGAACATTTTTAATATAACTGGGATGGGATAAAGGGTAGGAGCAAAAAGAGAGCTAAGTTTGCCCGTTATTTATATATCTTCTTTTGTATCTCCATTTTCTCCATTCATTCCCAAGTGTGAACATCTTATGGTTCACTTGCTCTGATGAGATTGAAAAAGCTCTCACTGAACTACAAACAGGGAGTAACATAACAAATTGAAAATGTATGGTTTGTTCAGATTTCTTCCAAATCCATTCATAATCCTACTTTATGGAATAGGGATTCTAATTCTTCCTCTTAAGCAGAGGAGATAAATGAGATAGTACTAGTCAGCATATGGGTCAATGAAGAAAGCCATATTTTTCAAGATGTTTTACTGCATACATCTAGTCTTTGAGTAAAGGGATCAAAACCGAATATTGTGTGTACCACTCCAGGGTGAGGAACAATATGGGGAAAACAGAGGAAGGAATAGTTTGACATTCCAAATTTTTCTGCTCAGTTACTGAAGGATTCCTGGAATGTAAAAACAGTCAGACAAATGCTGAATTTAGACTTCTGCCACAAAGTTCCCATGAAACATTATCATGACAATGTTCTGATACTGGAAACCTTTTGAAAAGAAGTATCTAATTGCTGTAAATCAAATGGTCACTTAATCATGAGTCAGAATCTTATTTCAGCTTACTTTTCTTTTACGGATATTAGTAATTGAGTTTTTACAGCAAATGTTGCTGAGAAAATCACAAGAGCATGAATGAATGTAACCAGAGGCCTTAGGCATCATTTTTTTACTTATGAAAAACAGAAGTCCTCGGTTGTGAAAATCATGAAATAGATTTAATTCTGTCACTGGGACTTAATAGGCACTGTTTAAGATGAGTTTATTTTCTTCTTTGTGTGTTTAAGAATGAAACACCAAAGTTCAAAACTGATCTCTGTTTCTGGATCCTGCAAGTTAATTGTAGTAAGTAGGTTAAAGAACCATCTGTAGGAGAGGCAGTAAACTAAGTTCACAATCTATCTCTGGTAAAGAGAGGTGTACAAGGAGTAACTGCACTTCTGTTTTCTATACTAGCCAGAGCATTCTTTAATTTTTCATTCCTGTTTCCTAGAGGAAAACAGCTGAATGCCACACACCCTATGGTAAACTGTAATGAGAAAAAACACCCTGAATTTCAAATAGCATAAGGCTGGGAAACATGACAAGTCTTTAAACTATCCAAGGTACTTCAGGTGGTTAAGTAGTAATTGATATTTAAATACTCACTAGCTTTTACAAAATTACTTCAATGACTTTAGTAGCAATAACATACCTACCACATACTTGTTAGTTTGGTATTTCTTGTGTTGAAATGAAGACATTCCTTCTTAGAAAACTATCTTGCTGTTCTTGGACACTGCCCTAAAGTAAAAAAGAAACAAAAGGAAACAAAAAGTCATGAGTGACTTGTAGGATATTTCAGCACTAGGTTTTATTACCTTCTGGCAGGATTGGCCACAGGACACTAAAGGAAGGTCCAGCTCAATATGGTGGTGTTTGGTAGGGGTAGAAGCACAGGTACAGAGGAAGATGGCACAACCATGACATAGGTTGGCAGCTTTTATGGATGCATTCTTTGTTCAAGGTACTTATACCTACTAATGTCACTAATGGTATTTGATTATATGGATTGATGGATTTAGTGATTCAGTGGGGAAAATCTTGGTTTAAAACCCCAAAAGAGAGACAGAACTGCATTAAGCTGTTTTCCAAGAAACCTAGTTGCAGCTAATGCCAGTAGCCTTAGCTAGGCTATTGCTGAGGAAATAATAGACTCATATTTTACACATAAATCCCTTATGCGCTCGCTTCTTGCAAAAGTAGGGGAAAAGCAGAAGGTACAGTAAGCCCTGAACTTACTGTATTTTCTTGAAATATTCTCTAGGCAAATGAATTGCTTTCCCTAGCCTTTTCTTCTGAGCTGAAATCAAATTTCTAGGTTAAAAAGGTTATTACTTCTGGAGTTGAGTTGATCTTATAATGGCACAGAAAAGATATAATAACTGCTTTTACATGGAAGTCAGTGTGATGAATTGATGTATTTGGGGAGGAATGTGTTTTGCCATTGGAAGCCAAATGTCAGGATATTAGGCTTTACTCCAAATTGGATGCAAACCCAAGGTATTGGCTGGTATAACCATTTAAGAAGTCATCTCTTCCACATGCTTTATTTATATTCTTGACAGGCTTTATATGGGACTTTGCCAGTCAGATCACACCTAGTGAAGGATTTGGGGAGACAGCCAGAATTCAGATGCCAAACAAGTCTGTCCAGCAAGGTAAACTTCACTGTCAGTTATATTTGTGTGAATTTGTATTAACTGCACTAATATGGGTTTAGGTTAAATTTACATTAGTATACCCATAACAGAACTTGGGTCCAAATGCCCAACATGAATAAACAAAGTGATTGCATTTAGTTGAGAAGGCTTTGTCGCATGTTTACTGTAAGAAATCAGTGAATATTATACTGCCTTACATCAGTCGTTTGTCCCTTTTTTGTGTGCTTATTGTCAGCATAGGAGTTACTATAATTATTTAAATACTTTTAACTTCCATGGAACTTCCAGTGACTGGTACCTCCTATTGTAGAAGGGACTTTGAAAACTATTGCTGGCTATGAGGACAAAGAAAATCTTAAAGTTTGAGAGTGTTTTGAATTTTCATGAGACATATCTGAGCCCTAGAACAAGAAAAACTTTAGAGTTCTAATTCTGTTCCATGCTAGAGGCTTAATTCATGTCGTGATGACATCAGTAATGGCATAGGTCAGTCCTTTTTACACCTGCGGGGACATAGACAGAACCAGAGGTATGTGTATCAAAACTTTGGACACTGCTTGCCCTTAGGTTTGTAAGCAGGTATCTCACTGTAGTTTACTTCTCTGTAAAACAAGCATGATACATACTTCTTACACGGAAAATCAAAATGTGTGCAAAATCTAAAAGGCTGAAAACCATTTCTTGTTAGAGGCCTTACTGATAGGGATAGGTATACTTAGGCTGCATTCTTCAACTGCTCATGACTGTATGATCCTCCTTTTAAGTTCAGTAAGCTTAACTGAACTCTGGCTGTTTCAGGCTGAATCTTCCTTTGGGCTCAGCTGATAACTTTTCTTCCCTCTTTTTAGAAAACTGCAAGGACAGAAGTATTCTGTCTCTAGATAGTAAGTTGAATTCTAAATGCGAATAAATTTGTTCCATTTTTTTTTACTCTAGTCTTGTCTGTGCCTTACACTACATTCAGTTCATAATTATCTTTACAAATTATAAATTGCATTTTTCCTTTCCCTCATTGAGGTCCACTAGCCTCAGCCGTGTTAGTCCAACTCCCACTTTTTACCCAAGTTTGGATTTGCAAAATGAAGTTCTAAGGAAAACAAAGCAATAGCAAACCATCTGTGCATAAGACCAAGCAAAGCTCACGATTATTTTTTTTTAAAACAGGATTTATATGCCACAGTAGTTGTTTGTGAACAGTTTTTGAAGATGCTATAAATGCAGTGAAAGAAAAAATCTGTCTGAAAAAAGTTGCTGTGACAGTTTCTGATCTTTCTAACAGGGGAAAATACAGTTGTCTTCCTACATTTACCCTTGAACATCCTGAGTCTGCTTTCTAAGACAACATCTACAAAATCAACTTTAGACTCCCTCTTTATGCTGGAGAATTTGATAGCTAGGTGCTTATATTCTGGAGTGTGGCACCCTTTGCCTGCCATCACCAGTATGTTAGTGCCTTGTGTGGCACCAAAAGCAACAGGCTCGGTTCTGCTTCTACTGGATGAAAGACTGTGCTATGATGTACATAATGAAAATCTATCTTCCATATGCACAGTGCACCAGGGAAAGTGCATTTGGAGGCTTTTCATCTGACTGCCTGTATTGATCTGTGAACAGTGGACATTTGGATTCTAGGAAAGCAGCAGAGGTGTAAATTTATAAAACGAGAAATTGTTTATAATGTTTAATACTTTCTTTTGTTTCTCTCTAGAAACCACTGTGTGTTTGATATTTGAAGTCCATTTTTCTCTCCCTCTTCTCTGGCCCAACACAAGCTTTTTTAAGGGGGGATAGTAAAGAAAGGACTTTTACCTGCTTAAGCATACTAAACAAAGAAATTCATGCTGATGCAATCAGTACCTGGTTATACTAGACACAAAAAGAAAAGCATGAGTTTTACTCATTATTTATTCCACATATGTCCTTCAGACTCATCTTTCAGAATAAGCTTTCTTTTCTATAGTTACAATGAATGTGAGTAAAAATTATGTGCCCAAAGAGTTTCTGTCTAGAAAAGAATGAATTCCTCTTCTCCCTGCCCTCTCTAGCTGTCCTCACCTCCTTGCCGTATGGTGTATTCAAGAAGTAAATTAATGCTGATTAATAGCCACTCATGACTAAAAATAATGGAAGTAAATAGCATCAAAACCCTTTTGTGCAGGACTGAACATATATGTCTTCACTCCATACATACCCTTTGAAAGGTATATGTTTAACCAGCTTTCCACAGATTAGCACACTTTCTTCCTCACCACATTATCAAAATTTGAAGGGGGAAGGGGGAGATATTTCCTCTGTCATCTACTGCTCTATTATTTTAAGAGGTATCTATCTGCCGTAATGATTAGCAAGTGAATGACTTACTTAGATTCGTTTAGTCTTAAAACTGCTGAGGAGGATGTTCAGAGAAAGCACCTGACCCTTAACAAACTGCACATTTATGCTTCAAAACCAAGGCCCTGAATATGTGTTTTATGTAAATGTATTCTGTATTGATAGATAAACAACAGATAAATGGATAGACAGACAGACTGAGAGATGGGTGTGCTATCTGTCTAATGCCACAGATGTCACGCACACATAAGTTTATGTGTGTGTGTGTGTGTGTACGTAGGTATGTATCTATACAGGCATAGATAAAGAAATAGATAGATAGGTAGGTAGTGACATAAATATATAGGGCCAAATCATAAATCAGATCAGCTAGCTCATTTTTCCTTACAAACTCTCAGAAGTAGAAGAAAGATTTTCACTAATGTAGATTTTCACACAAACTGTCGGGGAAGCATAGAAAGTTTTAACCTCCCCATTTATGAAAATAAGCCTATGATGTCAAGGGTGATGCTGCCTTGGAAGTCCAGCATATGGACTTATATGGAAGTCCAACAACCCTTAGGTTGCTCTGTCAACTCGCAAGTTATATCCTGAGAACCAGATACCATTAATGTTAGCAGTCTAGCCACAGATCAGCCTTAGATTGAGACAGTTAACCAAGAGTGTAGCCATACAGCCTGACAAATACGGACAATGACTCATTTTAGGTTGAATGAAAATTGTGTACTCTGCAATGAAGAAGTGCTTTACATAGTTTCATGTCAGAGCATCAATAAACATTGCAAAGCCTCCTGTATTCTAAAAAGCTAACCTTTCTGAGCTATGTAGATGGGCCTTGCTGGCTTTCAAGGTCTTGAACACACAGCCCTGAAAGAAAAGGAGAGTTGTAATTAAGATTTAGTATAAATTTTACCACAGAGGTACCACAAAGTGACAAAGTCACTTTGAAGTCTTAAAAAAAGGTTTTATATTTTGAAGGTCGGGAGAACTATCAAGAAGCATCCTCCAGTGACTTTTATATCTTTTATACAGTGCAAGTTGAGAAACAAAATGACGTCTTTTGTTCTCTGTTTGTTCTTGTAAGCCTTTCTGTGTGATAGCTTGTCTTTGGTGCACATTCTCCATTCTCGGTAATACAGTGCTGGCACATTAAGCTTCTGAAGGGAGGGAAGGCAGTCATCAGGTGGTTCTGGAGGGAAGAGATTGATTACACCCTGATAATGACAAAAATTATTCAGAGGTCTGAAGTAATGAGAAGCTGAGGGCTGATGCTAAGAAAGTATGTGAGGGAAACCCTCAAGTAAAGCTTATGTTTCATGACTTCCTCACCCACTTATAAAGTAAGCTGAATATCTCACTTTGTCAACCTAGAGTTTGCTGTAGCTCCAAAGAATGCCACAGGGCAGTTTTATTTTTAGGGCCAAAAAAAGGCAGATCTCAATCTAGAGACTGTTGGTAAACTCTTTCAACAAAATGACCTTCAAAGTGACTTAGCTCTCAAGTGATATATCTCAATAAGCTACAGGGAAGAAAATCAAATAGAGCTTGACCATTACTTCTGTGGGGTTTGATAATTCTGTTACTACAACTTGTCTTCTAAATCAGTCAATGGGTTATAGTAAGAGTTACGAGGAAGATGGTTA
This sequence comes from Aviceda cuculoides, assembly GCA_035590195.1. Classification (NCBI taxonomy): domain Eukaryota; kingdom Metazoa; phylum Chordata; class Aves; order Accipitriformes; family Accipitridae; genus Aviceda; species Aviceda cuculoides. Next base: position 49,030,421 of record JAVJGG010000074.1, read on the forward strand.
TTGAAGAGGCCCATCAATCAATTTCTCACAACCTCGGAAGAGTTACATATTAGGAATTTTCAGACCTTGATTCCTAAAAATGTTTTCTGGATTACAGTATTGGAGATTAAAGAGTTACTGGAATGTCTGTCTGACAGGAGTGTCAGGATGAATCTTAGTACCTCTCCAGTGCACTCATTCTTTTTGGCATTTTCATGCTTATTCTAAGCACAAAATACCTGAAGATGAAAGGAACATCAACAGATTGTCCTGGAAGATAATTCAAATTATGCAGATAGTGTTCTGGATAACAATTCATGAGTCACTGAAATTATTCCAGTAAATAAAACTACACTCATTGTAGAAAAGTGGTTAATGGGAGGGAATACTTCTTGGATAAATAATTTTATATTCCTCCCTCAGCCCCATTATGCAGGTTTACCTTTTGAAGCAAATCCTGGTAAAACCTAAAGAAAAACACATAAACGTGATAGCAGAGATTGGACCAGTTGTGACCAAAGAGTTTCTAGAAAAGCTGTCAACATTCCAGCAAAATTACAAATGGGGCTGATTATCAGAAAAATCATTTTTATCTGAAATGTTGGTTATTACAGTTGGCTTCTGGTATATCCTATGGTTTTTCTTTTCCAATAGCTTGGTCTGTACTACATTAGCTGTCAGTATCAAAGGAAAAGTCAGCTAAGAGGGTCATTTATGTTACAAAAGTTCTTGCAAGAGGGAGTGACCTCCTGCCTGCTGATCTCATAGTCAGCATTTGTTTTCTAAAGCACTTCCAATGGCAAAAGGGCTCAACAGTAAATACCAAGAAGCAGCTTACTAAAAGTATGTGTTCCTGAATAAATCAGAATATTGGGAAATACTGATGTGTGGTGCCTTAGTCCTGTTAGCATTTTTGTTGTGTGTTCAAGGCTGATGCTTTTGGCCATGTATCTCAGTGCTCAAGAAACTTCATCTGAAGACACCAGTGTGATGTCTTCCAGCATGATTATGGCTTTCCAATATTTCTAGTGTATGGCTTTTTAAGGCAGCCCTGAAAAGATACTCATGACATTCAGAAAATTGAAATACCATTTCTCAAGCACCTATGTGCAAACTAATATATTCAAGTCTTGATCTATGAGTAACCATTTTCCTAATTTTTTCCATTAAGTTTTTTTCATGTGTTTTGGTGTTAGAAGATATTGACTTAAAATATTGAACCTTTCCAGAACTCAGGGAGTTTTGGCAGTGATGTTTAGCTGGAAGGACATAGGTCCGTAGTCAACATTTTGAGAGGATAAGCCCAGATAAGCAAACCATTGTTCTTTTTACTAAGTAAAACAAAGGGCCTCCTTTCTCCATATATTATGATGAGCAGCTACTTACAATTTGTGTTTATTGCTTTGCTTCTTGTATTCCAAAGTCCATATGTAAGACTTTAATTGTTGACACGTTTTCCTTGTCTGCAGCTGAAATATCCTCAGTGTATTTGTTTATATTTTCCTTTTAATGGAACATAAACATAAAAAATATGTTTGCTAATCTAAAAATGTTTTAGCTGCCAATTGTCACTAGCATTTTTAAATAAAATCTTATAAAAATGGAATAATTTTCAAAAAAATTTCCACTACATCATGCTGAAAGTGTTTGTATTTTTATGTTAATACAGCTCCTCTATATACTGACACAAAAAGAGGATCTCCCACTCAGTCTGTTCTCTGCCTGTAAATACAATTTCGTCAGTCAACTGGAGGTGTTCTGCCTTGTGTTGGGAATAGTATATTAAACCTTTGCCTTTCATTGGATCTTTGCCACTTTGTTTTATTTCTTGACACCAAACAATCACTCTTGTTATGGAAATGAGATCAGAACTGAGCAAAACTTATTTCACACTCATCCAAAGTTCAGAGGAAAAAAACTTCAGCCCCTATGTTTAGGTGTTTTTAACTGCCGAAAAACTGGAAGTTGAATGTTACTTAATCTATCATAGGTTACTTTAAGGATAGGTGCATCAGGAGGAGAAACTGTCAGACACAGACTTTCTGGTGGAGCACAGCTTCTGTGCATTGAGACCTGTGTCTCAAAGCTGATCTGCACTATATATCTGTGTTTGTTGCTACTCTGGAACATTTCCAGCATGACAAGAAACTCTCAGCGATACCAAACCTTGAGATCTTGTTGTCGTTTGGAGATGATCACTGAGATTAGCACTTCCTGCGACTGATTATCTCAGGCTGGGATGACTAGGATCCTGAAAAAGATGTTTGCCGATGACTAAACTGTGAATCTATCCAGGTATTTACACAACCGAAGTTGAGTGAGATCAACTCCACCCCTAGTGCAAAGTCTTGGATCTAAAAAATCCAACCTGCTAATGTTCAGGCCCTATAAATCTGAGCCACAGGTAATTGGGATGCCGCTGAGGAGACCTCAATACTAAGCACTGGAGTATGAGTTGTAAATCATTAGTGCACTTAAGCCCTATATAAATATATGGTTATGTTGCCATATATCTAGTGCTAAGCTAGGGGAAAACAATATGATATTAATGCAGAAGAAAGACAGACTGGACAGTAAAAAGTACATGGCAAAACAGAAAACATCTGGCATCCTCCCTCAACACCTCAGTGCCTGCTCTGTCATTTGTCTTTGCTGTTATGGACAAACTGAATCTGGAATAGAGAGTGGCAGCAGCGAAGGTGTAGCTTAACATGCAGCCTGCATTCAGCTTTGTGAAAAACACTTTGCTATAATTTGACAGAAAACTGGGTTTAACCATCCTAAAAGATTGATCAGGATTTTACATGATTCTGAGGCTTGTCTGTGGCCAGTCTAACTTAAAGAAAGATAGGGCTTGGTGCTGAATGGATGCAGATCCTGGTGTTTGGGTCAACACAGGGGTTTGTTTGACTGTAGATATGCAGATTCAAAATCTCTATTATTTTCAGTAATAAATGATGGTCTGGTGGTGAGCTTATTGTGGGTATCCAAAGGAAAACTTCATTCATTCTGCTAGGTAAGCATGGTGTTAAAGCAATGGTGAGATAATTGGACAGTCATTGTGTCTTAGTTGGGACTGCTTGTCATAAACCATCCAGTGACTGTGGCCTTCACAGATACAAAATTCAAGAGCTTCTTTTTATTGCTGATAGAATAAACTTTTTTGTTCATAAAGGGCGAAGGCAGGTTGTAGCGTTGCCTTCAGGGAATCTGTTTGACCCCACGTTTTTGCTTTGCAAAGGTCATCTGACTCTTGTTATGTTTACAGCTGTTGACATCAATCAGCCTTTCACTTGTTCAGAAAGGTCAGCCTTAACTGGACTGCATCAAGAGGTGTCTCTGCGGCTGTGGCACTTGCTTGCAGGCACAGGTGTGTTGTCAGTCATGCTAGCAGGGACTGTGCTGAAAAGCTTTTGATAGCACCTGTCCTCCTCTCTGCAGAGGGCTGAACACTGTTCCCACAGTGCAAAGAGCTGGAAGTCAGACTTATGGGACAGCAGGGCTGCTTACTTTCACTGGCTAGTCCTAATGAAGTTTGTCAACAAAAAATACCAACCCTTGCCACTAGCTAGGTGGAGGGCTGTAAATGTCAGACTTACTTAAAAGGAAAACTAGTGAGTTACTTGCTTGTAAATTGTGAGCTACAAGCAACTTCCAGAGAAGCAATTAAGCATAAATTTCCTAGGGATTTTGAGGATATGTCCAAGAGAGGATGTCTCAGAGGTGTATGCATCTACTGACAGCAATGCTACTCTGCCTCAGCAAGGCTGATAACTGTTAAAGTTACTATGGGTGTTCCTACACTGAACAGCACAGTTCCCAGCAGAACTACATCAGAAAGATTCAGCAAGTTGGTCAGTTTCACCTTGCACATTTCATACTCTAGCTTTTTGTGTAAAAAGACCATCCCAACATAGCACTAAGTGAGAGGGGCAAGAGAAGGTAGGTAACAGCACGTTTTCAGGCTGTAATATGAATTAGGGTTTCTCCTTTATAGCTTTAACTCATTATATGTCATAAATAAATACATATATATAAATAAAAGCAAGTAAATAAGTACTCTGTAGTGCATAAGTCTATATATACATACTACAGAAAAGGAAAGAGACTTGAAATAAACCTGCTGCTTCCACTGTTCTGGAGACAATACATTTCCAAACATATAAAGAACTTCTTAGTAGAGTCAATGAGACTCTTTAGAAGCATATTGATGAACGAAACATATAGATTCATTTGAACAAGCCAGATCTTGACATATTATATATATCCTACTCATCTAAGGAAAAACAATTTCATTGCACTGTAGGACACTGGCACTAGGAAAAGTTGATCACAGATAGAATAGCTAACTCAATATTCTTAACTCCAGGGTTGGACACAGAAAATATATTATTTCTTCCAAAGCTGAGGAATTCAGCAAGCACGTTAAAGAGGAATTAAAAGACATGTCTTTTTTGGTAGGCCATGTAAACATAGAACTTCAGGCTATGCTAAACAACACTATCAAAACACTGATGACAATTATCAAAGATCCAGGTAAACTGCTAGATCGCACAGCCCATCCCTCCCTCCTACCAAATCTATAACGTTTTCTTATTTACATCTACAGATTTTTCACTCATTCAAGTGTCATGTTCAGCAAGTATTCCCTTCACATTTAAACCTGTCTTCTTTAAGTATAAGATTGTTGTAATATCACAAATTAATGTGAAATTTTAAAATATCTAGTTGAGTAGTATTTTAGATGGTCCCACGAATTATCTTCACAGTTTCATAGATAAAGAACTCGAGAATTTTCAGCCCCAGGCTGAAATGCCATAACTCTTCAGTAAAGAATCACTGCAGATCTGTGCTGGCATATTGCACGATTATGAGACAGTTTTCCTACAAAGCTGACTTATGAAGTACTATACATCAAATATCAGGTGGAGACCACCGCAGGTTATTTCATGGGGACAGAACAAATTCATCTGGAATGGAAAGGAAAGTGCTTTAATAATAATTACTTTTAAAGACGAGCTAATCATATCTAGAGAGAGTAAATAATTCAGGAGGGAGCCATTTAGGAAGTGTTCGCCCTTGTCCATATTTTACAAAGGAGCAGATTGCCAAGAGGGTAGCAGAAAAAGGACTGAAGGTTAGACAACATCACCCTGTGGTGTCCCATCTCCCAGTCTGAACAGAAATTCTGACCCGAAGTCAGAAGTCTTGCTGAAGTCAGTCTAAGTTAGGCTTCTAGGTGAGCATGAAAAGAGTAATTAAAGACTTCCTCCACTTCCATGGGCAAATTAATTTGGGTATCAGCTGCCATTTCAGCCATAATGTTGAAAGCCATAGAGATAGGTAAGTGGAAGGAAGAACAAAAGGAATGTAATGGAAAATACAAGTGTTCATGCCTAGGGATCATAGAATCATAGAATCATTTAGGTTGGAAAGGACCTGCAAGATCATCGAGTCCAACCGTCATCCATGCCCACTAGAC
>JAVJGG010000074.1:49035981-49049420 GCA_035590195.1 Aviceda cuculoides
GGACTTGCCTTGTGAGTGTTCCCAAGACAAACTGTTCCATAATCTGTCCCGGTACTGAGGTCAGGCTGACAGGCCTGTAGTTCCCCGGATCCTCCCTCCAACCCTTCTTATAAATGTGGACCACTGAACCATGAATCACTGAAAAGATACTTTAAAAGACACCTATTGCTCTAAGGGTCAGAGTTCAATTTTCAGATGAACCAAAAATTCAAACCTTTAACAAATTGACAGCATCAGTTTCTGTGTTAGATCCCTTTAAACTCCTTCCAGCACTGGCTTTGGAGCAAATTTAGCATAAGTCTTCACCTCCATACTGTTTCCTACTGCCAGCCTTCCTGAGGAATGTAGTGGGCAGCTGAGAGGAAAGCATATATAAGCATATATATAACCATATGTAATGAATATGTAATATATTATGTACACCTATCTATCTATCTATCTGTGTGTCCCTCTATCTATCTACAATGTCCTTTAAGAAAAAGGCAAAAAGGAATTTGGCTGCTCCAAATAAAATCAATGCTAAAGGAAGATATAGTTCATTATCTTCTTTTTCTAACCAGTTCATTCTATGCTGAGCTCCATATTTTCAAAGGAACAGAGATACTATTAATCAGGATATTCCACAACAGATCACCTTCAGATGTTAAATGAACTGTTGGGGGGAAAAAAAGAAAAGAATATAAACTACCGTTGCTTAAATGTTTATTGATTGTGCACAAACTTTCCACTTTGCCTAGAAGATATCTAATAAATAGAGCTCCAAGACAGCTGAAAAACACTGATAAATGCTAACATTAGCTCTCCTGTTTCACCAAACTGAAATCTATATAAATGAGACCAAACCAGAAAGCAAGGTTGTGTCACTATTGCCAAGGGTTCTAGCATAAATAACACTGCAGAAGACAGAAATAAAGAAACAGAAGGAATAGAGTAACTCTTCTGCACATACAGAACTCTTACTTCTGTATGCACTTCTGCAAAAGTTGCATACTCTGGCATTGAACGTGAAAACTATAAGCTAGGTAACATTTGTGACTCTGAGGATCCTAAAAGCAGAATTCCTTATAAAGGGTTAAATGATACAACTGCAAAACTGCAGTGCAATGTAGACAGCCACTGCATTTTCTTACTATACCTAGCAAACAAATAGAACGAGCATACACTTGTGTTACACACATTTAAAGCAGATTAAATCAAAGGAATGGATTTTGTTTTTTTCTCTTTCTTGAACATGGTCAGCACGGCTATTATGCACAGTTAAATGTGGTCATAAATATCTCAATGAACAGCAATGCTAATTCAGGTTCCAGATGCCTCGTTGTAAAAAAGATGCTAGCAGACTGAATGGCAGCAGAATGAAGAGGAGCACTGGTAAAACTCATTTGAAAGCAAAGGTGGACAATTTTGTTTATATGTATCACATTGAAGTGAAGAATAACAAGAACATGAAAGTAGTTCCTGAACAAAATCTACAGCTTAGACTACTCTTTAATTGTCAGAAAATATAGATATATTAACACCCCCCCCCCCCGCCCCGAGCCATTGCTCCTTCCTCTGCACTTCTTCCTGCAAAATCTGGTCCTTAGAAATAATTGCATTTCATGTAGTCATGACTAAGAGAATGAAATAAAAGATTTTAATTTATAGTATTTTCTGCCTCCAAACTACATAAAAAGTCACTTATATTCAGGAGATTTTCTCTGACCAAACTGGACTTTACACAGCTTTGCTACTCTTCCCTTATACTCTGCTTGGTTTTGGCTGTCAAGGATAGCTATCAATGATAATTTTACATACATCCTGCTAATGCTATGCTCTCGATCTGTATAAGTGTATGTGACAGTGATAAACTGAAACCAGGCGAAAGTGTGTCTCAAAATTACAACAGTTGTGACCTTGCATTTATGTGGCCAGAACAAAACCTCATTTAGTTTGCAGTGTTAATCTCTGCAGTCTTACTAGAAAAATACATCAGCCTTTCATATATAATCTGGAAAAAAAAAAAAAAAATAAGGTTAAATAGTAATGATGTTAATATGGGCAGAATTTAAAGATATGTCTTTATTCTAACTGTCCAGGTTTCTAAACCAGAAACGTATCTAGGTCTTCCATGCCTTTGCATTTAAGAAGAGGCAAAATACAAAGTTTCATGTGTGTTACCCAAAGAGTAAAGCTGCTTCAATAAGAATACAGCCAGATTCAAACTCTTTCTGGCTTGTTTCAAGTTGACGGTTATAAGAAATGGTATTAGAAAGGGATTTTTTTTTTTATTATTTTTGAAAATGAAATGCCCCCACATTGAAAGTAACAAGATTTTCCTAGCTTTCATGTATTTGATTACTTTTTTTTTTTTTTTCTTCTTGGGTGTCAGAAACATTTTCAAGGTTGTTATAAATTTGGCTGGAAAGTGTTAGCAGAAATTCTAAAATGTAATTAAAAACATTTTTCAGTTAAGTCAGGGTCTCAGTAAAAACAAATAGAAATAATGAAGCTGGAGATTCTGATGAATATCTGATCACAGGAGGTCTATTTCTGTGATGAGAAGGGAAGATTATTTCATTAGCCATCTTTGTTAAATGTAGACAACTGAGAAAGCAAAACAAAACTATTTTTAATAGACTCCCTGGGATAAATTAAATTTTGGTACATCTAATAGTGACAGCTATAAATATCAGTTTAAAAAGTTAGGAAAAGCAATTATTGAAGTCCTCTTAAAACCCTAAATCTCTTCTAATTCTAATATAAAACAGCTGGTGCTCCAGTATGTCCACCAAGATGCCCAGCTAGCTTCATCTTTCATCACATTTTTCAAGGGACTAATAATTGTCCAAATGTCTGAATGTTTTCGGCCCCAAGAAACCCTCGTCTTCCCCCTCCTAACCCCAAATAGAGGACACCTATCCACAAATACAGAGGACAGGTTGATTTTATCTTGTTATAATCTTTTCATTGTGCCAAGAACTAAAATTCTTTATGTATCAGCAGCTTGTGGGCAAGTATAATAAGGCAATGCCTAGCTCTCAAAAGTTACTGAAGTTTCTTTAAGCAGAGCAAATATTTTTCCCAGATGTGATACTGCCTGCCATTTTCCCCAGTGTCACATAGATACCTTGGAGACTGGGGCCAACTGAGGAAAACTGCAGGCACTTCATAGCTGCACTGCAGTAAGGTATACCGGTTTTGTGCAATATGGTGTAGCCATCTACTAAAGAAAAAAATCTCTGCGGTAAAAAGGAACGCATTCTGTCGGGCTGAAAGGCTCCCCTACACCACTGCAATTTGCTGGCTAAAAGGATGGCTGTGTAATAAAACATAGTTCTGAATTCTTCACAGTGTATTGGCATAAGCTTGTCTTTCACCTGTGTAGTGCAGATACACATGTGCATGCACAGCATAAATTCAGCTCCCCTGTTTATGAAACTCAAGCAAAACATTAAGCCTGTCCAGTTCTGGTGCCCCTACAGTGCTTAACACAAGATACCTCCAAAAAAACATCTCTTGTTTTGATATATATTGCACTTAGCTATTTGCTCTGCTGTACATCCTTTCTGCTCTGTTTATAGCTTCAGTGATGCACACTGAACTGGAAAGCATCAACAGTCAAAATACAGGACACATAAAAAGTCAAATATATTGTAGGAGGCCATCAGTGTTTGCAGACTGATTGTCATGGAAAACTCTGTGATGAGACAAAATGCTAAGAGGAGCTGACAAATAAAGCTCTAAGTTTTTCCATAAAAACAGAACAAGTAGTCACAAGCTTAGGTAAATACTAAAAAAATTTTTTGTGATTATGTGCAGAAATCACTGCAGTAGAAGGAATTGAATATAATAGCTTGTATCCCAAGATAAATAATTAAACCAGTATCTATTATCATTTGCTAACTGGGTGGCACCTGATTTCATAAGTGGTGGTTTTAGCCTGTAAATATTCTGTAAATATGTCTATATCACAATCTCTTTATGTTCATTCTTAACAGTAAAATCAGAGGTATCTTAACAAGGTCATGTATTAAGACTGATTTTTTTTTTTTTTGGTGCTAACAATCCTTGTATTAGGCCAAGACAGCCTAGAGTGCTGATATTGGGTTAGTGTGCTTGAACTTGGTGGTCCTGTGATTGAGAAAGGACTCCAGATGAATGGAAAATCTTTCACAGATTTTTTTTTTTAAATCACAGAAATCTCACTGGTTCACCAGGATCTACAGCCATTTGTCCAACATTAATGTTTCATTCTACAAGAAGAATGCATAATATAAAATGGAGAGAAACATCTATGTTAAGCAGCATTAAAATTAATTGGTTTTGTGAGCAAAGAATCAAGCTTTCTTCAAAGATGTTTACTGCAGAGAAACTTCAGAGCTTATTCAGACCTTGCCTCAACCCAGACGTTTGTTTCTATGTTTGTCCTTTCACTACTGGCTTAGATGGAGGTGAAGCATTTCATCCACATCACTGCTCTTTCAGCACAGTAATTGCTGCGTCCTAGATTCTGGTTCTGCTGCTTTCAATGAATGCCCCATTTTTTTTTTTTTTTTTAAGAGTGTTAGAAGAAAAGCTCTTTCATAACAGATGGAAAACTTTCTTTTGCCTTTAATTTTCCAGCTGTGACAGTTCAATATTCTAATCACTCCAAAGTGGAAACAGGACTCAGGCACATCATCATTTTATGTCTTTTAAGTCACTTCTATCCTGACCTGGTGATTAGTTTTGTGCCACTGAACAGTGAAAGCTATGCAGATGAATTGTATATGTAGCTATAATTTGAACTACAATAGTTAAAAGTTCATTTAATGGTGTTTCCATTCCTTAAGCCCAGAATAGACAAGTAGGAAAAGAGTTAACAAAAAAATTTCTGCATGTGAATATTAATAAAAGAATGTTTAATATTGGACATTACTTGTGGAAATCAGAAAAAAACACACAAGAGGAACATTGTTTCAAACTGGTGCACAAAGCATGAGGTCACAATGCATGGGACTTACTCAATATATTTATTAGAGGATTAGATGCTTCCCACAAGTCTTCACCTGAGTTCACCCTAAAGTCTTTCACTCACCAGCTGTCAGGCAGCAGACCATGATTATTGTGCCCTTTGCTGCGGCACAGAGAGACAGGCCATCTGTGGCAGCTGCCTGACTTATGTTGATAGTGGCTCTACTGCTTCATGCTCTCCAATCCTGAATAAATCATTGCACACTTTCCCACAACATCATGGTCACTTATCAGCTCTCTGAAGCCATGGCACTTCATCTCCTTCTTCCTTGTTTCTTAAATCGAAGGGTATTCTATTGTTTCATGAGCTCCAGACAACTCTTTCAGCTCTGGTTTCAGCTCAGTGCAATAACAAAATACTCCACTGTGTGCAACCAGAGACTAAGCTAATTTTTTTAGACAGACAACCTTGAGTGACAAAAATGAATGTTTCCTTAGCTTACTCCTTTATTTCCTCCTAATGCTTTCCCCTTTCGCAGACACTGGAGACATTCCCTTCACAGATTTAGACTAGCTTCTGAGCTGTCTTGAAAGTTTGCCTCTCTGTTCCCGATTTTCAATAATTAGGGAAAGTAGAGACCTCTGGCAAATGCTACATTATAAAAAACACTCATAAAATTCAGGCCTCTCTCAAAGTCACAATGATGGAGAAACCAACTATGTCACATACACATCATTTGCAGACTGCAAAAACTCCTTTCTATGTGGAAAATTTCAGATTTTCCTCTCATGTAAACTAAGGAATCTGAAACTTAATCCGCTCAGGAGACATAGATGTGCCAAAGAACTGGAAAAGAAAAGGGGAAAAAGTGAAAAGGGAAAAGTTAGGAAACTTTCATGGTATGATTTATTTCACATACATCCCTACTGCTTTGACTGCTGTTTTGAGAAACCTGGCATCAAAATTGTTCTGTTTTCCTTCTATCTGCAAATCTCTCTGACAAACCAGTCAGACAGACACTGTAAAACTAAGGATGGATAAGCTTCTTCAGCAGTGGCATTTCTGGTATTTCAGTGTTTATACAGAGAGGAGTTTCAGTCCATGTGATTCAATGGAAAAGAGTACTGAGGCTGTGTGTTTTTCAGACTTCCAGTTTCCCGCAGTGAACTGTGAGTGTTAGGTATCTAAAAGGCAGATTATGAAGAGAGAAACAACACATATATCCTAATGACACAAGTTTTTTTCCTATTACATTCTCAAGCTGTGAGGCTGGTGCACCTCCAAACAGCTAAACACAGTGGTGCTTTGAAGGAGTCCTTGAAGAGACATTTGGTGAAGATTTACCTACCTAGCACTCTCTCAGTCCTTTTGAATATCATCTGCATTACCATAGGTTTTATGGAATGGTGCGTGGCTGTGGGGCTACTGACAAGGGAGAGGAAGAGAGAAGTAAAGTTGTGAGAGGTGCTTGTGAGATCTCCTTGAAGTCACTGGTTTTGGAACACTTCATGGTGCAGCGATAGGCAGATGGGCTTCATGGGGCTGCAAAGGGAAGATACTCAGGCATGGTGCAAAGCTGTGTCTTGGAGGAGGGCCTTTTTATGTACTAATTTAAAAGTAGTTTCAAAATGAAAGGCAACTTTGTGTCCTTTACTCTTTCCCTCCAATTATTACTCAGTAATTAAAGGCCATGCCTACCTGTTGCTTAAATACTCAAAGATGTATCTAAGTGACTTAGATACATCTATCTATAGTGACTTTTTTTAAAGTGTGCAGCCTAGCTTCAGGAAGATGTTCAAGATTAACTTGATCTTAATGTGGTCCTTAATTTCAATGAAATCTCTCAGAAGTGCATACCAAGATGCTTCTCAAACTCTGACTGGGGCCTGTAGGAATCTTCAGATGCCAAATCCATTTTAAATGTAAATAAATCTACTTGTCTAAAACTTATGTTCCTTTCTTTCATATTATTAAATGTACCAACCATGTGCCAATGTACTAATGTGCCAGCAGTAATCTATCTGGATTCCCTGCGTAATGACACCAGCATGATCTAAGAGAGCTTAGAAACATTAGAATCCCATATCTTTGTCACTGGCTCTTGAAATCAGCTTGGCCAACCCTGAAGAAACCCAGAGAAACATAAAAGGTTGAAAAACATTAATATTAATACTAAACAATTTTCATGAAGGTTAAAGACTCAGTTTGAATCATAATATGGAAACTAAAACCTTGATATTTTTATGTACAGATCTACCTCTATATGTATGGTAATGAGTTCTGAAAGAAAGAACTGTTTTAATAGGAGGTTATACTTTTTTTTCCTGATTATATATTTGATTCTGAAGCAAATATTCAGTTATTCTTGTCTACAGGCTTCATGGGTGGGCTGGTATGGGACATTAGCAGTCGCAACAGCAGAAGCCACCTGGAAGTTCACAGGTTACTGAGGAAACAAATAGAATTCTGGAGTATTTTAAAGCTAGATGTTTTGCTGGAGTTTACAGATAAAGGGGAGTTTGCATTCCACAAGTATTGTATTTATTAAAAGAGACAAAACACAGTACCTGTATAAGGTAATGAGGCAGGACTAGAAAGCAGTAAACTGTGTCTGAAACACAGCTAGTGCTTTATAGCTTTAGTAGTTAGAGCGGTCATCCATTTTCAGTTGCTTTGGTCAGTTGTTTTCTTCTAGCTTTCCTCCTACCCATTACTTTCAGAATCATGGTTACATTCTTCATTCCCACCTCTAGTTCATCAGAGTAAATTTTATAATACCTAAACCACTAGGTGAGGGCTATGTTACAAACAAGTTCAAGGTGTGCCATACTTTTAAATGAATATGCTCTTGATCAATGATTTCAAAAATTTACTTAATCTGATACTAATCACTGGTGACTGTCCAGATGAGAGAAAACCTGGAAAGTGCTGTACCAAGTTCTGCTACCTCAGAGTTGCAGTAACTTACATTACTTGATGTCCTGCAAAAATGTAACTAACTGGTAACAGGGTCTCTTGTGGTAAAGGCAGACACTCTCATGAAAAGCAGCAAAATCATCCTCATGCATACTATTACCCATTTTAGATGGAGGAAAAATGGAAGTCATGTTTGACAAATACCAGACTTCACTGGCTACAAAAGTGAAAATCAGATAGGAATACAACTTGCTGCTTGCAAGACAGAATTCACAAAACCTGTATTGCTGCAAAAAGAAAATAGACACCTTTTGCAGGAGAAAACAGACCAGCAATGTTTCCTGGAGGCTGAAATTACATTTACAGGAAGGATCTCTGTCCTAAATCAGGACTTTTTATCACAGCCGAAATGTGGTCTGTGTTTTCTTCTTTAAACACAGACCATTTGACTCAGAAACATTGCTAAAGTACAGGTGAAGGTATTCTTATTCATTCTGTAGAGGAGAACTGTGAGGCCACATCTTCATACTACCATTGACTCATTTAATTTCTGAGTCTAGTGACCCAGGACTCACGATTTAAGAAACTGCAGACAGCAGAAACTGATAAGAAAAAGGTTGTGCAAAAGCTTGGTGAACAGGAAAACAACCCTGTCTTGCCTTGAGGAGGCTGAATAACTCCTACTTATTTTAAAGTCTTTCATCATGTTATTACATGACTGTCTTATTGATGCATACAGTTATGCACAGGAAGCAGAAGGGACCTGTGGCTGTTGTTATCACCTAGAGAATCTTGTTAGTCTTGTAATTTTTTGTATTTCAAGACTTTGACTCATGGATCTACCATGACTGGAATTTCTAACATTGTAAAATTCTTTGAATAAGTAGCAATTTATTATGCTTTAGTTGTTATGCTTATACAATAGACATATCTTTGTACAGCATTAGAAACCTGTATCTGATTTGTAATTTCAGAAGGTTGGACAAATAAACAATTTTACAGATGATGGATAGGTGGCATATGGGCATTCAAATATTCAGCCATCCAGAGGATGATCAAAATATTTTGAGTTTTAGGAATGAATTATAATATGTAAAATATAATAAAGGTGCATTCCATGTGCTGTAAAGCCAAAGATCAGTGATAAGAGCAAACCCATTCCTGTTTAAAAGTTGCACAGGAAACAACATTATTCAGCTTCAGTATCACTCTTAGTTCACAAGGATTTTGTGTTATACTTCATTGGTCTACTCAATCTTTTTTTTAATTAAAACTACATGCTACCCAAGGCTTAGGCTAATCCCTGAGAAATATAGACACAAACAGATATATAAACCAGAAGACAGAAAATAGTTACTGACATCTACTCATGGAGAACAAATCTGGGCTCTTCATGTTATCACACATGCGTTTTGGAAGTGAGGATTAACACACAGGTGGGGATCCAAGATTTTGCTTCAACTTGTAATAAAGTAACCTCGAAGCATGAAGGTCTGCAGTTCCTCTCTCGTCCTGATTTAAATAGCTACAGCAAACCAACACAAAGAAGAGAGAGAGGCTGAGATGCAGTGGAGGAAGGAGGAAGGAAGAAAGACAGAGAGAAGGACACTCACTTATCAGCATATTCTGTCTTTGGTATTCTCCCCATTAAACATTCCAAAGCATTCTTCCTCAGAGTATAAACAGGCCTGTTTCTGTTCATGGCTGCTGTAGTTTGCATTGAGGCAGGTAAATACACAGTGACCATTCTGGTGGTATGTGTCATGGATTTTTAAATAATAATGATTTCAGATTTGTTCTGCTTCTTGCAGATAAATACAAAAAATGTCAGGTAAAACATCTATCAAGTCTAAATTGCCTTTACTACATAGATGCTGTAAACTGAAATGTGTTTAGATGTCATCTGACACTGACATGGATCAACAGTAGTCCTTTTAACCAGAGTTATGCTAATTCACAGTGTAACGCTGTCTACATTAAAAAGCCTCGAATGCAAATATTGTTTCTAAGAAAGATTCAGAACAAATTTACTTCCGCTTTTCTTTAATTTCCATCAGGGAAGGCTTCCATTTCCTCAGAAAATGATGAGCTTGTCTTCCAAAATTACTCTTATTTGTGGCTCTGTCTTTATTGCAAAGTGCACAGCATCCAGGATTCTTTCAGGGTCTTCTTTCTTCTTTCTTATTCTGGTGTGGGGAGGTATGAGATATGCAGCTTTTTATCAATCTAAGGTTGACTTAAAATCCTCATGTCACCAAGGTGTGTAGTGTAAGAAACACAAGGTAAACTGAACCACAAATATGAGTGTAATGTTGACCTCATCTAGATGTCTACAGTACTTTCATCCTCAGGGATTCTCATGGTGAGAGTTGACATGCATGAATCATTTTAATGTGGAAAGGAAGCAAAGAAAGACCTACATTCATACTATTAAATAACAGGATCATTTATTAAGATGAGGCTTTGTTCTTAGTTTTGAGCTAGCATAAATTGAAACCACCATACATATTTGTAAAGGTCATCTAAAACTATACCAGTTGCTGCCAGTAGAATGTAGACCAGGCAAGAAACTGTTTATGAGAGTATGGCTGCTTCCTTTCTTCTCTTCTAAAGCTATTTTTGAAGAGAGCATTGTAGACAGATAACTGATAAATGGCATAAGAAATTGAGTTGCATTTGCTCCTTTATTAGATGCTTATCAAGGAAAAGCTTTTATATCAGTAAATAACTTTTGATTCTCCACTTAGTTAAGATGAACAGCTTCCATAAGATGTCCTCTAAAAAAAATTATTTATCTGATCCTAAGTATGTTGATTAAACTTTGAACAAATTGACAGCAAAATTTTTGTTGTTCCTTGCCAATGTGTTGGCAGGAAACAGAAACATTTGTCACTATGGAAGCCAAAGGAGCTGCTGAAATGAAGAATTATTTCTATATTGTTTATGATCTTGTGGTGCATAAAACTTTTTTTTTTTTTAATGGAGAGAAAGACAAAGTAAATGTGACATCAAACCAATTAAAAGAAACAGAGGGAAAAGATAAACCTTGAAACAAGAAACAGAACTGAATTTAGTACCTTTATGTCCACTCCCTGGTCTTAAGTAACCTTGCTTAAAAGCATGACTTTCATAAAGTTGAAAAACTCCTGGCTAGGACCTTGGAGTGCAATCCATCTGATTTGTTTAGCTCCTTCACCAGCCACTAGGACGCTAACTTTTGATAATTATACTTTATGAATTGGAGGAAAGGTCTTCCTAATGCTCCCTGATAAACAGCTGTGATAGCAGCTTCATGAGACCACTGTTACCCATCAGTCATTCCTTTCTGCTCTGTATTTCCTTGTTTGTAGGTAAAGGTACGGTCTACTGACTTGAATAATTGTGCCTTCAGCTGCATGTATCAAAGCAATTTACAAGCAAGTGTTCATTAATAAGGAGGAAATGAAAGTGGAATTAAGTATTATAGTTTATTTTTTTTTAACTTCCATGTTACTAATTTGGAATACTAAGCCAACACCAACCATATCTGAAGCCACAGTCAAATAGAAATACAGTATTAATTGACCATATATGTTATTCATTCCCTCACTTTCCACCATATAATTGAAATTATCTATGGACTTAAAACCAACACATTTTAACAGCAATTCAATAATTCTTACTTGTTTGCAACATTTTACTGTCTTTTAGTCCAAATTGATACAAAGATAAAATCTCGTATTACAGACATACAAAAAGAGGATTAGGAACACAAACTTTTAGATAATAAATACTTTATAAAGGAAGAGATATAATGATTTTTTTTATGTATGCCTTGGCTATGGAATATTGTTTTTCAGAACATTTTTATTTCTCTTTCAATTGAGTAATTTAGAAAGACCATCTGGAAACAGATTTAAAAAAAAACTATGTAAAATTGATTTATCAAGATTAGTTGTCTAAATGATCTGTATTTGTACAAAATGTCCATGGCAGCAGTAGCTGAAGAAAGCTATTACAGAGTAGCATCTTAGTCTTCCTTACACTCGAGACATATACTTTATGATCTCTAGCCTCTCTACTGATAAACAGAAAATCTCTAACAGGTGGTATAGCAGCTATTCTTGTAACAGCAATGGAGGGTTGTTTAACATCAGAAATGTCTTAACTGTGAAGGAAGGACTGATGATAAATCCTCCTGGAAACCACTCAGGAGCCTAAGGCTGTTCAAAAGCTTAAGACATAACAAGAAGCTATCCATTGCTGGGGAAATGAATAGCAGTTTGGAAACAACAAAAACCCTGGGATACAATGCTGCTGCTACTACATAAATCATGCTTTTCAAAGTTTAGAGCAGCTTTTCCACAATTTCGCCTCCATTGTCTCTGCTTTGGGGAATACAAGCTTGAATGACTCGAGAGCTAATTCTTAAGGTTGTCTCTAGTTCAAGAAAGCAAAGCCCGTGGGATGTCTTGGTACCTGTAATAATTTCATATAGCTTGACTAGTCTCTTCTTCTAAAATGAGGATATGCCTACTAGGTAACATGCAAGAAGAAAAGTACCCAGTGTCTATGTCATACCTTTAGTGTTAGCTTGTAGATATCAGAAACAGCACTCTGTGTGGCAAAAACACGTAGGACTTCTGGCCTGTGGCATTCTGTCTCCTGAGTTTTCTCGCAGCAAAAGTAAAGAAATCTCAGCCACAGGAGGTGGAACAGGCTGAGCTCTGAAGTACAGTCTGAAACTTTCCCAGTCCACATAGGAGAAATTAAGTTCTGAGCAACTGCATAACACTGGCAGTTTTGCGCTAAAACCATAATTCCTGTTTGAATTATACTGTATCTTTTGAAAAGACAGGTTGTATTCATTTAATAGTTTCAGGTGGCACAGACACCATTCCACTGTTAATACAGTGCTTTGTTTTTAGTTTGCATTCACATCCACCAGCTTCCTTCTCTTGATATCTTTATGCTTTTTTTCTCTGCTAAAATCCATAAATCTCTCCTATGTAGATACTTTGAAAATGAGATTAAGTAATGGGCTAACCTCCTGTTGGATTATTTGAGGGATTGATACCTTAAATCTTCCACAGTGTAAGGGTCTTAAATCTTACCCTATATAGTCCATTATTCAGACTTCAGACCATCTCAGTGGACCTTCTCCAATTTTATATACTACTTTTAAATATGTCTGTCAGACACAGTAATAACCTCACTGATGCTATAAAGGGTAAGAGCATTTTCTTCTTCTTCCTAATATTCTCTGACTGCTCCGTTGCCCTGGTTTCAACTGGGACAGAAATAATTTTCTTTCTAGTAGCTGGTATAGTGGGGTTTTTTTGATTCAGGATGAGAAGAATGTTGATAACATACCGATGTTTTCAATTGTTGTTAAGTAGTGTTTATACTAGGTCAAGGATTTTTCAGCTTCTCATGCCCAGGTGTATTGGGTCTGGCTGAGATGGAGTTAATTCTCCCCATAGCAGCCCTCGTAGTACTGTGCTCTGCATTGGTAGCTAGAAAGGTCTTGATAACACACCAGTGTTTTGGCTACTGCTGAGCAGTGCTGGCACAGCATCAAGGCTGTCTCTCCAACATTTTTGCCCCC
>JAVJGG010000074.1:49049520-49075416 GCA_035590195.1 Aviceda cuculoides
TGACCAGACATCACCTGCTGATGGGAAGTAGAGAATCACATCATTTGTTTTTCTTTGCTTTCCCGTGCAACCTTTGCTTTCACTTCATTAAACTGTCCTTATCTTGACCCACAAGCCTTTTGCTATATTTTCTCCCCCTGTCCAGCTGAGGAGGGGGAGTGAATGGAGTGGCTTTGGTGGGCACCTGGCACCCAGCCAGGGTCAACCCACCATATCAGGGAGCAAGAAGGCTGGGGAGGCACAAGAAGTTAGGAGGAGACAGAGCCAGGACAGCTGACCCAAACTGGCCAAAGGGGTATTCCATGCCATATGATGTCATGTCCAGTATATAAACTGGGAGGAGTTGGCCTGGGGGATCACTGCTCAGGAACTAACTGGGCATTGGTCGGCAAGTGGTGAGCAATTGCATGGTACATCACTTGTTTTATATATTCCAATCCTTTTATTAGTAGTATTGTCATTTTATTATTATTACTATTATCATCATCATCATCATCATAATTTTCTTCCTTTCTACCCTATTAAGCTGTCTTTATCTCAGCCCATGAATTTTACCTTTTTTTGATTCTCTCCCCCATCTCACTGTGTGTGTGGGGAGTGAGTGAGTCATTGTGTGGTGCCTAGTTGCTGGCTGGAGTTAAACCACAACATCCAGTCTCAGATCACCTTTGAGACATGTTTCTTCAGCTTCTTTTTAAATCAAAGGACACCTTTTTTAAAAAAGGTGGACTTTTTTAAGAAAGCATGCCATCCTTGGATTAAAATTTCCCATTTATCTTTTCAACTGAGTTTTTCCATTCAATAGGCGCTGTACTGACTGTATGATATGTTTTTAACATCAGAATATGTGAACTGAGCCAAAAATGTTCTTGGTCTGACTCCCTGTACATTGAATATATCATCTTACTCTGCAGCACTGTTTTGAGTATTAAAAGATAAGGTCTTAAGTCTACAAAGGACTACAGTGATAACTCTGTAGCACTTTCTTCTCAAGAAGGCTATAAATATTTCTGCAACTCCAGACTCAGGTGAGCCACAGAAAGGAAGACGCAATAGTGTTCATATCAGAGCTTTACTGAATACATATGGGTCGCTCCCTCAAGGCAGAAATGAAAACTGTCCAACCAGGCATCACATTGGTATTCAAACAAATGGGCAAAACAAAACACTTCATGTCAGTAAGCATGCCTGGTGCAATCGTCTGCATGCTAAGAGCAACACAGGAGATGAAAGCACAAAGCACTGAGCCTGAAATTTTACACACTGCACTATCATAGTTGAAATGCCACAGAAAACAGTTTGCACTTCCCTTTCCTTTGAAACTGAAAACAGAACAAAACAAACCTCGTCTTGCCTCATGGGTGGGAAGGGCGGGTAAAAGAATATGACAGCAGTTGTGCTTGCACTGTGATGCTGTGTGGGACTGAGTAACAGCTTGCTTCCTCTGCCTATCAGACAAAAGCCTCTCATTAAATGCACTAGTATGTTGCATCCTCCAAGAGGTAGTGCCTCACTGCACACCTAGAACAATGCTGAAACAAGCACAGGTGGTTTTTTGAGCCCAAGAAGAGAAAAAACAATGAGGAAATCTGTATGGAAATATAACAAAAAGTGCTTTTTGAGTTTTACTTCATAGTGCTCTACAGATATGCACTCTTACACATGGATCACCACATTGAAGTTCTGGAGATGGAACTACTTCTCCAAGATATGAAAAAAAGTTAAGGACATAGCTGGTTACTCAAGCTTTAATAGCTTCAGGACCTTCCTTTAGGAGATATCAGCAGGACTGTAAATTACTCAGTTTTAATTCCTTGGGAAAAAAGACCATTGCATCTAACACATTTTGACAAAAAAAATCATTATACTTAGATTCTATATTAAACACTATAAAATCTATGACATGCAGTACAGCATGCAAACCATTTCTCAAGAACAGTGAAGAACTCAGTAAAATCACATTGAGTAATATAGATCTGGTTTAGAGAAAAATAGGTATGAATCTTTCACTGCAGAATTCCTGAACCAATGTCTACATCTCTCCAGATTTTCTATATGGTGATTGAACTTCCCCTGCTCTGCCTCATTTTAGAATCAAATGCACTAGCATATGTTTTAATGTTATTTATTATTAGGTCTGGACAAAGATTTTCTCTTGAAGAATTCTGTTGGAAAACACTCATATTTTGAACCTGAAATGTTTTGGTTCTGTGAATTCTTGCTGAGCAAACAACAGAGGTTCATTTACCTGTTTTCTGGAGTACACTACAAAGTCACCTTAACCCCAGCTACGTGCCATAGTTGCAGCCCTAACCAGTGCAGTCCAGCAAAGGAGCTAAGCAGGATTTCATGGATCTGTTGTGATGTTTCTGCGTCTTCATAAGGTTTTGCAGGATTGGTGGATTTTGAAACACTCTGCTTCCAGACTGTCTTGGAAATGGAATTCCTGAAGTATCTCTTGAAAAAAAGAGAACATGTGAGATGATAGGATAAAATAATACACAGCAATTTGCTGCCCCAAAAGGGAGAGTGCAGACTTTTCCACTAAACGTGAAGGTGTGGAATACCTTCAACAATGTATGTATGTAGTGTGTATGTACTAATAACACACTAACACCTGCCTGCCTATGAGTAATGTCTTTCAAGTAAAGAAGTCTTCACTTTCCTGAAGTAATTTTTGATGTATTATAGGTTTCTGGCAATATCCACGGCACCTCGGATCGAATTCTACGGTAGCAGTTAAAGAAAGCTTTCAGAACCAGAGTTTTTAAGTTTCCAAGGCTTTACCTTTTTTTTTTTTTTTCCTTAAAGAAAGCAAAACCAAAACCAACCCCACCAAAACCAAAACAAAAAACCCAAAAAACAAACCCTCAAACCCCTTATCCAATAAATCTACACTTCAAAAATTTAATTTCAAAGCATCACACTTTCTTTGTATTTCCTGTTGAAAACCATTTGGTATGTTCTTTGCTGATTAAATAAGCCTCTAAAACATTTGGGTGTACATTCTCCATCCTATTTGTAATAGAGTGTCAAATAAAATAGCATTTCTTCTTCAGATCATAGACACCTAACTCATCAGTGGTCCTCCATTAACAGGAAGGTGAAATCCAGACCTGTACTTAATAAAGCTGACGTCTTCCCACATTCCAAATAAAGCTGTATCAACCATCTCTCATTCCTTAAGTAATAACAAGTCTTTTCACAGTTATTATTAATTTACAAAGTCTTTGCAAGTACTGTTATTAAACTCCTTTTGATGCTTGCTCAGAATAGCTGAGAGAGTGGTTATTTTGCATTGCCCCACCCTCCTTTTCAACAATGCAGTGATTACAGAGTAAATACTTTGAAGGAAGCCTTGGAATTAACATTCCTATGGGCAAATTAAACATATTTGCAACATTACTGTTCTGTCCACATATGAACACATAGTTTTTGCCTCATTAGAAACAATTCACTATAATAGAAATTGAAGCTTCTCCATTCTTGCATTTTCCAGGACATCTTTTTCAACTGTTTCATTATGTTATTTTAATGAAATCATATTATTCATTCTCTCCAATGATTTAAATTTCTATGAGAGTTACTTAGGACAAGTACTCCCAGTTCATTAATATGATGTCGTAGTTAGGGTTCAAGCATGGAAAACTTACATTGCTGTTAGTTATAGCTTCAGTCTTTTGTGCCCTAGTCCTGCATTTGCATTAGGACAGTAATAATGACAAGTTAATTACATTTGAAGTTCTCAGGTTCTCATATGCAAAAATAATAAGTACATATAAATTCTCAAGGTAGAGTGCATTGACACAGTTATGCCTCTAAGTTCCAAAGTAATTTTAATAATCTGAATTCTCGTTTTACAAGCTACCACAGGAAAGAAGTTGGGCAAGAAAAAGATATCTGGTAACATATATTCACGCTTTGCTAGGGCTTATAGTAAAAATGTTAATTTAAAAAGTGCTTTAAGTGGCAAAATAGCTGGTGACAGAGAAAGGGTGGTGGATACAGAAGAGATCCACCTTAAATTTTGTGTCATTTAATTTGCTCATCGATGAACTAAAACCAATGAGAAATGGAATGTAAATGAGATTTACGTATTATAAGGTCTGGTGTGGTAAAAGAAGAACACTTAGGCCAGAAGAGAAATTAAAAAGGTTAGAAACTTGGGCAGGAAATAAGAAAATGAAATCAAATCTGGAAAATATGCAGGCTATTGCATCTAGGCAAAAAATAACCTGAAACAGATATTTAGTAGCAGAGGGATTCAAAATAGCTCAGGGTGACACCAGATAGCAAATTACAAGGGAGCTTGCAAAAGAACACAGCAACAAAAAATGCCAGTGTAAATTTAGGCTGAACATGTAGAGGCACAATACTGTGGACTAGGGAGAAGATAGCTCCAGTCTGTGTAGTATAAAGGAGACCACACCACAATACTGCTTATGGTTACAAGTACCTCTGTGCCAAAAAATTTCAGCAAGTTGGAGGGAGTTCAGACAGAACAACAGAAATAAATGTGTGGTTGTAGGTGTTAATTTATGGGGAAAGCTCAAATGAAATAAATACTTTGGTTTGGCTAAATATTTACTAGGAGGGGATATGATTACATTCTTCAAACATTTCAGGACTGTTATCATCAAGGAAGAAGATAAATAGGATGCATAGAAGATCTGGCTCTACATCTAGTTTCATAATGTCCATATGCTTGAAAAAACTTTCTGTGTTGTCTTCCAGATGACCTCTTTCATCTTACTTCATACCCCTCTCAGAAATGGATGTGTATAGAGGTCAAACTGGAAAAAAAAAATTAATACAATTTAAACATTTTATCCATCTTGAAATATCATTTTAATTTTATTTCCCTTTCAGCTTGGTTTAGAGAAGACATTAGGAAAAGGTTAGCTGTTTCACAGAAGAATGCCCTTAGAACGAGGTGAGGAGGTATTCTGTACGAGTCTTTTAATTTCTCCTGATGATGTTGTTCCATTTTGGTAACTGAAATCAGGGTTAGAATGGATCAGAATCAGGATTTTCACATCTGAATGGTAGGCTAAATAATGGGCATCAAGAAGAAAAAGTCTGTGGGAAGAACTTCCTTCTTATTAATTTGGAAGATGGGGTTTTGGACCCCTTTCTAAGGCTGGCTTGGAAACTTGAAAGTGTATGTTCACAAAAAGTCAAAACGAATTTTCTTGAGATCTCCAAAATAATTCTCCTTTCAGTTCAACCTAAACCATTAACTGAATTTGGGCTGGATTTATAAATACCTTTAATGTGACAAAGTTGACATTTGTCAGCAAAGATGACTATAAAACAAAACAGGAAACAAAAATAGACCTCTACCATAAAACTCATTTAGGCTGTAAATACTTCCTGTGCAGATCTATTTATCCAAGTCATATTCACAGCTTAACTGACACTCATAAAGTCCAAGTCAATTTGATGGAGTTAAATCATTAATGAAGGTGTTCAGTCATGTGCAGGGTTAATTGATTAGTATGAAGTTAATGGGCATTCTGAACTTAGCTTCACCACTGGGGACTTAGGGCTGAAAAAATCAATCTTTCTTAGTGGAAAGATCTTTGATCTGGGTGAGTCATGCAACTGGCCAGAGTTAATTAAGTAGTTGGAGTCGTATCAGTAGGACTCCTAATGACCACAATTGAGACAAAATCTTCAAGGTAACTGGGAAGAACAGGCATTTTGGCCCACTTTTTAGAATTCAAGGACTTCACTGTATGCACCTCATTTGGGCACTTGCTACACATTTCCAGACACAGAGAATTTAAGGTGTTAGTACCTTTCTGCTAAGATGTTGGCAATACTTTCTGCTGAATAGAAAGTGTAACTGTGATGAGCATGTAGTTTCACATTGCTGCTCAGTGCTTTGGGAAACTGGACCACTTCCTTGACTTGCTAAATGTGGATTTATTTGCCAAGTTTTAGACAATACAGTTTTAAGCTGTTGACCTTTATTTTAGGACAACTTATTCATGTCAAAGGTAAAGTCTCACTGAATTCAATAGTAGTTAAACTGTATCTCATGATGGTGGAAAGACCATCAATATTCATCTATTTCTATTGACAGAGAAGTCAACCAACCATACAAGAGATTCACATTGAAAAATAATTGATTGTAGCTTCATACTCTTTTGAAAGTGCTAGGCTACACACTTTCTGTAGAGAAAACATAGATATGAACTTCACACATAGAAATGTCTCCAAAAAGCAGTACAAAAAACTCAAAGACACTGCTATGCCAGATTTTTTAAGAAGAGGGTATGATGGTTCTGTTTTCACTTCTTTGGCCCAGAAAATTGTGTTTTGTCTGTCTATGCTGATGCAGTTAATGATTGTCGTACACTTTTGTGAGATGTTGGCCAAAATATTTCTGTGTTCTCCCACAACGATCTAGAAGCCTTTCCTGTGTAATCAGTATAGAATCCCCTGGAGCCATTTTACTACATAGCTTTTCAGAGTGTAAATTGATGGTTTTGTTCTAATGTGATTACAGATATTCCAGCTCCTGTCAGACTAGGTCAGGCCCCCGTAAACATTTAGGCAATTCTGAAAGAATTTATGCCACCCATATTTTTTGCCACAAAGATATTATCATATTTTGACAAGAATAACGGTCGCTGCACTGCTTCTCCTTCTCAGTGAAAGCAACAATCAGGTCAGATAATAATTCAAAGGGTTTTTTCTATTGTTGGGCTCCAGTGCCTAAACAGAACAAAGCTTCAAAAGCTCAAACACTTGCATGTGCTTATATGCTTATACCCTGCGGATCCAATCTACTGTAATCATTCTTTTTTCAACAGCCATTGATTCCTTCTGCACTGGTCAATACTTATTTAATTCCACAGCCTATTATACAGGTTTCTTGGTTCTTGCATTCTATTTGGTATAATCCATTAAATGTGATCCAGCCAACCATTTGTCTGAATGTCCTTGAGTTTCACAGCGAATCAAACAAGCATTCGCTAAACAGTCCTGCATTTCCACTGAAAACAAAATAGATGCAGATTCTGGTAAAGATGAATCACCTTTTTAATTAAAATATTAATTATATTAAAGAAATGAAGATTAAATAGCTGGAACTTTCCTTGCAAGATAGTTTTACATTAAAATAAAATAATCAATGCATAACAGAAATTGATTTGATCTGTAAATTGAAGGTTTGGGTCTCTTTTCTCTTTTGTAAGAAGACTGGCAGCTCCAAGTCTACCAATACCTTCTGGATTTACACTAACTGGGTGCTTACACTCTCAGATTAAGGTTTGATTTCCCCTACCAAGTCTATGATTTTTAGAGGTCACAACACACACATGCAAGGAGAAGATACCATAACAGGTAGAAAACAATAAATTACACTAGTCACACTTCGTAAGAATAAGCTTTGGTATACTGTGTGCCATTTATTGTCACACACAATTCATTCTATCAAAGTCCCCAGGACTATTTGGATAAATAAATCTGAGCAAGTATGTAGCTATTGACAGAAAGAGAGTTAGTCCTCAAGCATTTTTGAAGGAGGTAGTTCACGCTAGGTTCTTATTCACAAATTTTCATTTAAAATGCCAGCTATTTCTACAAATTTCTGCTTCCTCATCCTTAAAAATACCAAGTCTGACCTATTTTCTGCTTATAGGGTCTGTGAGAAAGCATGAATATGATTAGGACACATTTAACTTTTCCTCCTCATTTTCAGAGAAAAAAGGAATCTCCTTTTGTTAATCCATAGCCTGCTCCAGAGACACTGTATGAAAAGTCCAATAACATCTCTAAACTTCTTGATCACAAGAAACGTATAGTCCTCCACAATGATACTGCTTCTCTTGTATATCCCTAACTAGAAGGATACCTTATGCTGCATTTCTCTACCTTTGTCTGTGATAGTCTCACGAGTTCATAGGTTCTTTAGGTCTTTCTCCCCTGGCTCTGTAGGAGACAGTAAAAAAGATTTTGTTTTTTGTTTTGTGTAGATAGACAACAATGGAACTCCAGCAGTAAAAGAAGCATTAGCAAAAATAAAAAAAAAAAAAAAAAAAGCTTTTGTCTACAGTCTGACCTAAGTCACTATCAGTTGACAATTCATGGAATGAGGATATCAGCAAAAATATTATAGGGACCTAGTAACAGTATCCATACAGAGCAGTTAGAGAAATACAAAGAGGTTTATCCTTCCTTCTCCTGCTCTCATTTTTCTGGATTTTAATGACACATGTAATGTCTTCAGGTGCAGCACTACAATATGTTAGCACACAATTCACAGGAGTACAAGCTAGCAATGACTGTTCTTCAGTGAAAGAACTGAGAGGTGCAGTCTTTACTCAGTGTGGTGAAACAGCGTCCTTTATGCTTTGGAAAAAAAAAAAAGCCTTTGATAGCTCATTTTTTCATGGGCTAATTTGCAGATATCTGGCAAGCTTACAAAGAAATTGAAAATTGTAAACTTCTTAAGCAGGTGCCATGACATAAAGTAATACCAATTTAGCTATGGCTGAATGATTAGCATTTCCCCCTACTCCTGGCCCGATGCATACTTTCCATTTTTTAAGAAAGACTAACTGAAAACTTGGCCTAGATTATCACACCCCTTAAAACAAGTACTGACTCTTAAAAAGAAAACTAATTCATACTCTGACCAATAAACCCCCTTACTTTTTGACCGAACTCTGGTATGGTCACAATTTCAGTGACAGCGTTATCAGAGAATATTGCTACATGATGATCTCTCCAAAGATTAAGAATAAAACAACTGAAAGTTGAACTATCTTCCAGTAATGTGATGATTACAGAGGCATTTCAGAGGTAGTGAAAACAATGAACTGTGGATACCAAGTGAAGACCGTTTGGCAAAGTTTCATTTAGAAAGATTCAGTGTCTGCATAGAGTCGGCTCTGTGCAGGCTGAAAGGATAACCAGGAAGATTTAGTTCCTGATTCAGCCAGACATTGAAGAACATGAATAGTCCCATTGAAGTCAACAAGATTATTCACTCACTTGAAGTTAACCACATACTTAATTATCTTTCTGAAATAGACGCCTACGCTTGCAGAACGGTAGTAGGAAACTGGTTTGCCAGAGACTGGCTACAAATCAGCTTCGTAATATTTGTTTGGAAAGTCTGTTAGAGTTTTCCCATGAAAAGGTACATTTCTCCATGCCATTGAACTGCCAGGATAGCTAGGGGCAAGTAGGTAAAACAGATAAAATAGTCCTTTGCTTCATTCTTTAAGAACATTATGTTGGGGCGTAGCGTAACCTCTTTCCACTTTGCCTTGTGTGTCAGGAGACCAACTTTTTTCTGGACTTGATTTTCTCATATTTGAATCTTAATGAGTAAGCTTATTACTGCAGCAAATCCTCCTCCTGGGAAGCACTTCTAAAATGAAATTAAAGAACAAGCACTGACTGAGTTGCAAGATTTGCAAAATGTTATTCATGTTGGTTGTTTTTCAAAAAGGCCAAAATTTCCCAACAGCATTATTCCAGGAGTTTGAAAGGAAGTCCCCTGTCACTGTCAATGATCAGCATTCTCAGCTGAAAAGAAGTTGAAGCTGAAAGGGAAGATGGTACTACTATTCTTATTTAACTTCAATTAGTTAGAGCAACAAAAGAGAGAAACCAGTGTCCATGCTTTAGCGTTATGAAAACAAGATGCTCCAAAAAAATAGATGTTATTCATTTAAAATCATTTTAAACATCAAAAAAAGCACAATGGCCTGTACACAGAACTAAAACCTGCCTAATTTCCAAAATGAAGCTGACTTTCCAAGAAATGACTATGACTTGTTCATCTGAAAAAAAAAAAAATTAAAAAAAAATCCATACATAAAGGATAAAATACTTAGAAAACATGAAGGTTTATACAGTGCATCACTTTTTTCCCTTAGAGGTTGAAAGTCATAAGCCATGTTAGAAAATGAGATATCTACAGCAGAGAACAGTACTTTTCAATAGGAAAAGGTAGTCCTCGATAAAGTTATGTGACTCTAGGTACTCTGGGCTTTATTCCAAACGATACTTTGAACTTCTCTCATTATCAGGGAAAGTGTCAAACCTTTGTACTTATTGCTCCATATCAAAACCAGATAATTTCTTTAAAAAAAAAAAAAAATTATTCATGGCAAAGCCTGATTTTTCTTACCTGCTATTGTCATGTTTTGACACAATAAAGTCCTATTTTGTATACAAGCTGCTGAAACATAAACAGAATATAGATTGTTGCTGAATTAAGGAATTACCAAACCTATAAACTTTGTCCCCTCACCACTACTTTTTGGCTAACAAAGCTCTGTTTACTGTACTGGCTATCACAAATCACTGCTGGCAAAGCCTGCAGTGCAGTTCTGAGAAGGGAAGGTGGGTTGAGTAGTGTGGCCATTTCTCTCTCTGGCAGGATTCCTTCCCTGAGTGTTAAAAGGTACAGGTTAAGATTTCTTCTAGGCTCTTCCCAAGGTGAAAAAGGAAAGCAGTTTGGGACAAGACATAGAAAAGGCAAGCAAGCTGTAGCAATTTAAGGGGTTCATTAAATTATCCCCTGTAAGTGTAGAAACAGCCAGTGCAGAGGAATGATAGCTTGTAAAAGTGCCCCACAAGCATACATAGCCATGAGGTCTGCAACCATGGAAAGGAACTAGGCTGGACAAATGAGACTGCGATTCTTTTGCTGGTTCCTGTCTTCCATGACTGATAGTGCTTTGTGCTCTTGGTTCTCAGTCACCATCTGGAACCTACATGACACCAGCATCTTTTGTCATCGGGTGTGTTATAACCCTTTTCCCCCTCTCTCTCCAACTCCTAATCTTTCTTGCTAAACAGTTCTTTTCAATATCATACACATGCCAATAGCCTCTGAAGTTTTGCATCAAATAAACTGGCACTGATGGAAACGTGTGTTGCTTTTCCAGGGCTGGTTGTGAGAAAAAGCAGCAAAGCAAGCCGTGAGTTTATATCTGAGAACATGGCTTCTGTCCAATAACATGTCAAGTTTGTCAAAAGTGTCTGACTGAAGCCCTTTATTATCAAACACTGGTGAAATGATTTGCCTGAAGGGGAAACAGAGCATTAATAAATTGAATGAATTGCACATTGTTCATGACAGACTGTAACGGCACAGTCTTCTGTATACTGTGCATTCCAGATAGAACCCCAGGTCCCCTCTGATTAATATTCAGCTGTATAAAAGCATAAGAGTCAATCTGGGATTGGTAGCACAAATCAGCCATTCCTAGGATGCCCCACTGAAAGCATTTCCCAGGCTAGATCATATGCCACCTAGTCTTAAACCATGACAATATATCATGTTTACATTGTCAATGGCTCATCAGCCTGATGACAGGGCAAACCTGGTAATTCAGGCTTTAAATTTTCCTGTCATAATATCAAGATTAACATCCACTTAGAAATGAGGAGTAAACAAAACTTGAACTTTTTATTGCCCTCATTGCCATGGTAAAAGATCTGAGAACATGGATGTTGCCTTGTAAGTCCCATACAACTCTTGAACTCCTTGAGAAAAACACTAAATTTCTCTGTCTTTCTAATGATTCTTACATCTTTATGAAATAACAAGAGCTTAACAGACTTGCTAGAATTTTATTGGCCCAAATGACAAGGAGAAAAGAGCTCTGTAATTTATTGTATTATCGATTTATTGCATTATGGAAAAGAGAGCTACAAAAATAAAAGAATACACATTGTGCAGAAATGTAAGGAAACCTTGGTACAAGAATGACTTTTTCAATAAATCTGCTTCAAGGTGATTTTATACTGAGGAAATTCAAATATATACTAAATTATTTCATGTATGCTTATTTAAAGGCACGAAATGTCAGCATTTTAACAGAAATTCCAACTACAGTCATAGTGTTACAGATTAGCATTATTCAGTGAATGCCTTATTGGCTCTGATATTCGAGCACTTGAAAATACAGACAGAGAAAGGGAAGGTATTTGATTTCCTAAAACATAAATTGGTAGGAATGTAAGGTTTTTACCTTACTATTCAGTAAGGAAAAAAATAAAAGAACCAAAAACAACAACAAAAGAACCAAAAAAACCCCAACCTGAACCCCAAAACCCACAGCCACCAAACCTTTACCCAGAAGGAAATCTCCATAAATACTGTATCAAATTCCCCATCTTTTCTAAGGTTCATCTCTGGAAATCCATCCAGATTTTAATTGGCTTCCAGGACCATTTCTAGTGCATACTTCACTAGGATCGGTGACCTACTCTGTTTATTCAAATTATTGTCTCCATATTCACTCACTCCTTCATCTGTGTGTTCCAGATCACCAAGAAACTACACTCCCTGGAGAGTTTATGTTCTTTAGCAAAAAAAAAAAAAAAAAGTAAATATATTGCCCTTCAGCAAATCCAAGTGTATATGCTGGATTTGAATTTATTTCAGAGGAATAAGTATCGTGATAGTATTTTCATAACAATTTTGGTGGTATCCTTCTCTTTTACTTATGCTTCTGCATAAAGGCTCATTGATAAATCACAGTTTTTCTGTTACAACCTGAAAGTCACCCTTCAGCTTTCTTCAGTCGCCAAAGGAATTTAAGCTACAGTATGACAAGTGGACCGATAAGACTGAAATCCCTAGGCTTACATAAATTTTATTTTTAAATATAATTATTATCTAAAAGCCTTTCTCAAATCTACCTTTCCTGGTGATGGTGTTCTGAAAAAGCAATCTGTTCTATGTGAAGTTTAAAACAAGTTGGTAGTGTCCCATACAGCACTATAATTCATTTTGGAAATCTCTGTGCTGCTATCAGCATGTTGAATACCAGAAAGAAAGTGACCCAGCAATGACTTTGGGTAGCTTCATGGAGTGAAGCAAATATTTACATTACTTCAGGCAACGGGGAGGTGGGGTGGCACAATGAAAGCCATATTTGTCCTAAGGATTATGTCACTGTTCCAAACACAGCCTCTCTGTGCAAAAAGCGAGGAGCATTTTAATTACCCTTCTCCTCCCCCATCATCCAAATATTTTTAGGATTACTTGACTGTGCAAAGCGTGTGATAGCCAGTTGTCAGGAAACAAAGGGCACTGTATTCCTGAGGGAAAGAGTTGGTCTTCTGAGCAATCAAAATTCTCAGAGATGCACAAAAGGTGAATAGGTTCTCCCTAATTTGATTACTTGTGATTATCAACTGGGCAGTTAAAAACTTTGCCTAAAGAATATGATTGCAAAATATATAAATATTGGGAGAGTCCTCTCATGTTCACAGGAAAGCTCTGCCGTTTAGAAAAAATGGTACCAACTATGAGTTAGATACAGCTCTCAAAAAATGGATAGGGGAAAAGTAAACACAAAATACTGCTGTTAAATAGCTTTTTATATTCACGTACTACTTTAAGACAACTGTAGCACTTTGTCTTCAAACATTTGAGCAGTCCCATGGAAATCAGTGTCTCTTAGGGCTAGAACAAGCAATCTAGGCAGCCAGACTACTAAAAGCTGGCGCTTTTTTTTTTTTTTTTTTTTTTTTTTCCCGTTGTTTTAAAAAACACTTCTAGGTAGAGTTCAGAAAATGCTTTGCAATGGAGAATGCAGAGGAGGCATTCAGATTTGTTTTCTGTGTGTAAAACATTTAGCTTGCCTCCTGCAAGCTTGGTCATATGTCATATCTGTCCTTAACATATTGAGAGCCATTACCATTTGGATGTAGCCAGGACTGGGTACATCAATAGCTACTCTGTTATTGTCTCTCTTTCTTCCCTTCCTAGAGAATTCTTTTCCCCCCCTAAAAAGGTAGCACAATCTCTTTCTTACAAGTACTACTTTATGTTGTATTGCTTAATTCTGGTTGCCTGGTAAGTCATGTTATTGTTTAGACACTCATCTGGTGAGATGACGGGAACATTTCTGACAGTAAAACTTGAACAAAGAATTAACCAAGTCATTTTCTACAAATACTCTCACATATAGCATTTGTTGTTCTCTTTCTGTAGTGTTGGTTCTTGGAATTTGACTTGGAATGCAAATAAAAATGGACTTGAGAGTCAAAAGTGGGACTTTTTTCTTTAAAATGGAATTTGTAGTGATAGCCATATTGCTCAACAATAAATAGCTAGTTTACAATTAAAATTTCTAAAGCTTAAAATCTATTTTTTAACTTAGTATTTTAGTGCATTCTTTTAAATAAGGGACTACAACTGTTTGCTCTGACAACAACTTTGAACAGTTGTGACAAACCCTCACATAATGCCATCTGAAAAAATGTAAACTGCTTTTTATTTTCAAATGGTAAAACATTGAAGAGAAACATGTCTCCATCAAAAGTGAAGAGAAACACAGTCTACTATGAGACAGACCTAACACAAAAGATTTTTAATTTTATTGTATACTTTGTCCTTTGAGTTCCTAATTCAGAGAACAAAACTTGTGCTGTTCTAACAACAATTTCCTTGATAAAATCAAAGCAGTATCCTTTCTAAATTAAAAAGGTTTCAGTGGTCTCACAGGTTTCCAGAAGATGATCAATACAGTGATCGTATGACAGGGTTTTAATATATTATAATGTTATAGCTGTTAGCTGTAAAATTTTGGACCCAGCAGTGCTGACAAGTTTGCACTGAATATTAGTGTGCTCTACGGTCCATGGGTAACAGCATGATTTCAGACCTTTGGGCTCAGTCTGCTGCTTTCTCTCCATATGGATGTCAGACAAAAACGGGGTAATAAAAAAGAATTACTCAGGAACATAGTCTCTGCAGCCAATTTTGAGGAAAAATAAAAAAAAGTGTTACCAATATTTATTCTCCAGCATTTGTATCACATGGTCCCCTAACAGTAACTAAAATACATGTCTTTTCAAACACGTTTCTTTTGGGACTGAGCCAACAAAAACAAGCAAGACTATAGGGAAATGTCAGTCCTGAAGACCAGACATGTTTGCTGGAAGAACATGCTTTTAAAAAGACTTCATGAAGATTGTTTATCTTATTAGTGGTATGGCATAGCAAAGAAAATTCCATGGGGGAAAAAAAGAATTGTTTTCTTTTCATTTTCACTCTAGATTTACTTACTAGGGAAATTTAATCTCTGACCAATGGAAAGGTCAAGTGCAGGCAGCATTAATCTCTTTTTAATTTATATACGGGAAAAGCTTCTATTTGTTTCAGGGCAGGATGCTCTTATACTGTTTCTATGGTATATTCATAGCCATTCTGAGAAAGACAAACTTGCTGTAACAGAGCACACTTAAAGTGAAACAAAGCCTCCTTTGCTGTAAGGTGATGGATGCATTCTACTGATCTCATGTTTATTGGGAATATGTTAATTCTTTATATCAAAGACACATCTTTCAGGCTTGGTTCAGAAGTGTTGGCAACATGAAAAATACTAGCACAAGCTTTTTAGACAGCTTAGTAACTGCTTAAGATTACTAAACAAAATCCCCACAGTTTCTCAGTGAATTCTATAGGGTTATACGAGATGCAACTACATGGTGTAACCAGACATTATTTCAGACTGCACTTCACCCACCTTGACTAACCAGTTCTCTTTTTCAAAGGGATATGCAGAGAATGATTTTTCAAACTTCAAACTTTCAAACATTTTGACAGTACTTCCAGCATTCTACCACTCCCTTCAAAAGTCAGGGCTCATTTTAACAAGATAGACCAGATTTCTGCCTTTTTTTATCATCCTGTTTGAATTTGCAGGATAATGGTAGTGCACCTTCCAAAGGCAGAGATGCTGTTCTGTCTTCAGTGTCCTAGTACAACATTTCTGGTCTACTGATGGATTCAAGAGCCCCTGCTTGGTTCTTCATTCTCTCATAGCATTTGTGGAGACACAAAGTTGTACAACCTTGAGATCAATACTGGACCTGGCAGCTGGCAGACAGATTCAAAAATTTTAATTGCACTCTTTAAACTGCAATAAAACTTCACAGCTAGACTGTCCTACCAGAATCTTTAAAACACCCCAGTTTTCAGATGTGAAAGTTTGAGCTTTTGGGGTTTTTTTCTTCTTCAATAGTTTATGAACCAGAGCATATCCATTTACTAGCTGCTTCCTATTATCAGCAGGGAACAGTTATTTTAGAACAGAAAACACACTGAATCTCTTTTCTGACTGTCCCTTATTGTCTCTGAATTACACAGGTTACATAGTGCAATGCCTTTCAAAGACAAAATTTCAGCAGTATGGAAATAAGAATGGACTGGCTGTTGCTCATTGTCTATGATTTCACAGATTGTCTTGAAATTGTTTGTCATGCCTGGAAGCATGCTAAGTGACAGAAGAGCCAAGATGATAAAAAATGACAGATAATTTATGAATTGTGTTTGCTATTTTTCCACTTTTTTAAAAAAAAATTAATTCTGTTGCTTTTATCCATTTGAAAGAGACATAACTTTGTAAAGTGCTTTCAGATACTCTGCCCTATACTACTGAAAATTGTTTTTTTAGTTCTGTAAATCAGAAAAATATTACAAGGAAACCCAAGAGGAAAAAGAACCCAGCTTTGCAAAATGCTAAAGAGGGCATCCAGATTCCATTTTACTGGACAAATATTTTGCAAGATCAAGGTTGACCAAGTCAAGAGGAAGCTGGAAGGAATATGTAAACTGTTTAAAAGCAAAATTAATTACCAAATGGGAATATTTTTTTAAGGAGCATTGAACATTTTCCATTGTCTAAATAGTGAAGTTGCAGTTCAGTTTTAAGTTACTGGATTCATTTTAGGATATAATCAAATTTCATGGTCTGTTTTAAGTGCGAAGTCAGAGCAAATTATTATCTTTTGGCTATGAAGTCCTACTAATGCAATTAAGGAATCTAAGTCAAACCTAAGTCTTTGAAGTTTTTATGCTTTGAAACTAAAACCCAAGGTGTTTGTGTTCCTGGATATGAGAAACACAACATCTGGAAATTCTTGTTTCGTTCTAATAGTCTCCTAGCTTCTCTATTTTGCCATTTGCACTCTTTCTCCACTTACAGTCAAGAGATACAGGAATAAAAACTTCTAGTCACATATAGTTTTTATTTCACCACTTCTAGTAGCAGGCTTTTTTTCTGCCAGCTTTGATTCCTATTTAAATGAACTTTTTAATCATAATAAGATAAATCTATCACTGATGTAATTACTCTTTATTCAGTATTACAGCTGTGAGTGGGTGGGTGACAGCTACAGCCTGTATTTTCCTCAAAGTAATTTCAGCATAACTCTAGGGGATACTTAAGAAGGTATGTTAAGAATATTTTTGAATTTCCTTTACAGTAGAAAAATTTTATGTGCGCCTTGGCCTGCTGCCCAAGATCTCAGTTGGAGAAGAAAAGGCTGTATATATTGCACATTCATTACATTCAGAGGGAGTATACATCCTGATGTATACTCCACTGTGATGCTTCCACACCAAGCAATAGAGAAAAACTTTCAAGAGAGTCACAGTTTTACATCAGGGAGTTAGCTTTGTTCCCTAGATTCAAATAATTTAAAGTCAACTAATAAAACCTATTTTGAATTCACAGTTGATATTCTAATTTAGTAGTACACTGAGAAATAATTTTTTCAAGATTTTTTTGTTCAAACTTTTTTTTCAAACTATGTCCAGCAGTCATAAGCTGGGGAAAGAATTAAAAAAACCTAAAAAATTAAGTCAGCACAGCATTGTCATTTGAGGGCTTGCTTCTGATTTCCTACAAACTATCTGTAATAACCTGGTTGAACTGAGAAACCTCATTCTTGGTAACCACACATTTCTTCACTCTCATTCTGTTTGAATAAATCATGATGTCTGAAGCAAAATATACATATCTTGGTTTTAATTTTGAGGGACACAGACATCTACTGTATTGAGATGATTACACCCATTAGGAGCTAACCACAAAGCACAAATTGCCACTTTCAATTTCTTGAGTTTTTACCTTTTCTCCACATTTGATGTTGATCAAGGCTGGACAAGATAGATCCATAGAAACATGGCTTGGAAGAGCAGAATATTTTTGGACTACTACTTCATCTCAAAATGAACCAAACCAACATATGTTGACTGCTGCAGATACTAGCTTCATTCCTTTAGAATGTGTAAAATATATTTTAAATAGGGAGCTTGCATTATACTTGGCAAACATTAGTTTCTTCAGTGAGGGAACTTCATGCTTTACTGGCAGTAGGAATACAGACATGGCAAGACGGGACACTTTTAAATGGTATGTAACTATAGACATCACTTTCATTACCTGTAAGCTGGAAATACACATTCATTAGTCTGTTAAAGTGTTCAGTTCAATTCTATTTCTTTTATTCTTATTTTTTCTTTACTGTAGAAGTATAAAATCTTGTTTCTTTATGATTCTGAAGCAATTAAAAGAAAAATCTGCCTCCTAATCTTCTGCACGAAAGCATGGGCCAGAGGAGTCTCAAAGCCAGAGACTTTCCAGATAGCAGTTTGTCCCTTTTTTTCTTCTCAGATGCTTCCAATAGGAATGACTAGCCGTAGCTCTCAACAGTACCGGTAGGCACAAAAAGCTTACACCAAGCTCTTATTTGTAAAACAGGGAATGAAGACAGAGGGGCAACTCTTCCTCTTAGTAATAAAATTTGGTAAAGACAAAGTAAACTTGTAAGAATGAGGGTGTGCATATAAAAGCAAAACAGGCCATACCTTCTAGCATATTGCCTCCTGTAAAATAGTTCACCAGTGCCCTCTAAATCCCTCAAAATTTCAAGGAAAAAATTGTCAAGACTTTAAATTACATTTTTAAAATAACTTTGCTGTGGAATTTTTGTTCAGTATCCACACTATTAGAATTGGATATTTTTAATGTGGGATGCCTCTTTCATTTTTTTACAGATACAGACTGTGCCTATAAAACAGCAGGTTCAATGAAAACGGCAGGTATGAAACACAAAAATGTAGTATACTCTTATGCAGAGATTTCAGTATTGGAATGCATCACTGTAAGACAGCAGTGAAGCCCAGAATTTATAATCACAATTAGACAAGAAGGATGAGAACATTCAAGAAGAAAGAAACCCCACACAGAAAAGTTCAGGATATTTTATATTCCAAGTGAAGACAGTTTAACAGAATCAAATATCATTGCTTACAAAAGGAAAAATACTTTGTAAAGGTATTTTCAAGATTCAGATTTAAGGCTTAATAAGAACAGTGTCTTTGGAAAGGCCAAACTTGGTAGTCAAGAAAATTTACCACAACGTGTATTTATCAGAAGACATTTTATTGCCAACAAATACAAAATTGTTGCTCCCATTCCCTGATGTCTCATTTTAAAGATAAAGCTCTTAGGAAACTCTTCACCACTTTTAAAGACCTGTAAATACAGCATTGTAAAAAATTAAAACAAAAAAAGAAAAATTGCAACAATAAATTAAGAAGAAGAAAATGTCCGGAGAAGGAAAGCCCAATGACAAGGAAAATATGTGTTAGAAGCAACAGAAAAGTAAAGAAATGGAATCAAAGTATCATATTAGGTTTTCCTTCAAAGAGAAGTTTGGGGGTTTTGCACATGAAATAAAATAGCAGCAAAGAAAAAGAGTAAGTACAAGTGCATTTGCGTCCTACTGGAACTTGTTTTTTATTAACCGAAACAGTAGTACTCATCAGAATCAATTTTGGGATGCTTATGCAGAGGCTGTGAGTCCTCCATAATAGAAGAATCACTGAACTGGTCCACATCTGAAGGGGTCTGGTGACCAGGGACATCATCCACTAAGGTATCCAAATAACTCCCCACTGATATTCCATCCAGTCCATCACTACAGTCTTGTAAACTGTTACAGCTACCGTGGAGGGATGTCTCCTGACTTTCCAGCAGGCTGCACAGGCTGCCACTCAAACTGCTACCTCTGCTGGCAATGGCCTTCTCTTCAATCATCCACTTGATTGATTCAATACTTTCATTGATGATGAGTAGCTGATGCATAAGCTTCACATCAGTGGCTCGGAGATTAACCTACAAGGCAAAAACGATTAAAAAAATCACTCATTTTCTTCAAAATCAAACTCTAGATAGCAGGCTGGAAGCAATGAATCAGTTAAAAAAAAACACAGAAAAAAACCACCTTTCACATCTAGGACAAATGTATTTAAATAATTAGTAAAAAAAAAAGTAGAAGTATTGCTATACTAACACTTTCAATGAAGTTCAAGTGGGAACCTGATCAGGCTACATAAGCAGTCTATTAACAGGAACACTAGTCAATGACAAGATTTGTACACAAACTAATATAATGCTATTTAGATGATAAACAGCTATGACAGCTTTTGGGGATAGCTTTTCATTATTCAGAGAAGCAAGATGCAAACCCATTTCCATTTACAATTACTGTGAGCTACTTAGCAGATCCAGGCAGCTAAGCATTCACCCCAAATTATCCTTATTATGGCTCCTTGGGTAACCTAAAATTTTCAGATACACATCATTTGGAAAAAGGCTTCTGTATTTTCAACTTTTATTCACACTACACCTGAGTTTATGTTGCAAGCTACTGTAAAAATGTCTAAGAGTTGAAATATTGAACTTACTGAAACTGTAAATTTCAAGTTATTTAAACCCATATTAGATGAAGGTGATGAGTTCACAGTCAACAACTTATTATAGATTAACATAAAGAGCAACAATTTGCAAAAAATATCTAAATAAATAATACACATTAAGCACAAAGACCTACTTTCAAATTTAGTTGTGGTGGTTGATGCATACACATGGAAGTGTTGATGGTAAAGCACTGGAATATTACAGTGCTCCATTTCACAGATATATTTAGGTTAACTGACTTTATGTTTTCCATAACAAATTAACTTTATAAGCCACTGTTTTACTCAAATTTCCACAATGAGATAACACATAAAGGTGAGGCTTAAGGGTCCTACATGTTGATTTGTTGCTCCTTTCTTTTAATCTGAGACACCACAACTGTTGGCAAAAAAAATCTGTGTGACCGCCTATTCACCACATGAAACAAGTTAAAGTACTGAAAAGGCAATCTGTCAAATTGAAGATGATGCTAGGTTTGACCATAACATCAAGTGTGGAGAGCCAGAAGCTACTTCCGTTCATACTGCAAGAAGATGCTAGTTCGTGACCTAATCAACTCTCTATCTTTTTCCAACAGCACCTCAGCACTACCAAATCTTTGACATCACAACAGACACACTTCAGTCTCATCACTTCCACAGTAAGACTTCCACCTATATGAACTTTTGCCATAGTGCCAAAACAGGGCATGCATGCTTAAAACCACTGGAAAAAACAGGCCAGTCAGTTCTGATTAACTCACAGGGATACCATGTCTAGCATGTAATTTGTGTCATATTTTATCACATGTTCTTACATCCTTTAATTGTACTAATCAAGCATACTACATGCAAATATGGCACTGCTTTAATACATG
This sequence comes from Aviceda cuculoides, assembly GCA_035590195.1. Classification (NCBI taxonomy): domain Eukaryota; kingdom Metazoa; phylum Chordata; class Aves; order Accipitriformes; family Accipitridae; genus Aviceda; species Aviceda cuculoides. The sequence continues at coordinate 49,070,917 of JAVJGG010000074.1, forward strand.
CATTTGGAAAATACTTTCCCTTGTATATAATTTGAGTGTACTTCTCTACAAAAATGTGTGTGTTGTAACATCTCATATATACACATATACTACATGATTTTCTTCCACAGGGTACTAACATCTTAACTTTCAGGTTATTAATTCAAAAAAGACTATACGGTATATTGACAATTTTAATGGCTTCACTCAACTGAGAAATAAGGAAGAAAACAAGTAAGATCTGTTATGCAAGACAATAGACATTTTATGCTATTCTCCAAGTCCACAATCATTATACAGAAATATAGCACCTGTATTGTTCATCCACAATGGACAGGAATGGAATCAGTATTCTCAGGAAGCAAAGACTGTTTGTTTTGCCAAGAGTACAGTCTGGACATGGTTCTTTCTATACTTAGATGCCAACTTCTCAACATCCTAAATTACACTGACCTGGTACAGTTGTTCAAAAAGTTATTTTAATGTATTTTTATTCTGTTAAGATACTGCAGAAGATTGTACTGGCTCTGGCGAGGGTGCTTCGTTACAGCCATTATGATGCTGTGTTCTATACCTGTGACTAAAACCATGCTGATGGCATACCAGTGTTTCAGCTGTTGCTGAACAGTGATTGCACAGCATGAAGGCCTTTTCTGTTTTTCACTTTGCACCCTCAGCGAGTAGGCTGGGCCTCGGAAACATGTTTGGAGAGGACAGAGCTGGGACAATTGACCAGACCTGACCAAAGGGATATTCCCTACCATATAATGTGCTCAGCAATAAAACCTGTGGGTTTGGTCTTTCCAATGTAGCCATTGCTTGCAGACTGGCTGGGCATCGGTCTACTGGTGGGAGATGGTGAGTGACTGACCTTGCATCACTTGTTTTTTTCCTTTCTTTCCTTTACTTATTAAAGTGTCTTTATAACAACCCATGAGTTTTTCTCACTTTTGTTCTTCCAGTTCTCTCCACCTTCCCACTGCTGGGGGAGAGGGAAGTAAGTGAGCAGCTGGTAGGTGCTTAGTTATCCAACACAAAGATATTTCAAGCTTTGCTAGTAACAGATTGTCTATGTAACTCTCATATGTATTCCCAGAATCCTTCCCCAGTCCCCACAATGACTTCTAAATTATCCTCAATCCAATATCACAGGATTTAATATAGCCAACCCAGTACCGTGCAAAATAGCTTTAACGTTCACAGTTTTAACAATACTGCCCATCTATCATTGTTTCAGATGTGAGGTTCTGAAAACAGATTGACCATTTCGTAGCCCTCCTGCTCAAGCTAGCTCCTCTACTCCTACCCATAAATCACTATAAACCATTTGCTCAGCAACTAGGTTGTCATGAAAGCAGTAAATTACCCAACTTCTCAAATGCAACTACAAACTTCAGCAACATGCTGAATATAAGCAAGCCTGGAGACAGCAAATTTCCCAGAAGGCTGATTAAGGAAATGTTTAACAGAACTAGCACCAATACACCTCTAATAAAACAGCTCCTTTTAGATAAAGTAGACATCTCATATATTTCAGATTCAGCTCACAGGAAATAATTTTTTGCTCTAAATGCACCCACAGCTTCAGCATTTCTGTGGAACAGCCTTACTGGGAGTAATTCTTTGCATTCCTGCGGACTGAGTCCTCCTCCTCCAAGCTACCATATTGTCCCAAGTCTCCCATATTAAGATTGTGCTTTTCCTAAAGCAAAGATTAAAAAGTAGTCAACCAAGTGTCATCTTTCTTTAATATGGTTTACTTCATCATCTGCTTGATAACAAAAAAATGTCACTATGGCATTTCTTGCTTCTTATCTGCTTTAGCCTGGAGACAATCACGTTAGTTTGTGCTCACTTACGTAACTGCAAGCCATGTAACTGTTGGAGTAAACAAGTCATTCCAAGATGGTTCAACTAAAGGGACTAAACACAATAAAATCTCATCTTTGACAGCTCCATTCCTTATGCTCGGTAATAGGTGCATAGCTAATATAGGTATTTCAGAACAGGTTCTACAGCTGCTCTTCGAGTTAAAGGTAGAGCACAGCACCACCATAGGGAAGGGGTGTGTGAGTATGTATGAGTCCTCACCACAAACTTGTGGTGTTCACAGGAAACGAATTGTGCCAAGAGAGAAAAAAAAGAAATTCTGGTTACAGGCTTTTGTATCTTTTTGCTTAGTTTGTATAATCACAATAGTGCAGACCCCCAGGAAGGATCTTAAATGTTTAACAAACAGCTAGTCATGGCAAGAGAAAGAGTGAAATTAAAGTGACAGCATCTTTTAAGTAATGCAGTCTGGTAGCATAGGTGGGCAGAACAGATTAGCATTCAGACACAAACAGATCTTCAGTCTGGAAGGGATAACTGGCCTAAGCAACTGTCTGTGCCTCCCTTTCTCTCATACTGGTTATTCTAACAGGATATTTCTTCCTTACACAACTAGCCTTGCTTATGGTCTTCCATAATAACATGTGCAACATTGTCATAATTTATTCAACAGAATTTGTATATATGCAAACATACGTTCATCTGTGTACATATATGTATACATAGGTATATACAAATATTCATCTTATTTTTATATATATAGTGTTTTAAAAAAATGACTTGACTAGGTTATTGGTTTTAGAATAAAACTCTTAATGACCAGGGCTGTTAACAAAGACAATTATTGCTTCCTGGCAGTCACCCAAAATAGTGCATTAGCTGTCCCTAACCCGATCACTTTGCTTTTGGATCAAAGTTGCACTTGCATTCAGACTTGTGTTCTCCTGCTCCATTTTCTGCAGACATAGCTTCCACTTGGCTCCAAACATAGTGCGTCTCCTTCCCCTCCAAAAATGACAAAGCTAAAAATTCTGTTCAATATATCCTTTTAATCTGTCAAAGCTGTCTGCAACTCTAGTTCCTTTCTGCAAATTACTTTTACATTCCCGGGGTCACATGCTGCTGCTGCTGCTTCTTTTAACTACAGGAAGTCTGCAGGAATATTAATGGTAACCATAAACCATGGTCTGAGGAAAAGATACTCCTAAGTTTATTTAAAACATATTAATTTCATTTTTTCCTCAACACCATTATGTTGTGTGCTATAAAGAGCCCACTAGTAAAAGGAAAGGAAATGAGTTAGCCTGCATAGCAAGGTATTTCTTTCAAAACAAATCTTTTAGCCAGAGCACAAGACACAAAATCTTAAACATATAAGTTATTGGATTCAGGGAGCTATTTAAGTCACTCAGCTCAGAAGCTCTGCTCCGCACAGGATCTCGAGCAGGACTCAAACACTGATCTAGGGTTGGCTACTATGCAATCTGTGTTTCTAAAGCAGTATAATTTCGGACTGATATTCTACAATAAACAGAAGCTGCATGGAACCAGTAGCAAAATACAGTACCCCACTGAAAGCCGCTCAGTGGTTCAGCACGAGAGCAGTCTTGTAGAAAAGAGTTGGTATGTGAAAAGTTTAGATGAATGAAATGGACCCTGGAGCCAATCACATCTGTTGGTAAACACTGCCATACCCATCTCTATTGTCCATTTTACAAACAGAATTTCAAAACAGTAGAATCTTTCCATGCCAAACAGGTGTGTGTGACCACCACAGTTTAGGACTATTAATGCTAATGCTGCCTTTATTTTTCTAGGGTGTGTCAGAGACAGCTTTCCACTTTCCCATTCAATTTCTTCTATTTCCTGGGTCATTCAGGATAAACAGCTTCATGGTTATCCAGCTATGCACCTCCCCTTTATTTTTTTAAAGGCAGATTACCTCAGTTTTCCATGGAATAATGAATTCCATTAATTCATGTGAGATGTAACAAAACAAAATCTAACAATCAATGTCCAAATAATAATGTTTTGAATTCTGAGAAGTCTCTTTATTCACAAAAGCTAACCTTATTCCACTTTCTCCTGGTGTTACTTTTGCTATTACAAACATTGAATGAAAATTTTTAAAGTAACTAAGAAAATTAATTCCCAAAGAGAAAGGTAAGAGTGTGAAAAATAAAATAAACCTTTGCTGGCAATGTAGAATTATTGAGTCTTATGAAGACACAAATTTAGTAAGCAGATATAAAAGGATGTAAAACTCATCAGTAAAACCTCACTAACCAATTCTGTGAGAGAATATACATAACAAGCTAAAAAGACCATAAGCAACCTACTCAAAGTCCAAAATTCATAATATGTGAATGCAAGCATCATTTATTTGGAGTCACGTTTACAACAGGGATGAGTGTGGGCACACCCACAGGCTTTATTTATTAAGTAACCACCATGAAGCATGAAGGATGCTACCTGAAGGTTAGCAAGCTCAGAATGGTATTACAATAGCTTCTAAACACAAGTGAGTGAAATAAATGCTTTTTTTCCATTTAGCATGTTGTCGTGGTTGAACCCCAGCCAGCAACTAAGCACCATGCAGCCGCTCACTCACTCTCCCCCCACCCCCCAGTGGGATGGGGGAGGAAATCAGGAAAAGAAGTAAAACTCATGGGTTGAGATAAGAACAGTTTA
>JAVJGG010000074.1:49075516-49090564 GCA_035590195.1 Aviceda cuculoides
AACTCAAAACACAGCACCGTACCAGCTACTAGGAAGACAATTAACTCTATCCCAGCTGAAACCAGGACACATGTTTAAAATAAAACCACAAATGACAGATAGGGGACAAATGTCTGTTCCTTAAACACATAGGATGATTAATAGGCTGTGCATGAGCTCCATCTTACTTTAGTTAGTACATATGCACGTGCACGACTTTAAGCCTCTTGCCTACTTCAAAATTGTCCCACTCAATCAGGATGTTTGCGTTGGTTGCTTCATAGAATTAAGCTACTTTGGGCAATGGTATTTCAGCATCAAGATGAAAAAGCAGAATGCCTAGACTGACTTCTGAATTTGAACGCAACCTCCAGCATCACCTGTCAAAAAGCCAGCAAGCTTTTATGTGACAGAGTGTAAGAACCACATTTACTATCCTTAGCTGGAAGGGATCATTTACCCACAGCTGGAACTGTAACTGCTTGTGGGAATGCTCCACATCCACTCCACCACAAAGTCAACTAGCTTAGACTAATTCGGGCACTACAATAATTCAAGCTAACCCAATCAACCTGACACTGTATGTGAGCTCTCTCATTTCTTCAATTTCTTCATACGCATAAACAATGCAGGTGGTGACCAAAGTCTGGCAGAGATAAGACTGTCAGTGAGTCAAGGTAGGTTTGCCAGTGTTCATCATTATGCCATGTGTGTCTGACTATGATTTACCTCACACTGATTTCAGTAAATTAAATTTCAGTCAACAGTGACATATGTAGATCAACAGCTTTTTGGGCATCTGATTTCTTCCAGCATGGACTTGTGCTATAATGTATTGCTGGAACATTTTCCCATTTCTTTCCTCATGATTTTCAGGCTCGTGGTAATCTTCAGACAATGAGGGAGATAATAAAAAAAGCTATGTATACAAAAGCTAAATTTACGTAACCCATCATTGATTTGGAGTTGCAGTTTGCTGATCTACTTTACTTCTGCCAATTGAGCAAGTTACACTGACCACTCTCAGCTGTACTTCCATAATGAGTCACAATAAAAACATTGTGGCAGGTTACAGAACAGTCATGATTGCTTAATTTTTGCTTCTTTTGCAAAAGAGATTATTATACTCTTGTTTCTCTTGAAGACTCCAAAATTGTTCAAATCCTCATTGTAGATTTTCAGACAGCATTTATTACAACCGCTGAAGTCCTCACTGTTCAGAAAGTGAGCAGTCATTAAGTCTTCAGTTTCTGTCTGTGCTTTCAACCTTGCTAGTTTAAAAAGAAGCCTCTAGCCTAGTCATGATCTTGTTTCAACCTGCTGCAGTTCGGCGCAATCCTGCACTAAATGCTTACAATAAATATTTCCACAGGTCCTTCTGTAAAATTTGGCAGCAACATGACATAGCTTTGTGAACAGTGTTTTTTAACTAGGAAGGAGAAAGGGAGACAGCGTGATTCCACCTCAGCCAGAAAAGGATTCTCCTCCTGTAAGCAGAGCTTTCCAAACACCCATTAGCTAAAGCAAGGAAGCGGGCAGGTCAGATCTGAGCCACCACCAGCACAATCAGGAGGCACAGCAACTTCACGAGGGAGCGAGTTAGCTCAGTAAGCAATGAGTGTAAATAATTTAATGAACAGGTTTCAAGGACATTTCTTGCAAATATATGAACAAAATTTTATGCTAGTATCATTATCATCTGGTGTAGGAAATTACAGTATTGGTGATTTAAATTTCTTTTACAACACCCTATTTTAATATGTTAATTTTATACATACTAATTGATCCCCTTCAGACTTGACGGGAAAAAACATACTACCAAGTTGTGCAATAGTTTAATTACATTATCTCTATAATAAAAAAGTGGATCTCAAGGCCTTTTTCCACCTCCCTGAAATGTGCATGATCCTTTTCTGTGGAGTATCTGTAGGCAGCCTGCCATTTGCTTTAATACCTAACAAAATCTCAATGAGTTGGATGAAGCATTCACTCAGTAGGGTACAATTTTTACTCCTTTTTTTAGCTTTATACTATTTGAGGCATCTCGTATGCTTAAGCATTACACAAAATTCTCAGGGGGAGAATCTTTTTTTGTTTGTTTTAGTTTTTTGGCCATCTTTATTTTACTGTGAAAAAGAAGAAACAATTTAAATACCTACAAAGTAGCTATGACAAAGATTATCATAGAGAAACATGCTATACATCAGAGAGCGAGTACCAAGAAAAAAAAATAAAGGTTAGTTAGTTAAGTGTCTATTTCATCACCTCCTGCCCAAATAAAATAAATGCTAAATCAGCTTTTTAAATACAGAAGCACCACAGAATTCAGAGAGAAACATCCAGCCTCAGAAGGATGAATGAATAAAAAAGGAGGGTTTAAAGCTTAGTTGGACGAACATGAAAGGGAGCAGTGAGGACTTGCAGGGGTTTGAGAAAAGCAAAAAGCTTCTAATGCTACAGGAAGTTTTTACTAAATATTTCCAAATATTCCATACTGCTGTCATAAAAGCAGCATCTGACCTTAGAAATGTATCTACTATGACAGAGGTGAAAATGTCCAGAAAAATCCATACTATGGACCCACATTTGTTGACAGACAAGATAATACCACTGCAAACATTCAGGTCAATATGCAGCAGTAACAATCAGCTGTGTGCATCAGAAAGAGTTACAGCAGATGGACGATCACAGCATCACTATAATGCCTTCTGGACACCAGCCGTAACACATGACTCCATGTGTCTTCCACACAAACATGAGACAACATTGGGGCTCAATAAAACATCTAGATTTTTTTTTTAATGGATTTCACTCTCTGCCTTATTTATGCTTGTCTTGACCAAAACATGCTCTTAAAAATACAGTGCAAAGAACAGACAAAATATCTATTCATTTCTGAATTACGTTTGATTAATGAGCACTCCAGACCTGCTTATCCCTTTAAAATTAATTAGTTTTAATACTGGCCTGTGTAAGTATGCTCAAAAACATAGAACTAAAATTAAAGTGAAAGAAGATCATGGGTTTTGCTTACAGGTATATCCAAAATTTGAAAATGTTGCTTTTACTGAGACTACAGTGTTCCTCACTATTATTTTTAGAAGAAAAAAAAAAAATCAGGACCTCCCCTCCAACTTGTTTCATTAAGTCAGAACTGAGACACAACAATATTACTACTGGAGACAAATCTGAACTTTCTTGAAATTCAAGTCTGCTTTCACAATACCACTCCAGAGACACACAAGATTAAAAAAACCTCAAACCTTTGTCTGAATGTCCCCAGAATTCAAAATGGGATTCTGTTAGTAATAATTCTGTGGCCCTCGAGATGGGGTAGGTCTTTTTAAAAGCATATTTTTAATCTAACAACCAAATCTTTACTAATGGCAAACTCCCATCCTATACACTGAAGGTTTATCTGAATAAGAATAAAAAGGAACTTTAAGATAGCCTTGTAATCATAAGTGATCACATGTCCTCTTAGAACTGCTTTAATAGATTTAGAAAGTGATATGATAATCATTGGGGTTTTTCCCCTATGAAAAAGTTATGAACATCATGTTTCAGTGCTAAATCTTTTCAAACTTACTGAATAAAAATGAGTCAACACCGTATCAAATAAGTTGGGGTTTTTTTGTTTTTTGTTTTTTTTTTTTTCCTGGAGTTCAATCTGTTCACTATTTGAAGTTGCGTGTCTTTCAGATTCAGCCTTATTTTTTCTTTTAAATGAAAAACTTCATCCAAATCTACCCATCAGTGTAATCACCATCCTGCTAAAATACAGTACAGGCTTTGTGCCCATCTGAATGTACTAGCAAATTTGAGATCTTTCAGATAAAAAAAATGAAACAAAGTTGCCTATTCTGAGTCTTTCAACCAAAAACACCATTCCAAACTTCCAGATATCTATAGATGGTTAACTACTTTAGTCCTTTCTCACCCACTAAGAAGGTATCAAACAGCTAGCACCCAACCTGCATCTGGAATCTCCAGGTTAAAAAGGTAGAAGCAAACAAGAAGCTAGAACCATTTTTAGAAAGCTGAACCACTGAGTATGGCCAACACAACTAGCCAAGCAGGCTGCCGCAGGCTGTCCTAGCTGCAGCTTTTGAGCCCTTTTGGCTCAAAAAGCCAAAAGCCCCTTTGGCTCCTACAGAACACACCGCAGTAATCTGTTCTGGAAGTCACAAGGCATGATTATCCAGGTAATAAAGCAAAAGCATATATTAAATAAACAGAAATCCTATGCTTTTAGCCAAGGACATCTCATGAGAAGGAAGCTGCAGTAATCAGTCATTAACTGTAAACTTTACGGCAAAAACAGGCACTCCAGGCACCAGTCTTTCCATATTATTTGCTCCTGTCTCTGACCAGTAACCATCATCCACACCATGTGGTGCCGAACTCAGCTTCTCTTACACCACTCTAGCTGATGTCATATTGCTCTTTTTATATCTAAACCTGCTCTTAGCCAAGATTTCTACATAGCAGACTACTGAGGCAGTGTGGCTTGATCCTAGTTCAGCAAAGAATATTAATCATAACTATCAATGCAGTTACCAGAGGTATGAATAGAGCAGGAAGGAATCACAGTCATTGGTTATATTTCCCATTTCTCCTTCTACTGACGGAATATTAGCTACTAAGCTAGTTGGGGAGCAGAGATAAGGTGCAAGACTTGCACCAGATGGCCAGGAAAAGACAAATATGGCTTTGCCAATAATCAAGAGTGACCTGGGAAGTCAGAAAACTAGGCAAGGAAATCTGGGACACAGAGTTGGACTAGCCAAGTACAGCTGTATTTGAAAAGGGCTGGTTAGGGCTCTTCTGAAGTAATTTTGTCATTTAACTTCAACAGAGTATAAATTAATAAAAATTAAGGGGAGAAATGACAAAAAGCTTAAACATCATATTGTTGTTTGGGTTGCATTTCTTTTTTCTCTGAAATGAGAGGACTGCTGCTCTGCACTGGTGAATGCATAACCAGCTCTATGAATTGATGGTCACTGTGAGCTACCTCATCTGCCTACGGGGGGAAAAAAGCAACTGTGCCTCCACTCCATTGCTCCAGTCACAGCAACTAGTGCTAGGCACTAATGAAGGAGTATGTAAATTCCATGGGCATTTGAAAAAAATTACTGTTGCTTTGGCATGCTAGTAGTACTGCTCTGCTCTTGCAAAGAGGCTTTCTCCTCTACTTTTGCAGGATTTGCAGGTTTCTCCCACAAACCCTGTAATACTAGGAACCCACCACAGGCCACCACTTGAGACTAAAATATTTCAGTGTACGGCACAATTCTTCGACAACATACGGATAGCCCATTAACAGTTACAGTGGTTGAAGTGGCCCTGTGAATCCACAATGCACTTGCAGTCAAAGATAAGGAAGAGTCCTCTAAAAAGTATTGCTCTGGCTTCATGTTCGCTCCTCTCACAACTGTATAGTTTTGAGAAGACTAGAACAATAGTCTAAAGTCAGGGTTTACAATGACTCCTTGAATGACTTCGCGGAGTTCTCATGTTTTTGCACAGATCCATCCAAATTCTGTTAGTCAGAAAACCTTCCTGCCCATGGAAAGGATTCTTCAGCACCAAACTACGCAAAACCACTACATTGCTACTGTTTTATCATTGTGTACTTTGTTCTAAACACACATTGTTTGGCTTTGCCCATCAGAGAAAACAATATGTATTAGCAGCCAAAATTAGAAACCAAATTCAGGCTTGCGATGTGGCTGGACAGGCCTTCCCCAGGCACCCTTCCAAACTTACCTGTTAGCTTCATCCCAGGAAGGATGCTAGATACTCACTTCACTGGTTTACTGAAGAGGTGGCAAACCAATGCAGATCCTATTTCTGCCTACGTAGAAATACTTCACAGTTTCCTCCTTGCTCTCAGGACTGTTTTTCCTAGTCATTTATAATTATTGGAAGGGTCAAGGTCAGAATCTGAAGCTTTGTAAATTAAAAAATCTTTTCAGCAAACATTTAGTATTAAGAGAGTCGTGTCCAATGTTTGCTATGTCTCATAAGCACATATCTGAGTTACAAAAAGCAGTACAACCATTTTCCGATAGAACATTTCTTTAAACCAGTGGAAATTCTGTAGGAAGACAGAAAAAATTAACACTTAGAAAATGCAAAGCAAAAGAGCTGTTCTAACTTTGATTCTACCTTGGTGTAAAAATGTGGGAGCTTGGAAACACTCGACATTTCTTACATTATAATTCTTGTATGTATGCTTCCCTCTGTATCTAGAGAGAGGCAAGTTTCATGGTCAAAGCAGTAATGCAGTAAAATGACTCTCCTTCTGGAAGCATTTTAGTCATGAATGCAGCTGGTATCTAACAAGAGTGAACAAAATTACAAACTAAGCCAGCAAAGTACTTATAAAATCTGAAACTCCCAGTAGTTAAATAGCAATTTAACATTGCTTTACAGGCACTAAGTGTTTTCACTTCACCTGGCGCTGCACCCAGCAGGGCCATACAGTCTTGCAAGTTTATTTTTCAGCATGGCAAACGAAATCTTCAGATAACTTCTAACAGCTTAGCTAGTTTGTTTCCTGTTAATTAAAAAAAATCTGCCATACCATTCCCTTAACAAAACTAGGTATTAAGAAATGCCACATTGGTGGGGAAAAAGGAGAAGGATTAGATGGCTGAGAGCAGGGTTGCATAGCTATGCCAGTATTGCTCTTCTCCATGTTTACGGAAGCTCTGGGAGAGGTTGCATATTCTGACAAAACAAAGCAGTTAACACCTTACATATATACTCTCTAGTGTCCTCTCATCTCCTCTTTTGGAAGGAGGGAAACCTCCTTTGGAGCAACTTTGAGGGGGAAATCCTCAGGCACATTTTATTTCACATGCTCATCTGCAGGCAGGCAGCCAGAGGGACTTGCTGCTGGAACACATCACAGGATATTTCTAAAATAACTGACCATCCAAATATGCTTCTAGATTTGAAAAAAATGAGCTCTGTTGTTTATACCTTTCAAAGCTTTAATGCAAGGTGGCTTACAGACCCTCTGGATGAATTTTGGTCACGAATTTTGGTCACCCTCCAAACTAGGGTTCCTTCCAGTTGGTTATCATGAATGCTTCCCCAACACAGTCATGCATCTCTTGAAGCTTGCAAACTGCTCAGGCATGTAGCTGAACAGCTTTGCAGAACTTGTCAATGAGAACACCTCGGGATGTACCTACTGGGCCCACTCACTTTGGACACAACCCATCTCTCACTGGACAGACATAGAAAGACATCCATTGACACCTAAGCTGTAAATGACTGACAACAAAGAGAAAGCATGTTAAAAGCTGTGAAAAAGAAGGAAGATTACTTCAATAAGTATAGTTAAAATCTTTCTCCAAACCACATCCTCCAATACTAGTTACTTTACAAAACAGTCTAGACATTTTGCAGGCACAATCCTTAGTAATGTTTTAATTTGACAGAAGCCACTACATAGCTGTGAATTCAACAACTACTGAATTAAGTATCCCAGCCAGACACCTATCTATTACAGGAAAACAAACAGCAATACACATGGATTACAATGCAACTGTTTCAATGGACACAGACAAAAATATTGTCTCTGTCATTCTAGGTTTTACTCCTAGCACAGCTACAGCTTGCTATACACTCAAAATAAGAGCATAGGTGGGTTTAGGAATACTAAGGCCATTTGCATACTCATGTGGCTCTGTGCATCAGGTTACAGAGTAAAATCAAGTTCCAAAAGCAGCTTACCCTTGGGGTGAGGTTCACCTATTCATAATCAGCATTACTACGGTGAGTGCAGGCACAGGTTTCCCAACCCTGTCTGGTTTGTAGCCATTCACCTGATAAAGGAAGAGCCCCTCACAGTCATATCCGTAACTACAAAGTACAGATGTGCAGGAAAGTTTTGCCTTCTACATCAAAGAAACTTCATTACTTTATTATTCTCTTCCTTGGCTTTCATTGCAGCCATATATTTAACAACAAATATTTCAATCTCTTCCTCAAACTCTGTTACAATCACTCCTATTCAGTTCTCTCTCCAATCATTCTCTGGTCCTTGAACAACTTATCCCATCTGCAAAAAAAAAAAGTTAATGTGTTTCTTAAGTATCTGAAAAGATCAAGATTCACAAGCTTAAAATTCTTAGTACCGTGATTCCCTTTTGGCGTTAACTGACATTATCCAATGACAAAGATGTATTTCAAAACTGTGCTTGAAAACAACTACAGTATGTAGAAGGCCACAGGACAGCAAAACAGAACAGCTTAAGTGACCAAAATACATCCAGACTTTCCTAACAAGAAAACCAGATATATGAAAGTCTTACAAAGTTTGGTTTGTTCCCTACCCCACCAGAAATGCACTTGTTGGCCATCACCCCTGCTCAATCTAAGTATTTGGTATTGTGCATTTCAAGTTTTTCCTGCTCACACACAAAAGGTAGTTTTTAATTGTTGTTAGCCATAAGTATCCACAAAAAACAAAGTATCCACACAAAATTATGATGATCAAAAGGCTGGAGAACCTGCCTTATGAAGAAAGACTGAAGGATTTTGGTCTTTTCTCCCTGGCGAAATCTCAGGGGGAACCTCATCACAGTATTCCAGTACTTAAAAGGCTGCTACAAAGAGGACGGAGGCTCTTCCTTCATGAGGAGCCACGTGAGGAAGACAAGAGGCAACAGATAAGTTGTACCAGGACAGGTTTCATCTTGATATAATAAATAACTTTTTTACAGTGAGGACAATCAATCCCTGGAACTATCTCCCCAGGGATGTGGTGGAGTCCCCATCACTGGAGATTCAAGATGCAATTGGACAGGGTGCTCAGTAATCTCATCCAGGCTCCCTTTCTCATGAAAGGTTGAACCAGATGATCTTGTGAGGTCCCTTTCATCCCAGGCTATTCTACGAAAATCATGCTGTTCTGCTGATTTCATCAGAAAGTTTGTAATCTAATTGCTAAAAGCTATTATAAGTCACTTAAACTGTAGAGCTCCGTGCAGAAGGGGTTTAGTCTTCATGTCTTTTCATTACAAATTGTCAGCAATCAGACTTTAAAAAGCAACTTCTAAGCCAAAATGCTTCTTCCCCCCTTGAAGCAGAGTAATCAGGAAAGAAACACCATGAAATGATAATAAATATCCTTTGAAATAAGGGCTGGCAAAGTCTCACTGTACACAGGCAGTCTAACTGGAAGTCTTGAGTGAAGTATCCCTGACACTGCTGTGATGATCCATACATGATACAGAAGCATTTGTACTGAAGAATTTCACACTGATGCTCCTAGGTAAGGTATCAGCAGTGTTTCACAGACACCTATTCATTTGTACTTCCTGGGCACTTAAACACTTCAGCGGCTGCTACAGCTGAATGAGAATGGCCATAAGCACTGACTAACTGCAACATGGAGATGTTCTACAATTCAAATCCTTTTGCCAGGCACTGGGTGAGATTTACCAGTCAAAAGATATGTTTAAATATGCATTAATTTAAATATCCTTGCTCACCTCATCCTTCCAAAGATGGCCTGAAAAGATGGAAAACTTGGCAAAGTTCTGGTGCTATAATTAGGCTGCAATTTTTTCTCACTAGATTTGATCATTTTCCCCAAGGATCAATCTACAAATCCCTTTTAACCTGAGTATCATGATATCACTGCCCAATCTGCATTATATGGAAAAATTACAAACTCCTCCACAACATGCAAATTGCAGGGTATAAAGGAGAGAACTCAGCAAGAACCAAGATGACCAGCTCTTTCAGTGAACTTCAGGAGGACTTAGGGAAGTAAGTTAATTTCTATTTCTGTACACCTTCTTTCTACTCCTAAGAGCCTCACTTTAGGGATTCACTGAACAACTTCTCACTAAGAAACCAAGGTTAATCAAACCCTCCTACACAGACTTGAGGCTTAGCCACTAGTAATTTCATATTTAAGATTTTATCTTCAATCAAGTTTTTAAGCAAAAATTCCAATTAATCTAATAGAAAACCAGCATCTGATACACAGCTTTGCACTGCTGACTAGACACACTGCACCAGATCTTGGCTTCAATTAAGTCAATTGACGTTATCATACAAAACAGAGAATGTAGCAGCCTGTACCTACAACATGTGTTAAAGAGATGTTTCAAGTCATAGTTGTTTACTTCTTAAAAAAGGTCCTTTAAAGAAACTAATGGAGGCAGACCCCCCCATAACTGTGGATCTAGTAATTCTAGGCAAATCTGAAGTTGTTAAAACTCTTAAGAGCTGGTAGAATAGAGTTACAGCAGCTTACCCCTCCAACCTGCACCTTCATTTACAGGCTAAGGATATGTTAAAAAACCCCAAAATAATAAGAGAAGGACTGGCATTGTAATATCATATTTGCCCTAACTCCAATCAGTAAAAAGTTCTTTCACTTCTGCTTCATTTTGCCAGGCCTCCATGTTAATTAGCCTTTTAAAAATCGTTATACTAAAATAGAACTAGGAAAGCAAAGGGTTAGAAAACTCAACTAATGAGAGAGCATAGGAATATGCCTCTATCTCAAATAGCTTTAGCCTACATCTGACACATTCTGCTTCTTGGCAATAGGATTGTTTCCATTTCTTTATCTCTTCACCCTAAAAACTGCTGCACTCAGACTACCCAGTTTGGCCTTCAGGCTCATTAACAATATTTGATCCTCAGCAGTGTTCACTGGAAGGAATTTCATCTATAAGTATGAGCACTGCCACTTACCTCTCACTTGCAAGACACAGGTTACCTCTTCTGCCTGAAATATTTTTATGCAAAGCATGCTGGTTTTTTATTGCATGTAATGCAGACTATATTCTGTTTAACTTTCTTAGCTTTCAAAGAGGCAATAAAGAGTTTATCTGGGAAATTTTGGAATTAAAAAACTCCACAGTGTTTTTCTTCAGGTGTTAAGAACATCTCCCTTTGAGTAACCTGAGAACTTATGAAGGAGAAATGAGGCTTTGAAGCAGTATCATTTCAGGCTGCAGAACAAACCTCACTGATTACTTATTGCAGTGTGTAGCTGTTGAAGTCATATGTATTGAATGGTGACCTCAGGAGCAGGACACACCAGAAACAGTGCTGCAGCTATAAAGGGTTATTATTAATCCCCCAATGGAAGATTCCACCTAAAATACCACAGGAGGAAAAAGTTTAGCATTAACATTGTGACAAATTTCACGCTGAATCAAGGGCCCACCGGCTACTAGGAAGTACTCATCACATCCTAGAGTGACCAGAGCACAGTATTTTGACCCACACTGGCAATTACGTCTTGCTTCTCCTGTTACTTCATGGCCTTATGCCTCAGAGGTTTTCAGGATCCAACACAGTCTCCAACAAGGCCTTGGCAGGGAAAAATGAAGGTAAAGAAGGGGAAGGAGGTCTGGCCAAGCAGGTCCATATTTCAAGAAAGATACTCTCTGGTGCTTTGTGAGTGATTCCAGTGACCACCAGCAAAATCAGGCTTGAGGGGAAAAGAACCATACAATACAAACAGCAAAAGGATCTGAAGAACCAAGCCTTAAGGCCTTTAGCCAGCAGATGTACAGTTGCCAGACACACACAGAACCCACCTGCCAGGTGCTTTAACTCACAGTCAAACCCAGCATTTCCAAGTCAAATATTGACACGATAATAAGCTTATCTCTTAATATTCCCCTGCAGCTGATGACACAGGAGAAGTAATCACTTCCCATGAAGTGATTCATGGGAAGCGATTCCCATGAAGTGAAGATCATTCATGCTCTTCCAGCCCAAGGACATGGCAACTCGATGACAGAGAGTTCTCAAACCTTCCACCATCTCTCTCTTCCTCAGAACTATCTAGTCCATCAGATAGTGCTACTTTGTCCTGAAGCAAGATAAGCACTAGCTTCTCATATGTAAGATGGATGGAAGAATAGAAGGTCTGCTTCTTTGGAAGGACAAAGTGTGCATTGACAGGAAAGGAGATGGCCCTCCAGTTTTAAATGAATGAAAACTTCCGCCTGCTTCCACTCTGTACATTTGAATTTACTCTGGTCACTGGAAGGATTATATCCTGCCTGAGCTAAGGTTTGGTGTGTATGCCCAAGCATTACAAACAGGTTCAGGTATGCTTCCCTTGTTCTTTACTGTCAGGGGACAAACAATAGGATGTCGAGGGAACACAGAGGTACTTTATAGTAGCTATGAGCTGGAAAGTGACAAGAAAATGTAGTTAACAGTAACATGCATCCTTAGCACAGTCAAGAGCGTTGGGATCAGCATGATTTAAACACAATGGTAAGTCAAAACATATGAAGGCAGTATCTATAAAATTGCTTTGTTTGTCATATTTAGTTGAAATTTGTCAGCACAGGCACAGTAATTGTGACAAACAATAGCTGTGGGAAAGGACAGAGGTTGAGCTGCATAATTGCACAATTTATATAAAGCCAAGTTTAAAAAAAAACAAACCAACAAACAAACTGAAAATAGCCACATCTGTCCAAAATATCTTCATGTACAGAAACAAGAATACAAGAAGATGAGACAGTACCGCTCAGCATCAAAGATCAAGATGTCACCACAGTAACCAGTGTCAAGCTTTTTATACGTGACTAGAAAAAGAAGAGCCTGAATAATGTTTTTTGTAAATGCTTACAAAAAGTTTGTCTCAAGTCTGAAGCAAGCAAACAAAAAAAGCATGGATGCATCTGTCCAAAGTTCAGTGAGTGGGCTGCAGAAGCTGCCATCACAGCACAACTAGAAAAAGATAGCTTGATGAATGACACTTGGTTTTCTAAACTTCTAATCTTTTCCATTTTTTGCATCTGTTTACTACTGCAGCAGCTATAAACTACTTTTCTACATGCTCAAGGCATGTTACAAAGAGACGTGAAATAAGAAACTAGATAGAAGTTTTGGCTCCGGTTTAAGAATGATGTGCATTAAAAAGAGAAACGAATATAGAAACAGTGTGGTTTTTACCTGTTCTTAAATTGATCAGATCTGTAAAACATCACAAAGAGAATTGCAGAGGGGAAAGTGACAGATTAAGAACCAGAAGAAACCTTAAAGATAGAGGAAAATCCTTAACTCACTGAAGATAGTAGAGGAAAACCCCAGGAAGATGGTTCACTTTCATACCCTGGATTACAGAAGACAGCTGAGGGCATGAAAAAGATATAGACAGAGTACCAATACTTCACCTTTTACAAATAGTTATATTCATGGTTTAATGGGCATAAACAGACTAGAAGTCAAATGAGAAGAGGTACGCAGCAGAACTCCCCTTACTTAGCATGAGCGATGAGTTCAGATGTGAAAGCCTGCCAGTCAGTCACTGAAGTGACAAGAACAGGAGACATCAAGGATGTTGGGAATAAAACACGTTCATGCTGAGGGTGGGGAAGAAAAAGGGGGAAACTGGGTGGCAGGAGGAAGAAGAGACAAATTGAAGATTGTAACATGAAATCTGCAAGTGTAAAGTAGGTGAAGAGACCAACTTGAAAGTAAAAGGTAATAAGGGCAAGTCACTCTCCCCCTCCTATTCCCCCTTAATAGTTCTAACTGTCATGACACATCTAGACAGACATGGCAAGAACTCTGGCTACCTTATTTGTATCCTTTGCAGTCCAACATCCCTAACAGTTTTATATTATAAGCTACCTGCAGGTCACTCTACAATCCTTGTGCAAGCTTAAAATTGAAAAATAAATATGAGATATGCTGACAATGCGGAACTTAGTGTTAAAACTGAAATTCACAGTGGCCATTACACTAAAATACCTTGATAGTTTGACTTGAAGATCTCTTAAACCACATGAAGCCGTACAATAGCAAGTGTAATTTCTAAATTACCTCTCAAGATTATGGTCATCATCTTGGCTATTAACTCTAGGAATATCCATTCTTGACTTCCATTTTCCCCTAGCAAGCTTATTCTTTATTTTTTTTAAGAGTTCTTAAAAAACCACCCACCTTTTGCACACACACACACACATATATATATATATGTAAGGTCGCAGAGGGACTGACAGCATGGCATTATACTTGCTCACATAGGATGAGACTGCTTTGTTTGCTGTGAACAGCTGAGTTCCAAGATAGTTGCATAAAGTCATCTCAACACATTGCCAGCAAAATACTCATCCCAACAAGATCAAATTCCAAATTGTTTCAAATAAGCTTAGTGGCAAGAGCTATGGAAAGAACTGCTACCCAAAAGAGCCTTTTGGGACCTCACATAACAATTACGCCCTAACAAAAATGGAAGCCAAATATGCTTACACACATGAAGTACTCTGCATCGTCAGGATCTTATCTGCTGAGTATTCACTAGTTGCTTGCTCACTTACTTGCAAAGTGCATTTTTTTGGTTTGCCGTAATAAAGTGAAACCAGTTTTACAGCAGCATCAAAAAATAAATTTTCCGAGATGGCGACATACAAAGTAGAACAAGCACCTGCATTAAGATTGTAAACAAGTCAGAAGTTCTGAACTAAACACAGCACAGTCCCACCAGAGATGACTGGCCAAAATCAGCCGAATTATAAATAGTTGCTCAAGAATTACTGTGCATCTTCTGCACAGTCTGTTTAGAACTACACAAGTCTCTGAAGACCAACGTCCAGAAACTGAGTAACTGAACACCAGGCCAAATTTTCAGACCGAAAACATCCAGCACCCCTTTAGGTGCTAGTCATCAGCAGGAAACAGGTATGAAGCAGAAAACGCACTTAGAACAGGGAGAGAGAGAGATTTGTGCATTATTTTGTTTATTGATATGCCAGCTTTCAGAGCCTTCATCCAGCTGACAGAGGAAGAGAAGCCAACGGCGACCGGCCGCTCTGCGAGGCAGAGAGCCCACACGTTACACGCCCCCCACGCCGTTCAGCAGAACGGCCTCCGCCTCCTCTTCCTCCTCCTCCTCACGGGGGCAGCGGCCGAGGTTGCAGCCTCCCTGCCGCCACCGGGCCCGCGGCGTGGCCGGACCGGAGGGACGCCAGGCCGCGGCTGCTCCCGGCGGCGGGCAGCAACCACCTGCCTGCGGCGCCGTCGGCTCGCAGGGCAGCGGGGAAAGCCGCCGCC
>JAVJGG010000074.1:49113943-49137055 GCA_035590195.1 Aviceda cuculoides
CCAGTTCAGTTTGCTTCTGTCATGAATAAAATCTTTAACTGATCATTTGGTGTTGTTTCACCTTAATTTAGCCCGAGCGAATTTCGAATTAAGCATGACTCCCTGGTCTGTCCAGTCTGGGTCGTGACATAGAGTCTTTTAAACTTCCAGGATATATGGTACATTTATTGAACAAACTATGCTACATCACATAACCAACTGCCTTTTGCTGTTTTCACACTAGTATCCCATTGGTGGCATAAGGTTTTCCGTTATAACCTTGTTTGCAATGCTTTTTTATTCCTTACTGGAAAATTTTGCATGTGGGAAAAGAAATTCACGTTACTGGAATGTAGGGGAAGAGGGGAGCTATCATTACTGTGCTGTTTCACTTCCTCTCACCTTTCTTCAAATCTTAAAGTTCACAAGGTATTTCTGCAGGTTATCTTTATCCCTCTGTAGGTTCTCTTCCAGTACTGTCATAGGGGTGATGACTATCTATGCAGTGTGGTTTCGTGCATCAGCATCACTCTTGAAAGAACTATATAAGGCTGATTCAGGCTTCATAATTCTGCTAGTAAAGGTCTACAGAGATCATATAGCCCCGGTACTTCCTTCAATACTGTAGCATCATCTCTCCTCTAGTTAAGTCTTTTCCCAGTCTGCAGATCCTATTCCAATTCCTAACTTTTCAGGCTTAAGCATATGGCACCATATCAAAGGCTTCAGCATCAATATAATTCCTAAATTAAATCTTTGAATTATCTTATCATAGAAAGCTATTAAGCTAGCTAGCATGGTCTAACTTTGATAAATCTGTGCCATATATGATTCCAATTGTATTTTGATGGTTTGTTTTGGAGACTGTCATGCTATTGAGTCTAAATTAATAAGCTTGTAGTTGCACAGAACATTTTTACTTTCCCTTCCCCATAAAATATTGCTGCTTTCAATTGCAAAATACTTCAGCTGAGTTGACAAAATTATTCAAACATGTTACAGATGGACTTACAGTTTTGTATGTAATTTTTAGGTTCTTGGATGGAAATTACATGCTGTCTTGATGCAGATATATTGTTCAGTTTCTGTCTTGTAAGGCAATTTCTGTCTCATTCTGCAACCTTTTAACTCTTTCTGTTTATTTTTTAGATTAGCGTAGTTTATCTTCCTGAAAACAGACGTCGACTATCACTGACATAGAAGAATGTGTCTGGATCATGCTAATCTTAACTCTGCATTTATTATATTTGCATTTATATGGTGAAAGAACCTTTTCAATTTTTCCTTTCCAAGGTCAAATGCAGCTTTGGCAGCTTTCTTTTTATTTCTAAAATTCCTGACCTTAGTTCCATTTCTCTCTTGCATATTCTTAAAGCCTTTATTAATTTAATATTGTCTGAAGAGAACCTGAGTAACTGTTTCATTATTTAAATTCACTAGTTACTACCTACTAATTTGCTTTTTATAAGAGAAATAAATTTCAAAAGCCAAACTCAGTACTGTTAGAGAACTAAGGCACATAAACATAAAAAGTCATTAACAACCCCAGTTGTAGGGATACCTAAGAGGCCTAAATTTTTTTTTTTTTTTTTTTTTTGTGATACAGTCACTGCAATCTAAATCAAAACAATAATAATATGACATTTTATTAGACCAATAACTATCTGTGGAAAAAGGGTCTATGACCAATTACATCCATGGATTTTTGTTCCCTTAGCATCATTATCAATATTTATTCAGCAATCTCCAAATTTTACATAAATTATGCAGTTCTAATTTGTGTGAGAGTTTCTGTCTGACAACATTTTAGAGATTTCTGCTCATATTCCAATCTGAGGCTCCTTTCAGTTTTTCCTTAATGATGCCAACCATTTGCTACCTATGTCACAGTTCCTTTTGGCATGGTCATCAGCTCAACATGAACTTAGCTCTATTTTCTCATAATTTCCAGATACCCTTTACAGCGGCCTTATCCAACCCTTGTGTGAATAAAACTTCATGAGAAGAACAGGGAGGAAAAGTCACAATGAGAAGTGACATCACATGCTTCATAACTGCTGCACCTAGGACTTTTCAGTGAGCACTTTTTTTCCAGCTTTTCACTTTCTTCTCCTCGTGACTTCTGCTACCTGTTCTTGCCTCCACATAACAAGTGAAAGCCTGTAGTTATCACACACTCCATTTTCTGGTGTTTATTTATTTTTCAGAATTTTCTCATAGGCTGACCATTTCAGATTTCAAACCTAAGACAGTTTTTCCCCATCAAATTAGCTCAGGAACAAACACCAAGCAGTTTCAATGAATGTCAGGAACTTTTTCTCCACACCCAGACATAGTTCAGAGTACCGCAAATAGTGACCAAAGAAAGAAGGACTTGTGAGACTCCTATCAAGAATGAGCCACACACACAGTTCTCCACTTTCCCTCCCCCTCTAATTCCTATGCTTGCTGTTTCTTTTCTTTTAAGTCTGCTATAAAAATCTGCCTTGCTTTCTTCATTTATTTGTGGCAGCTGTAACTAGCAGGCAGTTCTCCTCATTCTCTGACCCACAAGACTTACAGCCTGCTCAAAACATGAGTGTATGCTTTTGCTTTAAGGCTTCAGTGGCTTTAAGGGCTAACGTCCTCTTCACAAGATCTGATCTTGCCATGCATTTTTCCTTCTGCTGTCAAGCTTCTGGATGCTACTTTTCATCCACTAAAGTAAAAACACTTAATAAAGGAAGCTCTATTGTCTTAATTTTATAAATGAGTCGAATGAGTCACAGAGGTAAAAATATGCCAGCTAAGAATATTCAGCAGGTCAGCAACAGAGCTAAGAATAAAATCCAGGACTCTTGCACCCAGTCCTAAGGACACTGGATCACCCTGCTTTAATCCATTGAAATCATTAAAGTGGATGACTTGTTAAGTTGCTACTCAGTACAAGCAAGAATGGCAGAAACAGGCATGTAAGTTGAAATCCAAGCTGCTACTTGTGTACCTGAAATACTGATTGGCTAGACTGTAAAACCAAAAGCGCAACCCAAAAGACCTTTGTCTAATTTAGTTTTGTGCCATGGGTGCCACAGGTGAAAGTTTTCTTTGTAAATATCAGTTATGTGTGTAAATTTTTGTTGTCCATGCCCCATGCTTGGTAAGATGGGTTAAGATCATAACCCATCTTCCACTCATCTAGCCAAGAGTACCTGTCTTCCTTATTTACATCATTGTCAATGTTTAAATTACATACCGCCTTACAACTGAGTAAGTGTGCTTTGAGCACACCTGGTACTCACTGAGACCACTGAGGTTGATGCAACACATAGAAGGCATGACCCTTGCTTTTGCCTAATAACTTAATATCTAGGAGAGCTGCCTCAGACTGAAGGAGCTCAATACAAATTACTGCCATTTCTGTTGAAGCTGGGGTCAGACAGACAGAGACACAAGAGACAACTTGTCTTTATGGTCTGGTAATTAAAGGGTTGAGTACATGATGTGGGATTCACTAGTCTGAACCTAGGAACATCTCTGTATGTCAGCTAATGACTGCTAAATTAGATTCAGTAAGCCGTCATAGGAAAACAATCAGCTGATTTATTGGTACCCAGTTATGATGAGAGAGAGGTGAGGCTTGAAGCCAGATTCCTCAAGCCCGACCTCAGGATGTAAAGGCAGGTGTCAGTTTGTTGCCCTCCTACTGGCTCATGTTGAATAAATTCAACAGCAGCTGCAGATGGCTATTTTTCCAAGTCTATTCTACAGCCTGATGCCTAGGGCCTTCTCTCAAAGTACAAGAGATGTGGGTTTAAATTCCCACAAGAGAGAATTGAAACAAAGTCTCTCATTGCCAGGGAGGATGCCCTGCCATGGGGATAGTGGGAGAGAGAAAGGGAGTGAGAGAGTGAAAAATAAATAAATAAAAATAAAAATAAAAATAAAAATAAAAATAAAAATAAAAATAAAAATAAAAATAAAAGAAGGCTGCTGCCAGTTGTCCTTTGAAAGGACAACTTCAGGCAGCTGTGTTTGAACATACAGCTGAAGTGTCCAAATGCTGGAGCGGCTTCTCAGTGGTGAATCTCTTTTCACAGATCCACCTAAAAGCAACAATAAGATCAAAACTATGTTCTCTGAATAAAGTTGGATTTCAAACACTGTTCCCCTCAGAATTCCCTTGTAGCTCCCTGCCTGGCATGCTGGCTATTTTGAAACACATTTCTACTCTCCTAGCCAAGGTGTCTACTCGTATTTTCTATTCTGCTTCTGTCGCATTCTAGACTTGACCTGTTCACAAAAGTACCTCATAAAAGAATTCTGGTAATAAAGGCTAGATGAAGTCAGATGACATCAGCTGTCAGCAAATGAACTAAATCTTACCAGATTTTACAGAATTATGCATGAAAGAGGCTTGCAGGTGAGCCCTGAAGAATTAATGGAATGCTGTTAAAATCAACACAGAATTAACTTTGCAAAAGTGACTTATTGATGCCTAGGTGTATGAAAGAGATGAAGCCTGAAGCAAACATATCAAGACAGCTGACAGTTTATGCTCTTTATTTAAAGCAGATAGATGACCACCATTTATAAAATACAGCAAAATAAACAGTTTCAGTCAGATGCAAAAAAGTGCCATCTCTTCAAACAACAGACTGGCTTGGTGTTGATATGCCATCATAATCATCTGAGTAGTGCTGATACTGGTCAGTAAGAAGAGGCTGATGCAACTCATCCTTATTTTTCTTGACACGTACGATACATGCAGCAGCA
The DNA here is from genome assembly GCA_035590195.1 of Aviceda cuculoides. Lineage (NCBI taxonomy): Eukaryota > Metazoa > Chordata > Aves > Accipitriformes > Accipitridae > Aviceda > Aviceda cuculoides. The sequence continues at coordinate 49,118,675 of JAVJGG010000074.1, forward strand.
GCAAAGATAATTGCAACAAGAACCAGTGCAGTCACTATTGCAATAGTTATCATCTCTGTGACACGGAGAGCCCGACCTATGGGAAGGAAAGCAAAGGGAAAGTTATTAAAAGTAAATACCAAGTGTTTAGATAAACATCAGAGGGACAGACCAAAGCTCAGTATCTGTCATATTCAATGAGATGTGAAGTAGAACTAGTTTAAATTTTGGTTGATAATATTTGTTCCAAAATCTGAGAAAAATTCAGTCTTTCTTGTTACACTGTAAAAACACTCCTGTACCTTTCTTCTTCTATCTTGTTTGTGAGACATTTGCATTTTCTGCACTGATTTAATGGAGGCATATCATATAGGAACAATGACGCTCTGCAAGAGCCAAATGAGAACTTCTCCAAAAATTGAACTGGATAGTGGGAGCAGGAACTATCATCAGTAGCTATTTAGCTGTACTAAATCCCAAACACAACTGATTTGGAAAGCCAGACAAGAAAAGAGAAAAAGACTTTTACAAAGGCATCAAATATTGTTTGTGAAATTTGAACCAACTTTGTTACATGATGCATAAACTTAAAGGGAGAAAGACATGATAAGACAAAAAGAGGAAGCATCTAGGTTGAACAGTTTACCTGGCCACTCGACTTCGTAGCTGTATCCCAGGTTTTCTGGTGCAGTAACAAACATTTCATCATTGGTAACTGGAGGCCAGAAAGGCACCATATTGTACTGCCGGTTATGTCCAATAGGGGCATTCTCCAGTGGATATGTTGAGATATCTAAATTTGAAAGTCAAATCACACTTCTGTGAATAAACCCAAAATAGTTTGCACTACTGCATTTTTTTCCAGCAGTGACTCAGGGTTTTGAGCACCTCAATTTTTTTGTTCCTAATCTAAGTTAATCTAGAATGATTGGTCCAGTGTGACAGATCTAGAATGTAGGTTCCGCTCTGTCCAAAACCAAGACCACAAATGATATCTCTGTTTTTTAACAGAAACCACCAGTAAATTGTAAAACTTTCTGCCTGTGTTGGGCTTTTCCTTTCTTCTTGCATGGAAAAGGAGAAATATGTATATATGGGGGACTTGGAAAACATTTTTACTACAATCTGACTTTGTCTGATTGTAACAGTGATGAACTCTCTCATGCAGTTCAGGAGGGCAGCTGATATGGACTCCAGTGGAAATTTTTTCAATGCTACGTTAAATCAGGAGAAAGTCAGCTGAAGAAAAAAAAAAAAAAAAAAAACCAAAAGAAAAAAAAAGAAAAGGCATCTGGTAAGATTATGCAAAAGCTTGTGATAGGTCATAGGTCATGTAAGTACCACAAGGGATACAGTTGCTCTCTGTTGATGTGGGAAAAATACGTGAGGCAGGTTGTGGAAGCTGCACAAAGAAGTCTCAGTTGTGCAACAGCAGCTGGCTTCTGTAGAAGAAGGAAGAGGTGGCTGAACTGTCGTAAGAGGAATACAGTTGCTGCTTTGTGCAGACTAATGCACAGACGTTAGGATTACACAGAATTCTCCCTCCCTAGTTCACTGATGCCAATCTCCTTCCTTCTTTATTTCTTTTTTTGTTCCTTCTTTGCAGTTCCTTCCTTCTGTCCTTCCTTCCTCCTTCTCCTTCACTTCTGCCCTTATTCCTTTTCTCTCTTCTTTTTGGAGTTAAAGAAGCAAGGGCAGCAACAGTGACCACCCTTTGAAAGGATATGGAAATGGTTATGGAATGCTGGTAGTAAATCACAAAGGTGGTCAAAATGAATTGTAAGGGTGTGCATGGCAGCTGATCTTGTTTGAAGAGAAAAAACATAGATACTTAGTTCACACAACAATGGAATGTCCATGAAGTATTTGGACCTTCCATAATTACACTGTCTTTGCTCTATGGAGACAATATATTTGCACATTTTGTTTTCTTGAATTATGCCTGGTATCTCTAGCCAAGTTCATTGACATACAATGATTTGAAAATGGGTGTCAGTGGGGTGAGGAAGGGGCCTTGCCTGTTATTACTCTGTCTTTGTTAACTATACGAGCTGTTAAATCTTCAGTCCTCTCTCCTAAGCTTAGGGGCATCTTGGTGTCCCACAAGAAGCAGCTGAGCTCCTGTGACTGACAACCAGCCATCTTGCTTCTGTCCATGAATACATCTTACCTGCAGAATACCTTCTCAGCCACTCATCAAAAACAGCATCTGTAAATGTGTGCAGGAGGACAAAAATGGGATCATTTGGTGACAAATGAGTTTGCCCTCCTGTCCCATTCAAAAATAGATGAGCCAAGTTGTGAAGACTTCGAACTGCTGGGTCGTATTTCCCTGAAGGATCACTGTACCCTGAATATGCAAACAAAGAAGAACACAAAAAATCATTTTTTTGTGACAGTGAACATTTTGTTTGGAAGCTGCAGTCTCAGCTGAATACTTTTTTCTCTGAAAGTCTGTCAAGTTGTGTTGACTTGTTTAACATAAATGACTAGCTAATTCGGTACCTACAGGGATTTCAGAAATTTCCCTAGCATACATAATTTTCAGATTAAAATAGCCTTTACAAGAGAATGCTGAGAATGTGGAGTACAAGGCTTCTGGGATCTAATCAAAAAATGGCCAAAATAAACCACATCATAGCATGAAAATAAAGGTTTGGGAACCTTGGGATTCCCAAATCCCAATAATAAATTTTGGGAATAATAAATATTTGGGAACCTTGAAATTTGGGACCTACATATCTTTCAGCATAATGGAAATAGTTATACGTGTTTTCTAACTGCTGACTTAAGTGTGTATATTTTGCCATCTATCCTAATGAGCCAGCTGTTATGTTTCCACACATCATTTATATGCTTACGGCAAACACATCTCAGAAAGCTTCACATGCTCTTTTTTTTTCAGTGAAGTTACCTCATGTAACTCTGTTAGTGCCCAACACCTCATAACCTTCATCTGAGATGTCAGGATCTGAAACATCATGAAAACTTCTCCTGTTTTCAAGCTTTGCCCAAACTCTCCAGAGAGGGGTCCATACAGTTAATTGGCTAAAGCCATGTTTATATACCTAGATATTGATAGCCCATTTTTCAGACGTGGTAAGCATCCAAAAGTTTCATATATACTTAAAAGGTTGGTACGCATTCTTGATTTTGTTGTCCAAGAGAAATAAAATGGAGCAGATCCTCCCTGTTGTAGGAGTTATGCCTCTTTGAAAGAGCCAGAGGATCTACAGGCCTGGCAGGGATCTGAACTGTCACTTGGTAATCTTTTTTCACAAATCCTAGTCTTTCCTGTTAAAAACTCTGGATTATTAAAGTGCAGAAGCAGTTGGCAGGATACTGGCTGAAGAGGATGAATCAAATCTTTAGGCTGGTTTTTGTGTTTGGGAGTGTGTGTTCAGATGCTGGTGACTGAAAATTTAATTTTAAATATGTAGAGCTTAGAGAAGAACAGAGTTATATGGCCCAGAGAGAAGGACTAACATGTTTAGCAGGAAGTCTTGTACCCAGACCTCAACTACTACTTCAATACCATCTCATTAAGTTCTACCAAGGCTTACAATTCGTTTTGCTTTCTTTTGTTTGTTTTAATTCAGATAAAGGACTAACTACTATGAGCAATTGTTTGCTTGATTTAAGGATGCAGCTGCATCAATCCACAGGCAAGGGCTGTCTGTCTTCAGCAGTGGCAACCTATTAATAGGTTGCAAGGACGTGATTTCAGCTAGTTTCTACGTAGTATGCCAGTGACAGGCTTTTGAGGCTTTTATGCATTTAAAGAACTGACATAAGCTATAAAGTAATTTAGCCAGAGCTTATTTCTGCTTAATACTAAGCTAATAATGCTAAGAACAATGTGTTCTTAGTGTCCAATAGACTGTCTCCAAACTCATACTTCCAACAGGAAAAGTGGCAAGCCTACTCCCTTGACTTACTTGTAGTTGGTCCTTTTATTTGCTGTGCTTACCTTCTACTGTGTTACGGAAACTGTCTGTTGAATTGGAATAGAAAGGAGGAGTGTCAAATACACCAACTTCCAAACACTGAGCAACATCCTCGGGCTCTGGGAGACGCTGTACCATAGGTCGTGCAACATTTCCAGCAGGATTTCTTCGGATGGGACCACCTTCAGTGCCTGGGGATGGAGAGAAGAGAGAAAACAATACTGGTGCAAAACGGTAGGCCACAGAATCCATCTTTCTAATGACTGAACCATGGGGGGGAAAAAAAAAAAAATATCCCTTGCAAATGGCACTTAAACTGAATATAAGGGTCAGTTCTTCAAGTCAGGCAAAGAATCTGAATTTTCATGGGATCCTGTGTGCTGGATCCTTTGCACCAGCATTTAAAAAAGCATCCAAAAGCCTCTTACTGAATTTTGTGTTCTGTAAGTGCTTTGGGAAAATTTTCTATAGTTTTCGATGTGATTTATTGATGAGACTTAGGACAAAAGTTTTGAGGATGTCCTCGTAGAGTAGCTGGGGAAAGGACTATAGTTGATTATGTAGGTGACTAACCCAATATTGTGTTTTTTCCCTGTTTTTTCCCTCTATTTCCATGAAGATGAAGAGTTGTGCCTTGCAGGTGATGAATAAACAAGAATCTTGCTGGGTTTTTTTAGCTCTTGTAGCTGAGGTAGATGTGTTGCTATTCAATACTCTTCACATTCAAAACATGCTCCACAGTTAACAAGGAGATTTGTTAGATGTTCTCCTTTTATGAGCAGAACTCCATGAAGGTGATAAGTGGAGTAGTCAGAAGAAAACTTAAGCTTCAGTTAAGAAATGACACTGCCAGATTTAATTATTAATGAATGGCACAGGAGCTGAATAAATACTGCATAAGAAGGGAAATAAAAGCACTTTTCTCTTCCTCTGCCACAAGCTCCTGATCAAATTTTGAAGTGCTTGGTTCCACAGGGCAAAACAGATAATCAGTATATAGTATCTCAGTATCTCTGAAAAATATCTCAGGAGACTGATGAAACTTGTATCAAGTATATTCAAAAACCACTTTAAGACTTTTTGGCTGGGAAAAGCCATTGCAATATAAAGTATTATATTTATTTATTATTAAAAGTATTTTTCTTCTCCAAATATTTGCCAGCAGTCATACTTACTGTTACAGATGGTTCCCAGAGTTTCATAGTCTTCTATATTTTCACATAGTACTCGCCACTGAGAGAAGATTGAGTTCTGGCTGATGAGAGAGACATCGAAATTGCTTCTAGCTCCCATCAAGTCATCTGAGCAGATATCACAGGTGTTTTGTCCTGTTGCAAAGTTCCAGTAGGGCAGTCCAAAAGTGGGGTCCTGCAGCATGTTCTAAAACACGTAAATATGGTGTTAATACATGTGTGCCCCATACAGGTATAATATTTACTGTTAGAAGGATGATAAAAAAGTTAAATACATCTCAGTAAGAGTCAGAGTCCTGCTTCATGGATGAGATGAAAACTATGTAAAATCTATGAAATCTATGTAATATCTTTCTGTAGTTTTTCACATTGATGCCCGTGTTCAACAGAACATATAGTTGGACTATTGAATTGAGTTATGGCTCTCCCTCATTAATAAGACAGTACCTCTTCCACGAAACCGTATTGTGAGTACTAAGAAACAACACTTAATATTGATACCACATTTTTCCAAATATTCGTAATGGCCTGTGAACAGCAGCAGTGTTTGTAGCACACAGGATAACTAAGCCAACTGTGGAACGACTGAGCAGATGGAAAAGTAAGGAAAAGGGATACTGGCCCTTCGAATTGTCATTGTTTGGTTCTAATGTGGGTTGGAGTTGAAAAGTTCTGGAGTGTGTCCTGGCTTCCAATATTTATATACCAGGATGTGTTGGCCAGCCAAATTAGCTTAACTAATGATCAAGTTTACTAACATAAATAGCAATGTATATTAAATCACCAAGAGCTAGAACTCCTCAAGGCTTCCACATAATGAAATGCCGCTGATGTCAAATGTAAGATTTTGAAGGGAGTTTGTGTCTCAGCCTAATGCAGAGCTATTGAAGCTAGTGGAAACACTTGAAATTATTTAAAAAACTATTTAATCCTGACCTTGAAAACTTAATTCTCTCTTCTTTAAGAAGGATGATGGTCCATAAAATAACATATTCCTTTTATGGATAGGTCCACGCAAGGAAAGGGAAACAAGAGAATCACTGATTTATGGAACAGAGTATAACAAAACACTAATTTCTCTAACCGGTTACACTAATTATACAAATAAAATGTGATTCTGAATCTCCAAGCCATCTCATCTAAATTATTTAGAATTTCTGCTGCTTTGATTAGTCTTAGTCAAGAACCAGAGCCTAGATGTTAAAAATAACACTGGCAATAACTTCTGTTGGGCCAATAAAATGCCTTCTATGGATATATCTAGTATTTGTATCTATTTTTACAGGAGATTTTTATGTAACTTTTATGTTTTCCATTATTCTGATTGAAATATTATTTTTAGCATCTTTATAACAATGACAGTCTAAAACCTAAATGCACTCTATTAAGTTTGGTATACTTTATGAATTACTGAAATTGAAGCAGAGTTCTTTCAATTTGTAGACAGAGCTGCTATCATTTTTGCCTATTGGAATATGGGGAGAAGTTCTTTAACTGTACAAAACATAGCATGAACACATGGCCTAACATTAACAGGAACTTTACCTGCATGTCTCTTTCAAGCTGCAGTAGATGGTACCTATGCCATGTGACAAAAGCTGGTCCCTCATGAGAGAAGTCAATTCCTCCAAAACTCTGCTGCCCTGCACCAAGGAAAGTCTTTCTGACAGAATAATAATGAGACCACACAAAGTAGTTATAAATGGAGATATTCTCGAATTGTGGTGTGTTGCCATCTGGTCCAAATATTTCCTCACGTCTTCGTGTGGCAATAACAATGTCAGGATGGATTGTCACCTTGGCTTGGTGTAAGGCATTCACAAAACGCCTCCTTTCTTCTGCACTCAGATCCAAAAGATTCCTCCTGACTGTGAGGGTACAGAGGAAGCAAGTTACCAAAGTAATAGACACTCAAGCCTGATCTCAGAGGACTAACTTCTTTTGCCCCTAGTAATTCTGGGTAAGTCCCTTTTTCTTCAAGCATTCATCCATTTTTTATTGGGGCAATTCAGAGAGTATTGAGCATGAATAGAAAATGTTATTTATTATCAGAAAGGTTGAGCTGAATAGAAATAAAGCCCCAAACCGTGTGGGTTTAGTGCTTTTAGAAGTATTGTTACAGATTATCCTTCCATCCTGTTAGAGAAATGACAGAGAATTCTTTGTCACACAAACCTTTCAGAATTTCATCCAATATACATAAGGTTTCCTGTGGTAATACTTTACAAGAAGAGAATACTGTATAGCGATTTATAATAATCAGAAGCTCTACCACTTGACAATTTAGTGAAGAAGTACATTGTTTATGGTTGAAAGTTTGTAGGAAAAATGGCATTCACCAGTGAATTGTGAATTTCACACAGTACAACACCTCTCTTTAATGTCATTACCTGCTGTTATTAACAACAGCCATATATTAGTCCTTTTTAGCAGTATATCTCAAAACCATTTAAAAATATAATTTTCCACATATAGACAGTGAAACAAATAAGAAAATTGGCTTGTTGAAATACCAGTATATCAGCAAGAGGAAAAGAGTCCACATTACCTCAGTTCCAGTCCAGCACTTTTTCACCTGGACTGAGATTTCAGGCTAAGTTTAGATTAACACACAGGTAGAAGCCCTTACAGCTATTCTTCAATATGCACTTATTTTCATTATAAAAAATACTGTAAAATCTGTAATTGTCCAAGTGAGTGATAGACTATGCTGATATGAGAAGCAATAGGTCTTCAGTATGAATCAATATGAAGAATAAAAGTGAATTACATTTTACTGCGTGAAGTTGATTCAGTGGGGTATATTTTGGCTTCATTGGAGTTTATAGAAATATTTTTTATGAAACATGAATTTCATCCAAGGGCTCTGTATCCAGAAACATGCTTTTCTGTTTTGCAGATCTGGACTGATATGCTAGCCCTTGTCACTGAAGGGGTTTTGTTGTTTATTTTAAGTAGCAGACTAAAAATATCCCTCTAATTTTGATTTACATAGATATCTTAACCTTTTAATTTTTCAAAATATGTACCTGAACAATAAATTGTTCACAAAAGCCCACAATAAAAATTTGGGGCTATTATTAAAGTTAGGCATGGATTTAGAAGATATGAAGGCACTAAACTGCATTTTACAGCTATTTTATGTGGATATGCCAACAGTAATCCAGTAATTATTTCTAAAGCCTCAGCAGCAGGGTCCAGCTCTATGGATGGACAAAAGTGGTGACCTCCATGTGGAAACTTAAAGCATAATAAGAAGCTAATTTCCAATATTTAAACTCAAGTTGTCATGCATGATAAATCTGATTTGCTTAACATTTTACTGAGTCGTAAAGGATTTAGTAAATGAGAAAAGTAAAAAGTGTTTTCGTATACCCTAGAAAATCAGCTAAAGCTGCTTTTTGCCTGTCTCCAGATTTGCTTTGATAAGTTTGTGTATTGTAACACAAGCCAGAGCATCAGAGGGTGCAACCTGGCTTAGCAGATTCAATTCATAAGTCGTACTTTCTGCTTTCTAGTTTGCTTCTTGGTGTTCAAAGAATTAATAAAATCTTAAGGTCTTTCCCACAGCCCTCAATAAGTTGTTTTTAAAGAACCTTAGTGTTAAGATTTTGAATTGGTAAGCAATCCCTTGTAAACCCTTGCTGGAACATGCACTCATGTTCACAGAGCGTTTCCTATCTGGCGAAAATAATGGCAATGCTGATTTCTATTTCTGCAAGAGGCACTGCACATTTCTGCTAGAGACCTGTTGTTTCTCACATCAACAGAATACATCACTCATTTGGGGGATTATGGCTTTTACAGGATTTCAATTAACACCTTAAAACTTTTGCTAATAAAGACTGAAATCTTGTTCATTCAGACAGTTTTGACTTGAGAACAGGACTCTGTCCCCAAGCCTGCTCGTCTTTTTCAGTTTACCTACAATATTCAACATCTTTCCAGTCCGACAAGGATTTTATAACCATTTCAAAAAATTTTAGATCTCTGTTTACTGATGTTCTGGACTAAACCGAAACTGGAGAACTCTCAGAAAGACTCACCAGTCCCTGTATTGATTCATCTGAACAGCTCATAGTCATGAGTTAAGTCTTTTAAAGACATTGACAGCAACCAGGTGAGTAAAAATTTACAAGGCCAGGTACATAGTTGAAAAATGTATTAAGGGATTTTTAATCAAAAGAGCTGCTGTCACACTTAAAGTAGTCACGAGGTATTAAATATGATATCTAGATAAGTATTTTTATTCCCAGATATACTCAGAAACACACATACATGTCTATATACATTGTTCTACTCTTAAATAATTCCAAAGAATACAATTTTTTTCAGCTTAGATGTTCTATTCTTCAATGGACTTGGTCCTAATCCTGCACTTACTACAGGCTTTGTTTCTTCCTGTTACTGGGTAAGTAAATGTAGGTGTTTGGAACACAAGCTGAAGAACTCATCTAGCAGCTGCCTTAATAACCGCAATGGCACTGTAGATTTGCTAAATAAATATAAGAGGCATTTTGTATTGTAAAGAAAAGAAATACGCTGAGTACATCTAGAAGCAGGAAATTTTCGTGTCATATTTCCCATGCTCTTACCTATATTGATTTGTTGGCTACAGGTAGGTCCACTCCAGCCAGGGCGACATGACCCACAGTTGTAACCGGAGAAGTTGCCATTGCACCGGCACGTTTGGTTGAAGAAGCGTATGGGCCATTGCTCACGGTCATCCCGCCCATCATGGATATACTGTGGGCCGTGGGGTCGCAAATCAACAGTCACCTGTACACACCGGCCCCTCCCCGTAGACACACCGCACCGGTCAGTACCTGGCCCAAACACAGGGAAATAGTCTGGGCAACACATGCCGCTCCTCAGGGACTCGATGGTAGCACACTGGCGAGGAAACTGAGCTCCAGCTTGGCCAAGCATACTAAGAAGCGGTGGCAGGGAAAGGAGCAGCAGCATGGGGAGCGGCATGATGGCAGATCCAGCAGAGCTGGCTCCTTCCGAGAGCCGGCTGTCCACACGCGTTGACTTCTCTTCTGTGATGGGACGCCCAGCTACCTCTACAGAGAGAGAGAGCGGGGGAGAGAGAGAGAAAGATAGAAAGAATAATAAAAACAAGCGATACAAACCTCCAGGCTACGCTTTCCACCCCAGAAAGTGCGTCTGAACCCTGCACTTTGATACTCTAACTGGAAAAGCAAACAGCTCTGGCTACAGACACTAATGTTCTTCTCTAATTATTGGCACAAAAGATAGTAACTACCTAGAGCTATGTTTTCTCATTGACTTCTAAGTGCTTCCCAAATGTTCATTCACATTGTACACCTGCAAGCCAGATTTACTTCACTACCACAAATGCTAAAACCGGTCTAAGTCACTAGTTTTTTGAACCTATTGTTTCACCACCCCCAAACCCCTGTTTGTTCCTTTCTTTTCTGCATTTAACTAGTGTATCTTGTTCTCTACTCAGCAGTTCTCCTCTGTGTTCCCTTGCTCTTCTCTAATGGCAGCTCCACCAGAAAGTGAAGTTACAATGCTTCATGCATTGTACCTGTTCTTTCTTTCTGGTACCTTTTCTCTGCTGATATCCTGTTCTATCTCTGCATGTCCTACAGCCGTCTCTAACCCAAAATAAGCACTGCTAATTTCTCTCCTGGTTCAGTCTGCTTACTAATCCTTCTTCTACCAACACAGTACAGCTTGGCCTCACCCTCCTTCTTCTATTAATCCCCTTTCTACTTCAGTGCATTTCCCTGGACTTTAAGTACTTGAACAGCACATGATTTCTTTCATGCTTATCTCCTTGTGATTTTAGAAGTTTTAGCAAAGGTCAGAGACAAATACTTGAATTCAAAACAGAACAACTGTGAAGGTTGGTTGTTTTTTGGGTTTTTTTTAATTACTTGCAAAGAAAGGCTCACTTGAAAACAGACAAAGAACACTGGGGAAATTCACATTTAACAGACATTTTTTAAAAATATAAAATTTTTCAATTGGTATTTTTTCCAGGTCAGGCTGAAGTGAGTGACAAAGATATGTTATTTAGAAAATTAAACACTTCAATCTTAAAGTTACAGCTTTGAGTTTAACTATTTCTTTTGACAATCAAATAAAAAGACAATATCATACTTGGAGTATCCTGAAATGCTAAATTCTGAGCAGGTGTTATGAAGAGTAATGAAACAAAGAAATAGAAGAAAACAGTCTCTGAAATGAACAAAATGCTTCTCTATTTTTTGCAAGGACAATTTCCACTGAGCAAAGCTGTCCCTATTCAAGATCTTACTCTCTTTCTGATCTATTAATAAGCATGGCTTTCAGTGGGGTAAGGGTATTTTTTCAAGAAACATCTTAACTGGCACCAAGATAACACAAGTTTTCTGGGAAAAGGTTCAACCACAGTGTAACTGACACCGAGCAGAAAATGGATTATGTACTCCTTCTTCTGCTTCTCTATATGCAAGTCAAAGTGTGACAGGGCACCCAATTCTGGCAGACTACAGAAATAGTTTTTTGTGTGTTTATTCTTTCCAACCTGTCATGCCCCACAGCAGTGAACCTTGCCAGCTGTGGCTTGTATAACCACACATGCTATAGCTTGCTTCAGTGTAGGACCAAAGCTTTTAGTACACTTCTACATATTTTTAACTCATTCTCCGTTTGCAGACAGGAATATTTGATAATCCTTAAATGAAACTCTTTCCTTTTCTGGCTTTCATTTTATTTTCCATTTGAGCCTATTTTCTTTTCTTTACTAGCTTATTCTGTACCCTGCTTCTTTCCAGGCTTAAACCTTTTCTCTTTGAAAATATCTACTGGGACACATGACACAAATTCACTGTTATCACATCAGAAGGTAAACCAGAGCTAGGAAAAAAACTCTTGAGATTTTATCTGAAAAGAACTCTGAGGAAGCATACAGGTTTTAGCTATGAATATTTAGAAAATACAGCAAATTCATAGTAAATTTAGATAAATCCTGTTCCTTAGACAAAGCCCCAGTAAAAAACAGAAAACAGATATATTGACTGAGGTTGCCTGGCTTCATAAAACTCCCCCTTACAATGGTGGACATGATGTAGACCTTTTGTAAGTCTTCTGCATAGACAGAACCTATGAATTTCGTTCAGCAGACTACTAGAGCTGCACAGCTGAGCATCATTTCCCTCCTTTGCCCCCAGACATTCCCTTGTGTTTCTTGCTGGAAATCTTGCTGAACAGTTTGGTAGTATGCAATCCCTTTTATAGTCTTTATTTTGATATTCTTGCCATTAAGAGACTCCTGCTCCCCTACTGTGCCTGGGAAGATTTGACCTTGGAGATTATCCAAATGCACAACATCTGTGTTTCTGTGGCTCTGTTCAGAAAGTGCTTGTCTACATAAGCAAGGTAATGGGGAAAAAGTTGCTGTGTGCACCCCTAGCTCACTAATTGCCTGTGTGGACTAAAAGCCCTGCAAAGAGAGTTAGTTAATATGCTAGACATTTTGCATATAGTTTGCAAAGTTTTCCTTGCGTAAACATTAGTTCTTGATGCTGAGAACAAGTCTCTATGCAGCCACACGAAGTTTAGCTGTGGCCTATAGCCTAGCCTGCTGGAGAATGTTATGAAAATACAGTCAGTTCTATTTGTGCTTGAATGGTGATGAAAGCTGATGTGCTGGTTCTGTCTTACCTCATGCCATTAGCTATACAGTCAATCATCAGTTCTCTGGGGGCTACCCTATGGTATTTACTGAGTGCCCAAGATTTACAAATTCTTTAAGCTATGATGTACTTTGAGAGCTTTGGTAGTTCACCAAAAGTTTTTGTACTTTGGTACTTTTGTACTTTGGTAGTTCACCAAGATTTTTATTCCTCAGTCTCAAGACACATAGACCCTTAGAAAAATTAGATTTTGCCAACTTTGCTTAAGTTGCATGGCAAGTAGTTTAGTGTTATTACTGTTATTTGTGTATCACCTCTAGTGTGATGACACCACACTGCAAGAGTTTGTGAAATGAATATTGGAGTGATTAAGTGGATGAATTTGGCAGTAGGCAAATGAACATCTGAAATGAAGGGACAACTGTGGTAACCTTCATCATCACAGTCTTAGCCTTCTGAGGGTTTGCAAACCAACAGCCTCATCTTCAGCTCGTGTAAACAAATTCCATGATTTACATCACCTGTGGATCTTGGCTAGGTTTTATACCTTAGCTCATTTTCGTTAGTTTTTAGTGTTTGGTGTTTTTTTTTCTTTTTCTTTTTTCTTGTAAGTACCATCATTAGTCGATCTTTTCGGAAAATAAGCCAACTCCTCTGTGTACGGAGACAGCTTTGAATTGTTTTGAATTTCTTTTTCCTACCCAGTAGAAGAAAATAATGATGCTTTTATGAAAAAAGCAGAGCTAAATATCACTTATATGATAAGTGGGGCCTTTGAAGATGAGTCAGAACTGACCTTCTGTTTCCTATATCTGAACACCTCTGTACGAACACAAATGTTCAGAAAATTTGGGTTCACATTTGGATCCAAATGCTGCATGGGATCTTTCTTTGTGAAAAACGAGTTACCAGACAGCACTTAATCCTCATCTTTGTCTAGATGTGAAAATGTGAAAATGTAATTTTCCAGAATGAAACTATATCTATTATATAATAAAATTCAAGGAAAGTTATTTTACTTCATTAGATTTTAAAAATATTAAAATGATATGAGAAGCCATTGTCATTTTTTCATTCAAACCGGGAAATAAAATTTCAGATATTTATATATAAACCTGACATTTCTATTCACTGAACATGACATACAGTGCTAGTGTTTTATAAAGAGATTGTTATTATTGTTAACACAGATGGCTCACTTCTGCTTTATAGCTACACATAAATAAAATAAGGTTTGTTGAAAGCGCAGGCAACTTGTCAGGAGAAGAGTACTGGAAAAAACATAATTCTGTAGAACATTTTTAAAAGTAAACTTGCATTATTAAGAGAAAAAAATTATCTGAGGTGGTGGGTTTGCTAGAGTTTGCTACTGGATTGTACAGTACTGCAAGACCTTTACCTCAGCTTGAAAATGTCAGTATTTCTTGAGATGTGTCATAACCTGTGATGTATATACTGGAATATGTGAAACAACATTTTTCTTTTTTTCTGACTAAATGAGGCTTTCACATTAAAAGTTAAAGAAACAAGGTCATTTTAACCATTCCTTCTCTTCTCCCCTCCAAAACAGAAAAAAAGTTCAACTGAAGTTGCAGAGCTTCTCCTATGGACATTAGAAGGCAAAAATGGAAGCCCAGCTGCTCCAGTAAAGCTGACAGAACCTCTGAAATGCTTGTGAAAAGTCTGAGTAGGATTCCATGTTCTGTCAGCACTCTGGGTACATACCCCCTCATGGGGATCTCAATAGGATGAGTTAAGGGGCTCGGTGGCATGCGTTAAGGTGCTCAGTAGGACAAGTAGAAGGTCAGCTCCATCGCTGATGAGAAGCCAGAAGCTTGGGATGCCCTTCTTTCCTGTGGAGCTGCTTCTTAGCAGGGGCTGTCCCTGCCTAAGCCGTGTTGCAGCTGCTTAGCAGCTGTGTCTGTGCTCAGGCTGGCTGGCATTCACCCTCAGCTCCTTCCTCCCTTCTCTTCTGGAACAGCCAGCCCTTGCTCCTCCCTGACACCTTCACCTTCCAGCCTTGTGTCTCCATCATTGGAAGGGTGTCACTGTCCCGATGGCTGCTCTGTGCTACCCAGGGGAGGAATGTGGGACTCTGGACTGTGCTTGCTCTTGAGCTGTGCTTGGGCATCCCTCAGTAACCATGTTTACATATATATATATATGTATATATATATATATATATATTGCATCACAGTGTAATGTTGTATGGTTTGATAACTGAAACAGATATAGAGTATGTGAGATCACACAAAACAAATCGGTTAAAGTCGTGAATGTAATGATTTGTGTTTTACCAATCCCCAAACAGATGTTCGTGTCTGCAGGAGACGTATCGTATTTTAAGCCATAAATTATATTAAATGTCTTGATTATGGTACCAGTTTCACAGAGAGCTCAGCAGTATCTTTTACAGGAGATAGCATGGCCACAACCACTTTGATCATTAATTTTGATATGATTTCTGCTATGATGTTTCTTTGAAAAGCATTCTTCTGAAAAAGAAAAGAATTACATAAATTTCAGTTTTGGGAAGAAATTTCAGTAATGAACACATTTGAATAGATTTTACAGTTTTAACTGTAAGATCATTCATTTTTACTTCAGTAAGCTTAAGAAATATGGAATTTTATGTGAAATGAACTAGGCAAACTTTGGAATCAATTGACAATATCTCACATCTTAAAAAAATAACAATTTTAATGACAAAACTGCTTTAGAAACAATGAAAAAATATATTAATAAACAACCCAACTTTTGAGTTTCCAAAGGAACAGCACTTTTTGGTAAGTGCACAGCGACTCGTAGCACAGATAGATGGTAACGACACTAACAGCGCATTTTCAAATTACTCTACTGCATTTTTGAGTAAATGTCAAGGTTCTGAGTTTGACAGCCCAAATATTTTAAAGCCTATTTCCTTTTTTTTTTTATTTTCTTTTTTCTTCAGCTTCCACTTTTTCATTTGATACTTTTGAGGAAATATCTTTTGGTGTGTGTGAACCAAGGTGTAAAAACTAAGTCTGGCTACTCAGAGTACAAGCCAAGTTTTTCCACACTTCATGTTGATTAGTGGCCATTGATGAATGTGTACCATCCCCAAATGAAGGACTTTGTCACATGCATCTGCATCCTTAGGAAGAAGATGTCAGTATACAGTAGTGGTATTGGATCCTATGATTATGGGTTTTTTGACCAGAGGCACTTCTTTTTTTTTTTTTTTCTTCCTGCCTTAATGCCTGTCTCCTTACTTTATAGGTATTCTTTTTCCAGTCTTCTAGATCTGCTCTTTCTGTTTCATTCTTTCTAGTATACCACCCTTCATTTTCTATTTTGGCAGCTCCGTTTTTATGCTCTAGAGGTTTTTCTCTGTGTTGCAAGCGTCTGTCTTGGGGCCTCTGGTTGTTTCTTACTGCTTGCCTCTAAAGGTGTCCTGAATAATGTCTTTCCCCTTTCTCTCTATGGCACTCCTAGGCCTTTCTGACCATTCTTTCATGCCCCCACTCAACCCTGAGGACCCAGTTCCAGTTCTGAACAGGGTATGACTCACCTCAGGTCAATGCCAGTGTAATACCACATGTGGGTGCAACACTCAGCTAGCCACATGAACTCAGTGTATTCATTCTGTATCGCCTACAACCTCAGCCAATTTTGTTACTGGTTTATAAAGCACAGTACTAAGTATGATTAAAATCAGGCCTTCATCTCTACTTCTGTTGTCCTTCTCGAATTAAATTGTCTATTTTTCAGGTCTTTTCCTCATCTGTATTTCTTACAAACCCTTACTTTATTTTTCTTGCTCTTCTAATATCCTGTTAGCTTTTGTACTGGTGACATCTATTTATACAGAGACATTACACGTAGTCAGGAAGATGTTTCAACACATAAAATTTCACTTTCCCCCTCCCCTAACTGTTGATTTTAGTATTAGCAGTGATTTGAACTGGAATGTTTTTAAGAAGAATTACAAAAGAAACAGAAGAAGCTGTTTAGACCTTAGATGCCAAGGCCCAAGAGAACAAAATCACAGAACGAGAAGATTGCTCAGGCTGGAAGGGACCTGCTCTCATTAGTCTAACCTCCTTCTCAAAGCAGGGTTGACACTGAATTCAGAACAGGTTGCTTAGGTCTGTATCTGGCAGGATCTTAGAAAACCCAAAGGATGGAGATGGCATGACCTCGCTGCACTGCAGTTCCACTGCTGGGCTGTCCTCGAGGTGGCTGTTTTTTCTTCCTTACTCGAGGCCAGCACCTGTCCTGTGCTTTTGGAAGACAACATTGGCAGCCTGCTGTTGGGTGCTCTCAAAGCCGTCCTTTATGCTGGCTGAAACATCTCCAGTCCCGCAGCCTCTCCTTGTGGGGCAAGGGCTCCAGCCCCACCATCTTCATGGCCACCTCTGAACTTAGTCTAATGAGGGGATCTGGTGAGTGCTGGGCAGAGGACAATCCATGGCCATCCTCCAGAGCTGCTCCCTGGCCCTGCTGGCCCCAGCCTGCACCCTTGGATGGCTCTGCCTTCCTAGTGCAGGGCTTGGCCTCATCCTTGCTGAATTTCATAGAGTCCTGTCAGACCCTTCCTCCCCCTCTCCAGGTCCCACTGGACTGCATCTTGGCTCTTGTGTCTTGCTGTGCCTCTGCAACGGGCTCTGAAAACACCTCTGGCAGAGTTTGTACCCGTTTCCTGACTGGATACTACACCAGTTGTAAAAATTCCGTTTCCAAGGCAGACAAGAAATCTTTCTCCTGCTGTCAGATTTCATAAACTTTCAAACTCTCCTTTCTTGGGCGTCTCCAATCATCACTTGCTCAAGTGCAGTCCAGACTTTACACTAAGTAATTCATAACATCCTCAGCCCCTGTCCTCACCAATTGCTTATGTTCATAGATTTTACTGTAAAATGTAAATAGACTTCTGAAGAGTCTGCTGTTGTTTGCACTCAAATGCTGTCATCTTGGATCAGCTCACCATCTTTTGTCATAAATGTCTGAGACGAACAAACTAGGCAGCACTGAAGGACAGCACTGAATACCACACCTGGCCAGTTAACCTAGGTCACTTTCTCTCTGAAATAAGGCTGGATCTGGAATAGAAGATATTGCTTATATGGAATGCTCGTCTTTCCTACAGCAGCCTACAGATAAAGACTTTTTAAAGTACATTTTCAAAGTAGGCAGAAAGTCTGGAGCTGTCTGTTTACACACATCTGTTTGTTTAGGGTATAAGAACACAGTATTCATTCATAAGCTCCATTCCTGAACACATGAAAAGACATATGATTGTAACCATATTGCTTCATGTATTTTTATTCCTGTGAAACAGTACCTTAAAGAATCATTAAAGGTCAGTGGCAGGAAACAGATCCTTATGTTCCAAAGTCATTGAGACTATCTAGTGGAACAAAGTTGTCTACTTGGGTAAACCATCTCTTTGCACTTCTTCAGTTGCAGTAGCCTTGTTTAGTTCTGCACATTTGAATAAGCATATTACATTTTGAGGTTTAGGCTGTTTCCTCTAACTTTAACTGGTGCATCCTAACAGCACAAAGCAAGGCTAATGTAAAGGAGAGCAAAATTCACCTGATAATTTTTCTCCTGAGAAGCAGGGGCGGG
>JAVJGG010000074.1:49137064-49163310 GCA_035590195.1 Aviceda cuculoides
GGGGCGGGAAGGGGGGAAGAACAGCCTATCATGTTGTTGTTTTTCTAGCATACATTAAACAATAAGCAGTCAAAACTACTGTCTCAAGGCATCAGTAGAGAGCTGAAGTGATTACACCAATTATCCAGATTTCAGGAAATGGTGCTGGAGTTTCAGTAACAAAATATGTGGATGCAGAAGAGTATGAATTTATAAACAAATTACGAAATGACAGGGCAACAAACAACACTGACATTAATTGATGTAAAGCAGGTAAATTTCTGTTTATAATTGGAAGCACAACCAATTGGAAAGTTATTGCTGGAAATCTTTTACTCAGATTAACACATGCAGTGAAACTAATACAAGGTGGTTTTACTGACATTTATCATCTGAATTGTAAAAGTACATAATCACAAAGAGCACATAAATGTCTAATTTCTCCTAGCTGCACAAACTTCAGGTTTTAGCAAATTACTTCCAACCAATATTGGTGAATGTAACTATAAACATTTAAACCTTAGTGGTCTGTTAATTAAGCAATTTGCTGCAGTGGTAAAGACAGTGTGCAAGTCTCAGATAATACAAATTAACATAGCGCTCTTGGTTTTAATAACAGAATTACAGTGATCCTGAGGGAGCTTGGCAATTTATAATGAGTCTTGGCTCATTTGTGTAGGTTAACCTTTAGTAGGCTTATTTGCCTGCTAGAACACCACAAAAGTAATACTTACTGTTACAAGAAACTGCAGTGGTTCCTAGTTTGTTCTATTGTGTATTGTCCTAGTCTATATTTTCTCCCCCTTTATTAGAGAATTGGAAATCAAACCAGTGGCCAATATGAAACTCCATTTAGTGCAACCTTACAGAATTGGAAATACCATTCTGAAATAATAGAAATAAAAAGACTTTTTTTGCATTGTTTGGATTACACAGGAGGTTTCTACATACTCCTTAAACTGTGTAGTCTTCTCTTCACGTCTTCCCTTTATTGTGTCAGATTTTGAAAGCCCCATACTTACTAAGATACATCTCATATTTAGAGCAATATTATTAATATTTTTCTAGGAAATTGTGTAGATACCATACTGTATTCTACTCTAAGATTGAAGCCTGGATTAATGATAATTGAAATTGCATTAACCAGTCATCTGTCTTATGGGAAACAATCTTCTCTGTAGTTCAAGAGTTCACCTTCAGCAGGGAAACTTATATAAGTGATTGGACTCTTTAATACTTTCAACAAACACAGCCTTGTGCCTAGAGAGAGATCTGCAGTTTCAAAATGATGCAATAGAAGTGACAAAAGACTGCCTACAGAGAAATGAGGGAGACGTGGAAGAATGTTGCAGATACGTGTAAAATGAAAATAAGTAGCACTTGTCTAAGGGTTTGAAACAGCTCCAAAATAACACACATCACCATTGCCTCTAGAAGATATATGTAAGATTTGAGAGCAGTATTTCGGAGAAACAGTTGACTGACAAAGGCGCAAGACTGGACAAAGATTCCAGAAAGTAGAAAAAGTGTTTTGGGTTTTTTTCACCTTAATTTACAGAGCAATACATACAATGACCCTGCAGTCATGAATTTTACTTGTAAGTAACTGTTGATGAAATCTGACTTTTTTAGCAGCCTAAGATAAAGGAACTAAGGTATGTTCTAGATCTAGGGACAAACTTGGTATTAAAGCTGGCTTTGTGTTGTGACCACATACAGTGAAGATATTGTTTTGATCGGCACGCTGCAATGGCAGCCAGGCAACATAAACCTCTGAACTTTAATATAGGAAATTGTCTAACATACCTTCATGTGGTCATTGAACCCAGAATGGCTGTTGATGACGCCTGAGGGTGTCTCTACACACAGAGATTGAGTTTATAGGAATTAGGGTGTCTGTCACCAACAGCGCTGTGCACGTGCCACCCTACCCCATGCACTCTTCTATCCACCTGCCAACACAGTGTTCAGGAAATTTCTTCTCCTCTGCCCCCACTCTGAGGAGCTACTTATCAAGAAGGCTAGCATTATATGCTTTGTCTTTTGGGCAAGGTGCCGAGCTACTGAAGTAAATGGGAGTTTTGATACTGATTTAAAAGTCAACAATGAAAAAGTCATAGTCCAAACAAACCTGAATTAAAATAAACCCAAAACAAGCTAGCTGATTCTGTTGATTTATATTATCCTTTTTCCTGCCTTTTCAGATTGAATCATCTTCAAGGACGAAGATAGTGTTTGTCTAACGCATTTTATCCATTATAAAGCACGATGAAATTGAAGGCACAGGAAGTCAGATCATTGTTTGGAGTAAACTGTCATAGCTCCAACAAATTGTACTGTTCAGGATGTGGCCATTGATGTCCAAAAAGCTACAGTGATTTATATTTAGTGAGAATGAAGTCTTCTGTGCTTCAAGAGACTGAATCTGTATTCCCCTCTTTGCTGAAATGGTTTTTGTTCTTTGCTTGAAAAACAATCTTCCAATATTATGAGGTGAAAGATCTGTGGGATTATATTTACTGTCATGTGGTATTTTGTTATGGGCCTTGAAAATGAAAAAAAATGGTGGCAGAAGATTCATTTTTTCTTAAATTTGTGTTATTCCATTGATAGCCACATAGCCTCTGGTCTGAAGCAAATAATTAGTGCACTGGGTAATAACAATGAATATCTTAATTTTCACAGATAAAAATAATTTGTAGAGAATTATTCTGCCAATCTAATATATTATTGCTTTGTAAATTATCTTTAAAGAGTAATTACTGACATATTTGCAAAGTAGATGGAAAACAGAAGCTTGGTGTAAGGAAAGCCACTTAGCTATTTGTAGAAAAGACACAACTAACTAATAGCTACTGTCTCCAGGGTCAATGTTTTTCTCAGAGCCCGCTGAAATTAATAGCAGTCTTTCTTTTGACTTTCTTTTGACCAGGTCCATCACGACTGACAGAAATTCCTGATACACAACCACAAATGGCTTGCGCTAAGAAATAGAATGTTAAATCCCCCCTGCCAAGATTTATGAGTTAGCTTAGTAGCTTTGATGAAAATCACTTAACTTTTACGGGTTAAATGGATGTAGCTCTTCTGGTGTTAAGTAAACTGCATTGTATTTTTTGTCATGCCAAGAGCTTTGGAAATATTTTCAGTTGTTGGGTTAGAAGTTGATGCTGGTGCATTGGAAATCAAGGCTAGATTATTTTTAGAGGAAAAAGGTGCTTCTTCTTATTTTTAAAAACAATGTATCACCATAAAAAGCATCACTTTGCGTTTTTACAGCTACCTTAGATGAGGTCTCACAACTTTGTCAAAATGTATGAGGAAAAGCAAGGGAGGCTGCTGTGAGTGATAACACTAATGACATAACAGTGGCAGTTTGTCCTTTAAGACTGTCCTTCACCACTCCACAGTGCTAACTTCTTACTCACTGGAGAAAATACCTGCAAATCCATTTTGAAACTGAACTTCATATTTGTTATTTATGAATATCAAAGTTCTAGTGACACTTTTTGAAACAAAATGACACAGCACTTGATCAACACTAGTCTGAACAGCTGTATTATACCCATTTAATGTGTCTCAGTATTTTCAGTCAAATAGGACAGTTCACTTCATTTCAAGATACAGACTGTTTTACGGTGCTGTTACTGAGCCATTTGTTCTGAAAATGGGGCAGTATTTCATTCCAGTTGTGACTGAAGTTGATATATATTAAGAATTGATGTTATGGAGTACTAAGTCCCATAACTCTAGCTAAAGCCCTTGGGAATTTCGTTACTGAGCAGTCCTGAAAGGTCTCACTAACACTTGATAGCATCAAGGTCACAGATCAGATCTAAGCCCTTGATAATCTGTACAGGATATTCATATTATCCCCTAGTGTATATTATGAACTTGAAAAAAACTTGTTTCTTTTGTAAAAACATATTAGCCACTGCAACATAGCAGAAACTCTATACATTAAAATCTAACAAGCTAAGAATACAATTTTAATTCTCTACACCCTTACACAATTTCTTAGCACTGTCTAGGCGGTTTTAGGGTTCTGCTTTTGTTGTATTTCAAAAGAAAATCTCCCTGAGCAAACCAGAAAGAAATGCTGACTCACCTTCCATTCTGTGGGCAGTTAATAAAAGACAACATAATGAAATGTTTTTGATGGTGAAACTGTCACCCATTGCTCACAAACCCTTGACTGAATGAAGATTTAAAAATGAGACAGGACACTTTAAAGCTAAACCCTGGGGGGTCTCACTTCACAGAGAAAATCAACTATGAAAGCTGATTCCACTACTAATGGCCAAAGCTGTATATGTTCGTTTCAGCCAAGCATCATAGACTGCTTCTAAATGCTGTGAGCACTAATGGCTCCAATATGCAGAAAGATTTACTTGTATGTCAGATACATCCTTTAAAGCTTCATAATATTATCTATTGACTAGGAGGCTCTGTGATAAGTTCTGAAGAAAATGACTAAGCAAAGAACTCAAGAGGATCAAACAAGCATGTAGGGCAAATATGTGTCTAATGAGGGCAGACATATATAACTTTAGACAATGTTGAGCTATTTGTTGAATAAAATATTCCTAAGAAGGGTAATTACTGTAAATGCATTTTCAGTTTTTCAGAGTAAGTTGATCTTTTTAGGTATAATCTTTATGCCATTGATTTTGCGTCAGACATAAATGAGAGAACATTTAGCCATAGTTTGTTGCTTATATCCATCTGCATTTTTAAATTAACTTGTCGATATGCTTGTGATTGATAGATTTTGGAAGAAAAAAAATCCTCTTTTTAAGGTTATTATATTGATACAGACACAGACTTCCAATAATTCTATTCCACCCTCTTTTAACTAGACACTTTATTACGTTTTCCATATTTTTTTTTCCTGGGATTGATGTGAGGTTGACCAGCCTAATCATCCTATTTTTTTTCTTTTGCATGTTATTTCATCATCAGCACACTTCCAGTCTGCTGGAATCTCAAGCAGAAATGATCCCTCACATAATTTTCCATCTTGTTTTTAATAGCAATACCTATTTGCTGTTGAATCTTGCAAAGTTTTTAGCACCAGCAACATTCTGTTTCAACAAACTGAGCTATTTACAGGCATTTCACACAACTTTTCAGCCTATATAAAGAACATTTCTTGTTCATCTAGGGATAGACTTGAATCCTTGGAAAACAGTGACTTCATCTCTAAACAAAATATTGTCAAATGCAAGAAATGTATGATGGCCTCCCCAAAAATTTAATCTAGTAAACAAAGAAGGCATTTCTGCTAGTAAAAGAAAAGAATAAAATTCCTTTCCAATATTGCAGTTTCTTTACACATTCTAGGGCTTTTTGTATGCATTGCAGCGTTTTGGAGGTACTATGTCTTTAATTTTCCAGATGAAAGCTTCTCTCTCGGTTCACTGTTCAATCTATGCTGCTTCCTCCCATAAGACGGCAAGTGCATTGATCACGTTTCATATTGTGTTTTTAAGACAGGGTGTGGGTTGCACTGGGCTTATTGATAAGTTGATCAATTATTTTTTATTATTATTGCATTTAGAAGCCTTGCCTAGGAACCAATTATGTGAAATACTGTAAAAAACACAGAACAAAATCAAACCTGACATAAGATAAGAAACTGTAGATGTACAGAAACAGAAAAAACACTGACACAGGACAATACTTGTCATGCTTGTAAGGCCTTTGACACTGTCTCTCACAGCATACTCCTTGAGAAACCGGTGGCTCATGGTTTAGACAGGTGTGCTCTTTGCTGGGTAAAAAAACCTGGCTGGATGGCCAAGCCCAGAGAGTTGTGGTGAATAGAGTTAAATACAGTGGGTGGCCTGTCACAAGTGGTGTTCCCCAGGGCTCAGTACTGGGGCTAGTGCTGTTTAACATCTTTATCAATGATCTGGATGATTTGGATTGAGTGCACCCTCAGCAAGTTTGCAGATGACACCAAGTTGGGTGGGAGGGTTGATCTTGAGGGTGGGAAGGCTCTACAGAGGGATCTGGACAGGCTGGATTTATGAGCCGAGGCCGACTGTATGAAGTTCAACAAGGCCAGGTGCTGGGTCCTGCACTTGGGTCACAGCAACCCCACACAGCGCTACAGACTTGGGGAAGCATGGCTGGAAAGCTGCCCGGCAGAGAAGGACCTGGGGGTGCTGGTTGACAGCCAGCTGAATATGAGCCAGCAGTGTGCCCAGGTGGCCAAGAAGGCCAACGGCATCCTGGCTGGTATCAGAAATAGTGTGGCCAGCAGGAGCAGGGGGGTGATTGTTCCCCTGTATTTGGCACTGGTGAGGCCGCACCTCGAGTACTGTGTTCAGTTTTGGGCCCCTGACTACAAGAAGGACACTGAGGTGCTGGAGTGTGTCCAGAGAAGTGCAGTGAAGCTGGTGAGGGGCCTGGAGCACAAGTCCTATGAGGAGCACCGGAGGGAACTGGGGTTGTTTAGCCTGGACAAAAGGAGGCTGAGGGGAGACCTTCTTGCTCTCTACAACTGCCTGAAAGGAGGTTTTAGTGAGGTGGATGTCCATTTCTTCTCCCAGGTAACAAGGAATAGCACAAGAGGAAGTGGCCTCAAGTTGCAGCAGGGGAGATTTAGGTTAGATATTAGGAAGAATTTCTTTACTGAAAGCGTTGTCAGGCATTGGAACAGGCTGTCCAGGGAAGTGGTGGTGTCACCATCCCTGGAGGTATCCAAAACCACATAGACAAGGCACTTCAGGACAAGATTTACTGGGCATGGTGTTGTTGGGTTGACAGTTGGACTTGATGATCTTAAAGGTCTTTTCCAACCTGAATGATTCTGTGATTCTTGAAAGAAAATACAAAGTCTGAATGACAACCTAGGGAAAAGCAGAATGCATTCAAAAAAAAGGAAAATTATGTCTGACCCTGTGGGCAGATAAAAATAGGTGACATGGTTATTCCCAGTAGTGAATGAAACATAGTCTGAAGGGAGGGAAGGCTCTTTCAAGGGAAGAAATTCAGCTTTGATAGATAGGGCAGAGAAATCAATGCAAAGGGTGAAAAAATGTTGACATGAAATTAGCAAAGACCATGTAGCATTTGAATACCACTCCCATCTGAAAACTTCATATGTTGATATTAAAGCAAAAAATCTCCATAACTGTCACCTGTGAAATGGTTAATTGTAAAGTAAGAGTTGCAAACAATATAGAATGTGGCCGCGTGCAATACAAGAGGGTTGGGTTCTCAACCTGCATTATTATTCACTGTTGTCCCCAGAATAAAGAGTCGTGACTAGTGAGTTAATTTAGAGAATTATATTTCAATATGCCCTACCAATAGAGAAACACAACATTTACAAGGGACTGCACCATTATGTCAATTAGAGAAAATGTAATATTTGGTTTAAAAATACCTGAATGTTTGAGAATGTCAGATTTAGTGATGTGATTCCAGTATTTGAAAAGCTGTTTAGTAATATAAAAGATGAATTAGAATTTAAGCAAGACTCAGGTCTATCACTGCCCATCTACAGCAGATATATTAAATGTATAATGAGTTTGCAAGAAAGGGAAAACTTTTTGTTGAGTCTAAGGAAAGCTAGATTTTTTTCTCCTACAGAACAAATTGTTACTGTGACCCAATATAAAGCCATACATGGACAATGTATTTAAACACAGTCTGTAATTTCTATAAGGAGAAATAAACATGTCACTTAAAAATACCTAACAATTCTTGCCCCATCTCTGTCTGTACATATCCAAGAATGGCTATTCTCATCAGGAAAGATAGACTTGTCGAAGAGGCTTAATTAATCTTGACATCAAAATTTTTAACAAATCAGTTTCTTTTAAAACTAAATATAGCACTCTTAATTTTGTATATATTTGCAATTAATATTTGTTATGGCAAGATATGACACTCACAGAATAAAAAAGCTAAAACTTTTCAGAAATAAAAAGTGATGTGCTTTGGAGTTGTGCTCACCTGGACATTTCCAAAGGAGTGATTTATGTTGGACTTCTGTAGCCACAGAGCACTCTGAATGCAGTGACATCATTTTGGCACCAAGGGTCCATACAATAGACTGCTCACATGCATTAATAATGTAATGAATATAGATTGTTAACTCAATAAATATTAAGACTGGATGATTGGATAGACTGGTAAGGCTTTTTCACAATATTTCACTGAACATATTATTTTTACATCTGCCTTTATAAAGAAAAGTGTTCAGAAAAAATGAAACTAAATAAATGTAAGTTATGTATGTACTTTTTACTGTTACTGGAGACAGAAAAAGAGGATTGTTAACCATATTTTGCATATCATCTTTCAGAAAATATGTTTACTGAAAGAACAGGAACTTAGAGATGCTGTAAGAAACAGTTTAATCAGTGTGACAGAGAATAGGGCCTGTTACCTACCTGTCTGAAAACATGCTATTGAGTATCTAGGGAGTGGGGGAAAAGAGGGGTGAGAAGTCAGATGTATGGATGGCTTTCTCATCCACTTCGTGAAGACCTCTTCAGTGAGATGTCCTGGAAATAGGATTGCAGAAGTGGTACGGATTTCATTCAGAGCACCTCCACCTCATTGCCCTGATCCCTTCAATTTGCAATGAACTCTTGTAGCTGTATTTCAGTGTTAGTCTGGAAGCTCAGCTGGTACTAAAAGGCAACTGTACCTGTGTATCAGTAATCAGCAATTTCTGCAAGAAGGCTCTGACAATTGAGAGCTACTAGAATACTTGAATTTTAGAGTCTCTGTAATATAGGTCAGAAAGAAAGGCAATTTTCCATTTGAAAGTATCCAAGTCTTTTGATTTTGCATGTTTTGCTAAGATTGTCTGATTCTTCAGTCTGTTTTTGCTTATAAGGGTTGAACTGAAAGAGAGTGACACACTGTACATAAGAGAGCAGAAATACGTGCTAAGGCTCAACATGATGGCCAATACAGATCAGGCACCAGGAGTAGGGTTTATAATGTCTAGCTGTGGATGTCAACATATGAACTAGCCACTGTAGGCTCATTTTACAGTCAACAGAAAGAAACAGGTACTTTCAGAATGCAGTGCATCTCATTCTAAAATAAATTTATAAAACAGATCAAATGAATTGTGTGCTAACAACACCTACTTCCCACCATTTCCTGCAGTGAGAGCCACACATAACTAATTTGGGTGTAGAAGACTAAAATTAGCTGACACAAGTTGAATCTTGAGCTCCTGACTAATAGTTTTGTTCAACAAATCCTACTGACATTTATTTACACTGTACGTTTGACATCCTTTTGCACGTGTAAAAATTTCTGAATTTCAATTAGACCCTACAATGATCATACAAAGTGAATTTTTAAGACATTTAAAATGTTTTTTTCTTCTATTAAGTGATGTCTTTAACATTAGATATAATAAGTTTTTATGCAATAAAAGCAATTATTCACGAAGATCAATTAGTATCTTACTTTTAGTAAAAACATGCTACAGTTATGATATGCTTTGGGAGGGTGCAATGGAGGCATATGTAAGATTTGCATCATAATCGCGCTGTGATAGTTTGGGATATTGTTGGCAAATCAATGATTAAATGAGGTTTGCTACTAAATATGACATCCCAGCTGGAAAGCAGCTTGGCAGAAAAGGACCTAGGGGACCTGGTAGACCCCAAGTTTATAACACTGAAGACTCATCCTACACGCCTGACACCTGCCTGCTCTTTGAAAACTCTTGTACCACTTCCTTCATGAGTAAGTAGCTGTCACCCTCCAGCATTCAAGACAGAGAGCCTTTCTGGGCCTTACTACTCATAGTTTAGGCTCATCACAAATTATTACCAGTGTTTGCTATTTAGTAACGCTTGGGAAAGCTTGGAAAATCCTCTAAAATGACTAACCTAGTCTGGAATGCATGAGTTGAAATACCAGTGTACTTTCTGGCTTTAGACTGTTCCCTATGTCTACAAGAAGGCAGTAAAAAATGCAGGTTTATATATTACTTATGACCATTTTGTTCTATGTATTTGATGTTTTAAAATATGTCTTTTCAAGTTTAAATTATGGGTATTATCAGTCATTAGCATAGCGATAAATGACTTTGTAGAGAAAAAAATTAAACAATTTGCTTCTATTGTTATTATTCATCATTGTATTCTTCAAAGAATACTTTTTTCAGGACATTTGAAAGCATATTTCACAGAATCTTAGAATGACTGAGGTTGGAAGAGACCTCTGTGGTCTTCTGGTCCAAACCCTCTGCTCAAGCAGGTTCACCTGGAGCTGATTTCCCAGGATCATGTCCAGACAGCTTTTGAATAACTCTGAAGATGGGGAGTCCACAAAGTCTCTGGGCAACCTAGTCTAGTGCTCAGTAACCCTCACTGTAACAAAGTGATGTTCAGAGGGAACCTTCTGTGTTTCAGTCTGGGCCCATTGCCTCTTGTCATGTCACTGGGCACCACTGGAAATAGCCTATCTCTGTCTTCTTTACACCCTCTCTTCCCTTCCCAAGGTATGTATGTATGTTGATGAGATACCCCTGAGCCTTCTCTAATCTGAACAATCCCAGGTCTCTCAGCCTTTCCTTATACGAGAAATCCAGTCCCTTCGACATCTTCATGTCCCTTCATTGGACTCTCTCCAGTATGTCCATGCCTACCTTGTACTGAGGAACACAGAACTGGACACAATACTCCAGGTGTGGCTTCATCAGTGCTGAATAAAGGTGAAGGATCACTTCCCTCGACCTGCTGGCAATACTTTGTCTAATGCATCCAAGGATCCCATTAGCCTTCTTTGTGGCAAAGACACATTGCTGGATGATGACAGCCACTTGCTTATGGAGAAAGTGGTACAAGAGTTTTCAAATAGCAAGCGTCAGGCTTGTAGAATGAGTCTTTGGTGTTACCATTGTTTAGTTAGTATATTAGGGGCTATTCTCTTCTGTGTGGGTCTCTACACAGAGGATGGGGTAAGTCTTTATCTGGGAATGGCCCAACTGCAAGAGGCTTCCTTGTTGGGGAAAAGACCCAGTTTTCTGTAACAAATTAGAAATGTTAATAAAGGTAGATCTGCTTTACTTAAAACAAGATAAGAAAATTCAAATACTTCCAGTCGTAAAGAAATTCCTTTGAACATTTCTCAGTTTCATTCAAAGTCACATGAAACACATTTAAAATTAGGAATGTTTGAGTTAGAAAAAAGAGTGACTACTTTGGTCTTTTTCCTACACTTTTTAAGTAAGCAACACTTTTATCAACTTCTACTCATAATATAAAAGCAATGCCTAGGAAAAAAGCAGTGTCATTCATTGGACTTACATCATTAAAGTATTCCTCAGACTGTTCTTTTCAGCACGTCTAAGTTCCTTTGGGCAGCAATGATACGACAAATTCATATTTTGCACAGCTGTGAAATTCTAGGAAAGTTATTTCAGTTTTACACAAGATGAAGTAATATTAGATTCATATGTCCCTGATCAAATTAATCACATCATAATAAATAGTTCCAGCAAGGATTGTCTTTACGAATATAATTCATTATCATTGTGCAAAATGCACTTAATTCTCAATAATTAAGTGTCAGGAGTTATGACTATTCATCTGAAAGAAATGAAATATGTATCATTATCTGATTTTCAGCAAAACCACATTGTAATAGTGGAAAGATTAAAATGAATAAACAGAAGATAAACTCAAACAGTAGGCTGAGTATTTATATTCTTTAAAAATAGGGACAGTAATTGATGTGAACAATATGTGCAAATGAAAAGAAAAGTTGCTGTTAGGGTAGCAGAATCTTCTAAGAACATTTACAATCAGTGTAAGGAGTGCAGTGGTGTAATAGGTACTTTATTAAAACATCATGATAAAGTCTACATTGAGAGGTTAATGGTGGTGCAGTCTGAGACCCCTGAGGCAAATCTAAATTGAGTGAGAGACCAAACCGGTCCTCTGCAGGTCCTAGCATGAGCAAGAAGAGAAGAATAACTATTTCTACTTAGTCCCCCATATGAAGTCCTGCTTTCTGTTCCTCAACAAGCACGTTGCTCAAGGCCTGTGTAGCTGGAAAACAAATCTGAATAATAAATTAATATATGCAGACCCTCTTT
The DNA here is from genome assembly GCA_035590195.1 of Aviceda cuculoides. Classification (NCBI taxonomy): domain Eukaryota; kingdom Metazoa; phylum Chordata; class Aves; order Accipitriformes; family Accipitridae; genus Aviceda; species Aviceda cuculoides. The sequence continues at coordinate 49,149,132 of JAVJGG010000074.1, forward strand.
CATAAACAGTTTTTGATGCAAATGCTCAGGAAACTGAGCAAGCAGACAACTAAGCCATATCTATTTTCAAATCCAAGTGTAAGCAACAACTCAGGTGTTTTGGCTATTGCAAGGTTGTCAGCTTTGAGCAGCACAGGCTACCCTGCATTCAGCTTTCCCATCCACTATGTATGTGATATCTTCTCCTAAGCACTCCCATCTACCAAAGATGACAGCTGAAAAAGAGGGAAGTTATTTAGAGAAACCACTGGAATTTATAAACATTGAAATACCCCACTATTAAACTGCAGAGGATAGGAAGAAAAAGTGTAAAATAAATTGTGTGGTTATTTCCACCTAACAGGAGCAGAATAAAGTTTGGAACTAAGTTAAGACTTTTCCCTATCTAAAGTAAGACAAGAAAAATATTTTTCTCTAACATGTATAGATTCTGTATAAATTGATTCAGCCTAATGCTAAAGACCAGCAAAATCCAATGCAAGCTAAAACTACTGGTAAATACTCATAATCTTGGTTTAAAGCTTTTGGAACATACTTGATTTGGAGAAAAGCTATTGAAGCTTTGTACAATTTTTTTAAACTCTGTTTCATTTTCCATCGTGAAATATTTCAAAGAGTTTTAAAATTAAAACTGCTGATTGCCCCACTAATTTTTTTATTCCCATATTTTCTGTAAATGTCACACTAGTTCTTAAAATCCTGAACACTGGCAGAAATTATATGTATTCACTGTAGATATTAAACATGTACAGTTTTTTGGGTCATGTGATGGCTGGAGTAGGAGATTGGAATTCTTACAGGTATTAAGACAGATATGGGCAGGCATTGACACCAGTCATGAGTTTATCTCATGGAAAAGGTTTATTGCAGAATACCAAAAAGGAAACATGTGAAATAGACTTTTTTCATTAAAAAGTAAGTTGAGTAGTGCAAATTTTTTATTCTTATGAAAGGGCATTTGAAACTAAGATCTTTGTTTTATGCCCTATGATAAGATCTGACTTCTTTTCCACAAAAAAGGTATCTCCAGTAACCATCATCAACACTGAGGTCATCTTGTGAGTGGAAAATGAGCACTGTTTTCCAAGTGATAGAACTGAGCCCCGTTAAACTATGATTATAGCTTGCTTGTTATCTAGGTCTACTGTAATTTCAATCCATAAATTATACTACTCTTTTCCCTGAACACTGCAGGTGTGATTTTTCAGAGATATTGAGCATTCAGACCTCAAACTTTTTTTAATTAGCAGGTTGATTTTGCACTGCCATTCTAAAGCAGGATTTAAATAAATCTGTAGTGTGTAATACAACATATTATGGGCAAAGGACTTCTGTATATTTTAGGCAAGGATCAAAGTAATGGATGAAACCAACGATTAAGTAAAACCAGTCAGATTCCACTCATGTGAAATGGGGCTGCTTGAAGCTATTTTTTACAATATATTCAGAGCTCATATGTTAGCTTTAGAAGGTGTCAAATGTATGAATGACATGATCAGCTTTCAAACATACTCAACGCTCAAGGAAGAAAGAGAAATTAAGTGAAGAATAATTCCATTGTTGTTTCCAGTGTAATAATCGTACCAGAAAAGACATGGAATATTATAACAATTTTAATAAAAATAATAACAAGAACAACATCAATAATAATAATAATAATAAAAAATTTCACTGGCAATGTAATTAGATTACTCTTCATCAAGAAAACTGAGTACTTGCAATGGACTACTATCAGTGTATTATTTTCTAATCTTACCATGTGAGTTTTGTCATTATGCCCAAGAATATTCCAAGATCATGAATTCAATGGGGAAGAGAATGATAAACTGTGCTTATTCTACTCAAGGACATCATCTCTCATAGAAGAAAGCAAATGGATTTCTTGTCAAGAATACCAAAAGGAAAAGTACATTTAATTGTTATGGGATCTGCTGTGAAATGGAAAGACAAAAGTCAGTTTGATAATGGCCTGAAACAAAAAGACATCAGAAGAGATCAAGACTGGCACATTTATGCAAATCAGGAATTTTTGCATGACAAGTAATTGCGTACATTTCTTGTATCGACAAAGAATACTTATGTGACTATGAACCTGGAGAGTCAGACCCAAAAGTCTCTCAGTTTTTTTAAAACAAATATAAACATAACTGAAATATATTTTCCAAATCAGATGGGGCGGGAAAAAAAGCTTTCTACAATTATAATATAATTGTACTTAAAAGTTATAGATATGAAATATTGTGTGGACTTTATTCTCTTTCCCATAAAGACACTTACAAAATTGAAACAATGTTTTTGTATTCCTGAACTCATGTTGAATTCATTTTAGAGGTAGGATTTTGCCAAAACAGCTTTGGTTGCATTATCAGTGAACATATCCCAGTTTGTACCTGTTGCAGCAACTTCCTACTCAAACCCTCCCTACATCTAAAGCTGTGGCAACCCAGTGAAGACAAAGGTACTGTCTTAGAGAATATGGAGAATAGCATTATGTCCAGGAGTTCAAATTCTATGTGTAATTTCTGTCTAGGCATCAACATAAATAAATATTTACTCTTTATAAATTAAAATAGTTGTCCTGTTCACGAAAAAACTAGTGACAATGACATGGATAAGGCTGAGTTACTCAACAATTTCTTTACCTCAGTTTTCACCGGCTATCACTTTTCTCACATCTCCAAGGCCCTGAACCTCAAGACAGGGACTGGGGGAAGGAAGACCACCTGTGGAACCTAAACGTACACCTGAAAAAATGCCGCCCAGGGTATTGAGGGAACTGGCAACTAGTAGTTGCCAAGCCCCTCTCCAACACATCTGAAAAGTCATGGCAGCCAGGCTAAGTCGCCAGTGATTGGAGAAAAGGGAAATATCACACCCATTTTTAAAAAGGGTAAAAAGAAGGACCCTGGGAATTACCGATCATCAGCCTCACCTCTGTACCCAGTGAGATTATGGAACAGATCCCCCTGGAAGTTATATTGAAACATATGGAAGATGGGGCGGGGATCAGAGACAACCAAAATGGTTTCACAAAAGGCAAATCATGCCTGACTAATCTTGTGGCCATCTAAAATGAAGTGACTGTGTCAGTCAACAAGTGAAGAGCAACTGATGTCATCTAACTGGACTTCTGCAAGACCTTTGATATGGTCCCCAAAATTCTTACCTCCAAACTGGAGAGATATGGATTTGATGGATAGACTGTTACATGGATGAGGAATTGGCTTGATGGCAGCATCCAAAGAGTAGAGTCAACAGGTCAAACTCCAAATGGAAACCAGAGATGAGTGGTGTCCCTCAAGGGTCCATACTGAGAGTAATCTATTTAACATCTTCATTAACGACATAGAAAGACGGATTGGGTGTACCCTCAACATTGACTTAGATATTCTTTTTCTTTTCACTGTCTCTAACTGTTTATCCCTTAAAATCATCTGCATGCACTTCCACAGTGTCTTTGGCCCAAAATATTCTTCTACTGTCCTATTTCTGTTGCAAAAAAATGAAGATGGATTATTTACATCTCATACATAGCAGACAACACAGTTAATTTCATTGAGACAAAGCTTTAAACACACTAAAAGAAAATGAAAATCCATATCGTGATTTTGATGTGATAGCAAGGGTAATCCTTGCTGTTAAGATACCAGTTATTAAAAATGCAACATACATCATGCACAAATGCAGAGCAAGAAAGGAGGCTTGCCATTTCAATACCTTATAGATGACAGACTTTTCATTTGACAGTAACATGTAAAGAAATCCTTCTTCTGCACTGAACCTCTTTCTTTATTTCACTCTTCTAAATCCTACGTTGCTGCTAGGAGATCTTGAAAACCATGATCTGAGCACATCATTCTAATTATGTAATCACTTGGCAATTTTTCAGGGTAAAAAAGTCAGCTGCCTTCACAGACTAACACATACCTTTGCGCTATTTGTTCTGGCACTGTCATGGTTTTCTGGAAGAGTAATTTGGTTTAGATCCTGTTTCATAAACATTCTGCTATATCATGGTCTCTACAGACAAGCCAGCCACTGATTATCACATCCACCATCTGTTCTCCCTTGTTAGTGAACAGTAGATCCAACTGTATGACACCCCAGATCATGATGTGACCCCCAACACCTTCCAGAAATCTTGACTGCTTGAAGCTCACTTCACTGCCCTGCAAGCAGATGTCAGGGAGGTTACAGTGCCCCATGAGAACTGGCATTTGTGACACAGAGTCTTCCTCCTATGGTTTGAAGGAGCTTTGTCCACTTCCTCATCCTGGTTGGGTGGACACAGTCCCACCATGGAGTCGCCCTTACTGACATGATCCTCTGACCTGGCCCTATGAGGTCTCACCCCACCTCTTGCCTACCTCAGAAAGGACCCCCATGTATTCAAGCTGCTCCTTCACAGCAAGGTCAGCCTCCCTCCTTATTCTGTCTCTGGAAGATCTTAAACCTGTCCATCACTCAATGCAGTCGTGCTAGCTGTACTACCATATCTCAGTTTTTCAAACAACATCACGATTCTGTGGCTCAAGCTCTAGCCACTCCTGCTTGTTTCCCAGGCTGCATACATTTGTGTACATGTACTTGAGGTTGGTCCCCTTCCACTCTGTTTCGTCTTTCCTTAGGTCTTTCTTTTTACCATTGCTCTGCACCCTTTGCTTTCCTCCCCTTTCAACTGTTTATTTCTTTATTTGACTGCAATTTGCAATCTCATTCCTCTGTTTTCCTAGTTTAAAGCTCTTCTGACCAGATTGGCCTGCCGCTTGACAAAAGTGTTCTTGCCTCACTTTGCCAGAGCTATCACATCTCTCCCCAGCAGTCCTTGATCCTCAAAGGTTCTGTGATCATAAAAGCCAAAACCTGATGTTGACACCAGCTTGGTGTCAACTGATGATGGCACCAGTTGATGACAACCATATACTGACCAGAATGACCTTTTCCCTTCATCTGCTATGAAGGCACTAAACCTACTAGTAGATGAGTGACAGAAAGCTTAGCCTGGAGAAGCATCAGATCTAACTGAGCCCAAACCATGCAACAGCAACAAGAGGAGTGTATGTGTTGGTATTGGGAGTCTTCCTCTAGTTGTGGAAAAAAATCCCCCATCTGCTGACCTGAATTTCTCTCTAGGGAGTTTTGCTGCTTGCTGAGGGCTGGGATCTGGGATGTTGCTGATTCTGTTGATGATTTGCTAAGCTGTTTTTATTCTTCTGGAAAAGTGACATTCATTTTTTAATATGTCTTTTCTTCAAAAAGCAGAATCTCACAATGGGTTTGAACATGCTTGTAAATTAGAATAAGTGCTACCAATGCAAAGTATGTATTTTGACTTTTATTTTTGGGTTGCCTGAAGCCGTTGATATTCCTGACAACTTTCTCCACTTTTCTACTAGAAAATTCCCATCCCCACCCCAAACATGAACTGAATCAAAAGTAGCTTAAATTAGTTTGAGGGTACTATTGCAGATAAAAGGGCAGTGAGCCTTCCATTCTGCTGCATCTTATGTGTCGACAAAGGCACCTCCAGCAGGAGATGCAACAGACAGAAAGTTTCAAAAGCCACCCAGATACTCCTAAAAACTGTACCTAGCTCATCTGCTAAGATAAATGATTGGAAAAAATATTTTATAACAATGCAATCTGGTAGCTTGGCAATATGTACCAAATTATGATGTAGACTGTATGAAGCATTACTATGAAGGAAAACACCTTTATCTAGAACCATAGAAACATAGAATTGTTTGGGTTGGAAGCGACCTTAGAGATCATCTCATTCCAATCCCCCTGCCATGGGCAGGGACACCTTCCACTAGACCAGGTTGCTCAAAGCCCCATTCAGACTGGCCTTGAACACTTCCAGTGTCTCACCACCCTCACAGTAAATAATTTTTTCCTAATATCTGATCTAAATCTATCCTCTTTCAGTTTAAAACTGTTACCCCTTGTCCTATCACTACAATTCCTCTTAAATAGTCCCTCCCCATCTTTCCTGTAAGGCTCCATTAAGTACTGTCCTCATAGGGGAGGTGCTCCAGCCCCCTGAACATCTTTGTGACTCTCTTCTGGACCCGCTTAAGCAGGTCCATGTCTGTCTTATGTTGAGGGCCCCCAAGCTGAACACAGTACTCCAGGTGGGGTCTCACCAGAGCAGAGTAGAGGGGCAGAATCACACATTCTTATTAAAAAAGATAAGAATTGTGGATGAAAGTTGAAGGTGAAATACCTTTTCTTAAAACTGGCCAAATTACTAGATACATCAGCTTTTGTTCTTCATCTCCAACCTGATATCAGCCTTTTTCACCAAAACATCTGGAATAAAATAAGTTATTACTTGACAACAGTGATGATCCAAAGACAGAGGAAATGCTATACAACAGAGGCAGATCACTGATACATGGTTGGTTATAGAAGTTAGGAACAATTGCATTTTAATGAAGTTGGCATCATCCAGATTATGTCATGGATAAAGGTGGCACTGAGGATATCTTAACTACATAATGTTCTGGGATCACAGCTTTGTATCAAAAAAAGCTGTTGGTGATACATAGAAGAAATAAGAAGAATTTAGGAAATGGATAATATGGGCTGAAAACACAATATTAAAAAAAACCCCACCTTATTGTTTTTAACCATATTTTGCGGGGTACTATAGCCAGATTTCACGAAGAAAGGATGCAGAAAAAACTGTAAGAATGTACTGGTAAAGAATGTAATGGTAAACTAAACAACTTTTATTAGTAATTTTTTTCATGGGACCATTTAACTGGATAGTGACTATAACCTAAAATTAGCTACATAGCCTCCTTAATTTAGTATGTGAAGACATCATGGCCCTATGGCCAAAATTTGAAGATAAAGTTTGAAAAGGAAAAAAAAAAAAAAGATGCACAGACAGCATCAATACTAACTAACTTTTCAATAGGTCACCCCTGAGGGACTGTGCCTATGGGTGACCCATGACAGGGCAAGACATCCCCCATGTGCCTTTGGATGACCCATGCTGGGGGAAAGACACCCTTGAGGGATCGAAGGGGCATGACACTCTGACCAAGTGTAAAAAGAGCCATCGGGCACACAGCCTCACTGCCTATGTTGTCTGTCATCTAAGTTGGAGACGTAACCTGCAGTGAAAATGTGGAAAGTTTTATAAATGGGGAGGAGGTAGGTATTTATGTAAGTGTACATATAAATGTTTATGTTCATGTTTTGCTTTCCACAGTTCCTGAGTCAGTGATTGGAGGTTTGTGTTGTCTGACAAAGTCAAGTAAATTCTCCAACTCTAGACTGCTTTGCCTGAGACCGATGGTGGAAGAGATCCATTCAAACGTGTACTCATTCTGAGACTGTTACAAAAATGATTCTGTACTAGAATTATTGGCTGCTCTTGAGAAGCTGAAAAGTTTAAAAGTCTGTTATCATATAGAGCCATCAGTTTCTCAATTCAGGTCTCTCTCTGATAGAAAAAAACTTTGGTCAGGAAAGCTTCCTGTCAAAAACCTTGTTGGAATTGATGTGTCTTCATGATATGCTTTCACCTCAACAAGACCATAATTTTCCAACAAAAAAAAGTCTGTTGTCAAAAGTATTCCAAATAAGATGTAGCCCTGGGCACACAGCTCTGGAAAACAACTGGCACTTGTCAAATAAAAAATGTCCTATAGAAGGCCATGATGCTGAAGAAATATAGCTCTGCTTTGTTTAAAAACGATTCTTGACAATTTAGAGAAACTGAATCAAATTTCAGTTGTCCCAAAGATTAAAAAAAAAAAAAAGAAAGAAAAAAGAAGGAAAAGAAAGAGCAGGAAAGGAAAGAAAAGAAGAAAGAGAAAGAAAGAAAGAAAGGAAGAAAGGAAGAAAGAAGGAAAGAAAAAGAAGGAAAGAAAGAAAGAGAGAAGAAGAAAGAAAGTTCTGAAAACTGGTGATAAACAATGAAAGGAGACAGCTAAGAACTTTGGCAAGAGAAGCTGGAGCTGGTGAACAGCAGTGAAAGGTCTCTGCTGATATTAGCAACCCAGTTTTGCCTAGTGACTGATCAAATGACACAAAGTAATACAGAATCACTCTGTGAAAATATATCATGAGTTGCTATGTGAATAAAGGACACACTGTGTTTGTCTCATATCATATGGTGATCATCAGCTAAAGATATTAAAGTTCTACTTTTATACAAATTGTAAGTGAAAAAATGATAATGGTTTACACAATAAAGGTATTCTGCAATGGAAAATAAGAGCAATTATGTAGAAATTTGAAAGGAAAACCAAATAGCCTTCATTACTTGGTCTACCACGGCATCTCAAAGATTAAAATTTTATGAACATTACTTGCACACAAAATAATTTTTGACTATTTTTTATATAAAGAATGAATTTATATAATGAAAATAGTTTATCTTACATTGTTACTAAATGTTGCCCTGGATGTAAATATAATTTATTTAAATTATTTCTATTCTTAATAGAAATATTTGAGGAAAAAAAATCAGTACATTGTTAATAAACAGAAACAGGTTCTAACAGATAAATTCTAATTTGAAAGTATTTGGATATTTTTAGGTCAAATGTTGACAAGTAAATTAAAAAAATAAGCAAAAGCTTGGATTTTATGTGTACCTTCGTGTCCTTAATTGAAAGGGCATAGGTGAAATCATTGCTGGTAAGTGTTGGGAAATAATGTGAAAAGTTATTCCATCACTTGTTTCTGAAGCTTTGCTTCCTTTTAAAAGGTCTTTATGTATGGACTGGTGCCACTGTGTGTAACACCAGTTTAGCTTTTTTCAGTCCTTTTTTTCTGTGCTGTTCATTCACAGAAATTAATCAGCTATTGATCTTCTAATCAGGTATGAGTTTGCACACAGGCTTTGTTTCCTGTGGTAGCTGCTATAGTACAGGAAAGCAGGAAGGGAAGGAAAGGAAGGAAAGGAAGAAGGGAAGCAATGGAAGGAGAGAAGAAGGAATGGAAAGAAGAGAGGAGTGAAGGAGGGAGGGAGGGAGGAAGGAAGAGGAAGGAAGGAAGGATGGATGGAAGGAAGGGAGCAAGCCAATTTTTTATTGTCCCAGTCCCCTTTTTAACTCTTTACTGCAGTTAATATATTTTCCTAAGAGCATACACTACAAATTACTAAATCAGTATCTCAACCAGTGCTTAACTTGGGCTCTTTGTATGTTGATTTTCTTGTTTATTAGCATGGATATAGCTTTTTTTTTTTTTTTTTTTTTTATTACTAACAAATCTTCTTTTCTTTTTTAAGTGAGGAAACATTGTATACAAAGAAGTCTGCAAGGGAGACTAAGCTCCTTAGGGCTTTGCAAGTTTACAAGAGATTTGCAGTTTGAATTGGTACTTTGTTTGCTGGCTTCTATAGATTGAAAGAATGTAAAAGAAATAATCTTCAAATATGATCATTAAACATTCTCAGTGGGTAGTTTCTTTTTATTTTAAGAAAAGAATACCAAAGACTGGGCACTTCTACTCAGCTCTGAACATAGGTAATCTGCAAATCAGTGTTTGGGAATGAAAAGGAGTGAGGCACTTCTGTCTGAGTCATCTTCTGGCATGGAATTAAAAAGTGGAAAATTCCATGGAAAAATAAACTATGTACTGAGCTCCCTCCATATTGCAGTAGTCTTTCAAGCCATTTATAGACCTGCAAGTCCCAGATCTACAAGCTGTACTGAAAGTAACTTCTGTAAAGGGTAGTCATTCACCATTTAGTAAGGAGTGCTCAGTGGAAGAAAGGAGCAGTAAGGATGTTGCACATCTTGCCCCATCATAGGGCTTTTATTTGCAGCAAATATCTGAAGCAGATATCTACATGTGATAAAGTCTCCAGATGTTGCAGTTCATGCAGCACCAACATGGCTAAAATTTGCAGAGTGAAGGCAGTGACCACCTATAGGGTACTCTACCCAGTAACAGCAAAATGTGGCATTCAGAGAATGGGTACTGTACAGAAAAGCCAGGAAAGCAATGTGGTCCCCTAGGAGATCTGTATTTCTGTCAAAACTTTCATCAGTCACTTCACCAAGGAGGAACTTAGTATTGTTTTTAAATAGTTCTCCTTTATTCTTTCACAGCTTATAGAGACTACTCAGTCCAGTGCCTTTGAAACCCTGCAACAGGAAAGGGTGTCAGGAAGTTATGGATTGTCTCTGGACACAGCAGCAGTGACTGCCATGACTTCTAGAGCCTTCTTGAACAGCAGCAGTCACTAATCCAGCAAAAGTCAGCAAGTACTGGCCAAACTCGTCCCATCTTAATCTTTTCACTATATATACCTCTAAAGAGCTTCCTCTTTGTTACATAAAGATATTTGTTTTCCATCTAGCTAAAGCACATAATCTCGTGTATGTGGTATCTGGAATGCCAAATCTCTTTGCTTCCAATACTAGCCGACCAAACATGGAAGTAAAAGCAAACAAACATTTCCCCCCTGCCCCTCCCTGAAAGGGAAAAATGACATCAAGACTCTGAATGTCTGCTAAAACCCAGGGTCTGATTACTCTTTCTCTCTCTTCTTTGCCCTCTTCACTACTGGCAACTCTTAGGTGAGGGGTTGGTAGCTGGTCCCCACCAACTGCAGGGCCATGGTGCTGGTGACAGCAGGTTTCAGGTAGTGCAGAAGGAAGGCCACCTCTACTGGACGAGCCTCCACTGGCTGGATCCTGCTGCTGTTCTGTTGCTGAGCAGGGTACTCAGCTCAAATTATCTTTATAAGAGGGGCTTTAAACCAGGAACATTGAGGAAGGGAGAGAGTTACCAGCAGCCCTGTGAGGGAGTGATGGACAAGGCTGACAAGCAAAAGGCCTGGAGTGATGTGGAAAAAAAGGGAACACATAGTCAGCAAAACAGGGCTTAAGCAGAGTCACCTCAAAGATGCGCATGTAAGCAAGGAAGTGCCTACATGGCATCATTACAAGGGGAAAAAACACAGAACCTTTGTGGAAATCAGCATGCTGGGGTGCCTCTCTGAAGTGCCTGTACATGGTTGTAGCATGGAGAATAAACACAAAGAACTGGAGATCCGTGTGGAGTTGCAGGGTTATGACCTTGTTGGGATCATAGACACATGATGGGATGGCTCCCATGGCTGGAGTGCTATAGTGGATGGATACAGGCTTTTTAGGAAGAACTGGCTGGGAAGACAGGGATGTGTAGTTGTCCTTTATGTGAGAGAGCAGCTGGAGTGAATGGAGCTTTGCCTGGGGATGATGAGTCAATGAGAGCATTTGGGTGAGGATAAAATTCCAGACAAGCATAGGTAACATTATAGTAGGTGTCTGCTGTAGGCTGCCTGTTCAGGAAGAAAAGTACATGAGACCTTCAGACAGCTGGAAGCAGTCACACATTCACAGGCCATGGTCCTCATGGGAGACTTGAACCACCTTAATATCTGCTGGACAGGCAGCAGAGCAGAGCATAAGCAATCCAGGAGGTTTCTGGAGAGCACTGATTACAACTTCCTGACCCAAGTGATAGAGAAGATGAGGAGGAGGCTTTTTGTGCTGGACCACATAATCACAAAAAAGGAGAGGCTTGTTCACTCTTTCACAGATACAGAAACTCTTCTTCTATCTACATCTCATAACATTTTTTATTTTTAATCTCTGCCTTCTGCTAAAAAATTAGCTACTTGCCCTTTAGATATTACTGCACCTTATCTGTGAAATGTGCAGATTTTTGGAGACAAACCAGCATCTTATGTGTATGCCACAGAGTATTTGTTCATCCTGGTGACAGTTTCACTTCTATTTAAAATCACAGTACGAAATTAAACAGAAAGACAACTGAAAACAGATTGCGCATTGTCTAAATATTTTAGGGTCTATATCATTTTGCCACTATATCTAGTCTGCCCCTTTATTTACACCCATACATAAATAAAACACATATTTTTGAGTAATGATATCTGAACAGAGAAAAAATATAGATGTAATGAATGTTGACACTGGAATGCACATGTGATAATTTTGTCTTATAATTAATATTTTTCTACTTGAATTCTCCAGCCAGGCTCTGCAGGGTACTACACATAATACAGAGCTCAGTCCCATCTGAAGTCCTGTTAGGAAAACAAGTCTATGTGTTTAGCTATACTCCAATCCAGTTCTGCAAGAGATAAAAAAGGTATTTCAGGAATGCTAAAAAAAGCCTAACATGAAAAAATCCTGAAGAATTCCACTCACTTACCATACCTAAACCAAAACCAAAGAACTGTTCCCCATTCCCATCCCATCCAACTACTGAATGTAATTCCACAGAGGACAAAAATACCAGATTTTGAATAGTTCTTTCATTTGGTGGAGAAACAGATCATATGTAACCATACAAGGTGCTTCTGAAAATAAGGTATGTCTTCGTTCAGGACTATGGCTATCTTGGAAAATACACTTCAGCAAATGCAAGACAAAGGGCTCAATATAAAGGCAACTCAATAAAATTTAAAAAAAAAAAAAAGTGTTTAACAGTTTGGCTGCGGGAATTTTAACACAAACTGAAAATTAATTTTAATACAAACCGAAAATTCACAAAGTTGTAAAATGCCCAGGTAAGGAACCAAGTGAGAAACAGGATTTTAGTTCCAATCTCTGACAATTCATAGAATCATAGAATCATAGAGTGAATTGGATTAGAAGGCACCATTAAAGACCATCCAGTCCAACCCCCCTGCAATAACCAAGGACATCTTCAAGTAGATCAAGTTGCTCAGAGCCCAGTCCAACCTGACCTTGAATGCTTCCAGGGATGGGGCATCTACCGCCTCTCTGGGCAACCTGTTCCAGTGTTTCACCACCTCCATTGCAAAAAATTGCTTCCTTATATCTAGTCTAAATCTACCCTCTTTTAGTTTAAAACCATTGCACCTTGTCCTGTCACAACAGACCCAGCTAAAAACTTTGTCCCCATCTTTCTTATAAGCCACTTTAAGTACTGAAAGGCTGCAATAAGGTCTCCCCAGAGCCTTCTCTTCTTGAGGCTGACTAATGCCAACTGTCTCCGCTTTTCTCCACAGGAGAGGCTTTACAGCCCTCTGATCATTTTTGTGGCCCTCCTCTGGACCCACTCCAACAGGTCCATGTCTTTCCTGCACTGAGAATTCCAGAGCTGGATGCAGTACTCCAGGTAGCATCCCACCGGAGCAGAGTAGAGGGGCAGAATCACCTCCCTCAACCTGCTGGCCATGCTTCTTTTTATGCAGCCCAGGATACAGTTGGCTTTCTGGGCTGTGAGCACATATTGCTGCCTCGTGTCCAGTTTTTTATCCCCAGTACCCCCAAGTCCTTCTCAGACATTCCCCAGCCTGTATTGATACCCCAGGCTGCCCCAAGCCAGCTGCAGGACCTTGCACTTGGCCTTGTTGAACCTCATGAGGCTCAACATGAACCAGCTCAAGCTGGTTGAGCTTGTCCAGGACCCTCTAAATGGCATCCAGTCTCTCAGGCATGTCAGCTATACCACTCAGCCTCATGTGATCTGCAAACTTGCTGAGGGCGCACTTGATCCCACAGTCTCTGTCATTGATGAAGATATTAAACAGTACTGCTCCCAGTACGGACCCCTGAGGGACACCACTTGTCACTGATGTCCATCTGGACATTGAGCCATTGACCACTGCCCTCTGAATGTGACCACCTAACCAGTTCCTCATCCACCAAACAGTCCACCCATCAAATCCATACCTCTCCAATGTAGAGTGAAAGATGTTGTGGGGATCATGTAAAAGGTCTTACAGAGTCCAGATAGATGACATCTGTAGCTCTTCCCTTGTCCACTGATACAGCCACTCTGTCATAGAAGGCCACTAGGTCAGTCAGGCAGGACTCGCCCTTGGTGAAGCCATGCTGGATGTCTCGAATCACGTCCCTGTCCTCCATGTGCCTTGTCTCTAATACTTCAGTCTCTCCAGTGGTACTTGTCTCTATTCCTCATGTTTTGCTTGGTAGTCCCCCAGAAGAATTGTTCTTACTAAAGTATTTTAAATTTTAAAAATAGTATACCTCAAACTGAGACAAAAACATGTTTAGCAAATACGGAAGCACGGAAAATTATGTGCTAAAGTAGAATTATTCACCTCTCCAGGTGCTCCTTTCTTACCTACCTGGGATAAATTCCAGATTGTAAGGCTTACATTATACATAGAAGATTTAGAGAGAAATAAAGTTTTAAAATTCACATC
>JAVJGG010000074.1:49173780-49185988 GCA_035590195.1 Aviceda cuculoides
CTCGTCCATCCAGCCAGTTTTTCACCCAGCAAAGAGTACACTTGTCCAAGCCATGAGACACCAGCTTCTCAAGGAGTGTGCCATGAGAGACAGTGCCAAAGGCCTTGCTGAAATCAAGGTGGATAACATCCACAGCCTTTCCCTCATCCACTAGGTGGGTCACCTGGTCATAGAACAAGATCAAGTCGGTCAAGCAGGACCTGCCTTTCGTAAACCCATGCTGAATGGGCCTGATAGCCTGCTTGTCCTGGACTTGCCATATAAGTTCTCTCAAGACAAACCATTCCATAATCTTCCCCAGTACTGAGGTCAAACACCAACACCCTGGCAATAAAGAGCTGGACAGACACAGAGGCACCAGCTATGGATGGATTGGCCAGACAACTCTGAGAATATGAAGATAATCTCAGTTCCTCCCTACAAGCCTGCATCTTGGCTGTGGTTAAACTGACCCCCAAGTTTTCCAAGCAATCCGAGAAGGATAGGTCTTCCTCATACACACCAACCAAGGTCTCAGCTGTTAAGACTCAGCCTTTCTCTATTCAAGGGAAAAGGTACTGGTGGTACACACCATGTGCAACCCTGTGGTTCTTCCTGCTTGACCAGGGGGAAGACATGAGGAAGTGGGATGATGAACCTACCTGGAGGCTAGAAGCTAGGGTACAGGAACTGCAAGGAAAAACAACAGCCAAAAGGCATCCAACCACGAAAATTACTGCTCCAGTGTCTGTTGGGCAGGGTAGAAGGGCTGATCATACTTTTGACCATGATGAAGGCACTTCTGGATTGCAGCTACAAAAATCAAGTAATGAATATTCAGACCAGGAATAGAGGGGCCTTGCTTTTCAGCCAGGTTGAGGAAAGGGAGAACCAGGTTTACTGGACTGTGTGGGTTCAATGGCCTGGCACATCAGCTCCATGGGAGTATAAAGCTCTAGTGGACACTGGTGCCGAGTGTAATCTAACACCATCGGATTACAAAGGGGCAGAATCTATTTGTATTTCTAGAGTGGTGGGAGGATCCCAACAACTGTCTGTGTTGGAGGCTGAGGTAAGCCTAACAGGGACTGAATGGCAAAAGCATGCTGTTGTGACTAGTCTGGAGGCTCCATGTATCCTTGGCATAGACTGCCTCAGGATGGAGTACTTCAAGCATTCAAAAGGGTAGTGGTGGGCTTTTGATATAGCTGACTTGAGTACAGAGAAGATTAAACAGCTGTCTAGGTTGCCTGGTCTCTCAGAAGATCATTCTGTCCTGGGCTTGCTGTGGGTTAAAGGACAGCAAGTGCCATTTGCTACCATGACAGTACACAGGCAACAATATCAGACCGTTCAAGACTCCCTGGTTTCCAGCCATAAACTGATCTGGTGACTGGAGAGTCAAGGAGTGATCAGGAAGACTTATTCACATTATATTAGTCCCATATGGCCCCTGCAAAAAGGTAATGGAGCGTGGAGGCTAACAGTGGACTATCATGGCCTAAATGAAGTCACACCACCACTGAGTGCTACTGTAGCGGACATACTAGAGCTCCAACATGAACTGGAGTCAAAGGCTGCCAAATGGTATTCAACAGTTAATAA
Organism: Aviceda cuculoides; assembly: GCA_035590195.1. Lineage (NCBI taxonomy): Eukaryota > Metazoa > Chordata > Aves > Accipitriformes > Accipitridae > Aviceda > Aviceda cuculoides. Next base: position 49,175,365 of record JAVJGG010000074.1, read on the forward strand.
TGCTAAATTATTTTTCTCAACCCCTTTGGCGGCAGAGCGCAGGCCACAGTTTGCTTTCATGTGGAGGATTATCCAGTACACCTGGAACTGACTGCCCCAAGGGTGGAAACACAGTCCTACCATTTGTCAGGGTTTGATACAAACTACATTGGAACAAGGTGAAGATCCTGAACGCGAGTACATTGATTACATCATTATGTGGGGCAAAACAGTGGAGAAAGTGTTTGAGAAGGGGAGAAGAATAATCCAGATAGATACTTTTGAAAGTTGGTTTTGCTATAAAGCAAAGTAATGTCAAAGAACCTGCACAGGAGATCCAGTTTTTAGGAATAAAATGGCAAGACAGGAGTCATCATATCCCAATGGATGTGATCTGTAAAAAAAGAGCTATGTTTCCACCAACTAACAAAAAAGAAACACAAGCTTTCTTAGGTGTTTAGGGTCTTTGGAGAATGCATATTCCAGGTTATAGTCTGATCATAAATCCTCTCTATCAAGTGACCCATAAGAAGAAGAACTTTAAAAGGGCCCTTGAGCAGCAGCCAGCCTTTAGACAAATTAAATGGGAGATAGTTTGTGCAGTAGCACTTGGGCCAGTTTGGACAGGACAAGATGTGAAAAATGTGCTTTACACCTCAATCAGGGAGAATGGTCCCATCCGGAGCCTCTGGCAGAAAGCACCTGGAAAGACTCGAGGTTGACCCCTGGGGTTTTGGAGTCAGGGATATAGAGGATCTGAAGCCCGTTACATTCCAACTGTAAAAGAAATATTAGCAGCGTATGAAGGAGTTTGCACCACTTCAGAAGTAGTTGGTACTGAAGCACTGCTCCCTTTGGCATCTCAGTTGCCTCTGCTGGGCTGGATGTTCAATGGGATGGTCCCCTCTACACATCATGAAACTGATGCTACATGGAGTAAGTGGGTCACACTGATAACATGATGGGCTCAAATGGAAAATCCTGATCACTGAGGAATCCTGGAATTGATCATGGACTGGCCAGAGAGCTGAAACTTTGGAGTATCACCAGAGGACATGACTCATGCTGAACACCCCCCCGCCCGCCCCGTATAATAAATTACCAGAAAATGAAAAGGAATATGCCCTGTTTACAGATGGATCTCATCATATTGTGGGAAAACATTGAAGGTGGAAAGCTACTGTTGGAGTCCTACATGACAAGTTGCAGAAACTGCTGAAGGAAAAGATGAATTGCATCAGTTTGCAGAAGGGAAAGCCATCCAGCTAGGTTTAGTTCAGCTTTTTTTGCTGAGCAAGAAAAATGGCCAGTACTATACTAGCAGCCAGTCTCTATACTGACTCACGGATGGTGGCAAATACTCTGTGGGGGTGGCTGCAACAATGGAAGCAGAGCAACTGGCAGCGCAGAGGTAAACCCATCTGGGCTGCTGAATTGTGGCAAGATATTGCTGTCAGGGTAGAGAATCTGGTGGTAAAAGTACATAATGTAGATGCTCACATACCCAAGAGTCATGCCACTGAAGAACATGGAAACAACAAGCCGGTAGAATGGGCTGCTAGAATTGAAGCGTTTCGGGTGGATCTGGACTGGGAACATAAGGGTGAGATATTTATAACTCAGTGGGCCCATGACACATCAGGACATCTAGGAAGGAATGCAACATACAAATAGGCTTTTGGCTGAGGGGTCAGGTTGACCATTGATACTACTGCACAGATTATCCATGAATGTAAAATGTGCACTGTTATTAAACAAGCCAAAGCCTTTTAGGTATAGAGGATGATTGCTGAAATAACACTATGGGGAAGCCTAGCAGACTGATTGTATCATGCTACCACAAACCTACCATGGCAAGTAACCATGTGCTTACCATGGTGGAATTGACTACTGGGTGGTTGGAAACATAACCTATGACCCTGTGGCAGTACACTCCCCCCACCCCCCAGCAGAAAACAAAACTTCTCCAGGGAGGTAGAAGGGGGGAAAAAAAAACCCTAAACCCTGGAGGCTGCAGGTTGAAATTTGAACTGGCCAGTTGAGACGTGCCAGGTACACTGAGGTGACCTTCTTGGCCAATAGGGATTAAATGACGACAGGTCAGATTTGACAGGGGTACAAATGGGGTCCCGCTGGAGGACATGTGAGCAGTCCTCAGAGCAGCGGGTCTGCAGTCGGGGACTCCTCCTCGGGTCGGGGCACGCTTGAGGTAACTCCTCGAGGGAGAGAGCCCTCAGCTTTTAGGCGAGTGATACACGCATCATTTTTAAATCTTGAGGATTCTTAAGTCGTCTGACTAGTATTAATTCTCTTTACATCATTGAGCCTGTGGTTTTATAAAATGTTACTAGACTTCTAACTAACTTTTTACTGAAGCATAAATGTGAGTTTTAACATCTGTTGGATTTGGTTGTGCATGCATCTGTAACAGACCCATGCCACTGCCTGGAATATTATCTTGGGCCTTCAAAAACAGGTTTTATGGTGTGTCCTGGTTTTGGCTGGCATACAGTTAATTTTGTTTCTAGTAGCTGGTATACTGTTAGGTTTTGAATGAAGCATGAGAATGATGCTGATAACACACTGATGTTTTTAGTTGTTGGTAGGTAGTGTTTATCCTATTTCAAGGATTTTTCAGCTTCTCATGCCCAGCCAGCAAGAAGGCTGAAGAGGCACAAGAATTTGGGAGGGGACACAGCCAGGACAGCTGACCCAAACTGGCCAAAGGGATATTCCATACCATGTGATGTCATGTCCAGTACATAAACTAGGGGGAGTTGGCAGGGGGGGCAGATCACCACTGAGGGACTTACTGGTGAGTCAGTGAGTGGTGAGTAATTGCATTGTGCATCACTTGTTTTGTATATTCCAGTTATTTTTTTTTTCCCTTTCTTTCTGTTCTATTAAACTGTTCTTATCTCAACCCGTGCGTTTTACTTTTTTTTTTTTTTATTCTCTCCCCATCCCACTGGAAGTGGGGAAGTAAGTGAGTGGCTGCTTGGTTCTTAGTTGCTGGCTAAACCATGATGTGGTGACATGGTACACGTGAAACAATTGAATCAGACACCAGGACTCATTTCTGAAACAGTCTTATAAACACCTGGGACAAGAAGCATGGTATTGACTGGGTGTGTCACATCTCCTATCATGCACCAGCCTCCGGGAAAATTGAATGATACAATGGACTGTTAAAAACTACACTGAGAACAATGGGTGGTGGGACCTTCAAACATTGGGATACACATTTAGCAGAAACCATGTGGCTAGTTAACACTAGAGGATCTGCCAGTCAACCTGGCCCTGCTCAGTTGAAACCCCTGTGCACTGTGGAAGGAGATAAGGTCTCTGTAGTACATATAAAAAACTGGCTGGGAAAAAACAATCTGTGTTATTCCTTCCTCAGGAGAGGGCAAACCCATTCGTGGGACTGTTTTTGCTCAAGGACTTGGGTGAACTTAGTGGGTAGAGTGGAAGGATGGCAAAGTCCAATGGTTACCTCAAGGTGATTTAATCCTGGGTGAAAATAATGCCTGGTTTGAATTGTATGGTTGCAGTGTTACATGATGTTGTATGTCACCACTCCTGTGGCTGCCATATGTCAACGTCTCACTGCTAGCCAAGCTAGAGGCAAGAGGAGGAATTCATTGCAATGTTAGAACTTACGGCTGAGTCCAAAGGGACCAGGGGCAGAAAATATTATGGATATACCTTTGAATTGTTGTAAACCATGATTTGAGTTACATGTTACAGGAAGTATTACAGTAGAAACCATCTGAACCAATGAAGGATGAACCTCACAAGAAGCAGTGCAAGTGCAGCAGTAACCTGACTTGGGCTGGGGTTTGTGCCCAGTAACTCCACACAACACACCACCTCTCCTGTCCTGAGTGAATACCATAACAGATGAAGCCCAAAGTCATAGACCAAATTAACTCAGTGAACCTTTTATGGATATTTATGGACATTTTACAAACATTTTATGGGGGAAGGGGTGGTTAATGAGGATGTATTGAGGTAAGGTGGTAAATGATGATGTAAATGGTATAAAATAAAGGGTGGAGAATGTACTTGTTTTTTGCTGGGCAGCAGTTGGTTGCTGGTGAGCAATTGTTTTGCATCACTTTTTTTTCTTGGGTTTTATTTTCCTCTCTCTGTTATTTCTTTTTTCTGTTTTCCTTACAATTTATTTTTAGTTTATTATTACCATTATTATTTCTTTTTAATCATTAAACTGTTGTTATCTCATCCCACGAGTTTGTTTCTTACTTTTACCCTTCCAATTCTTACCCCATCCCACCAGGGGAGGGGGAAGTGAGTGAGGGGCTATGTGGTGCTTAGTTGCTGGTGGGGTTAAACCACAACAGACTTTAACGAACCTCAGCCTTATCCATTCTCAAGGCATGTTTGAAGCAAAACTTACGAGTCTGTTGAGAGATCTGAAGAGACACTAACTGTAGGTGATCACTGGCAACTGTAATGGTGAACACTTGTAACTGCACTGGCCCATCTCCCCAGATACTGCTGGACTTTGTAAATTCACTTGCTTTGGCTGTTTAGTTGTATATCAATTGCAATATAACCAACAAGTAGTTCCCCTGAACATATCTATGGCCAAATGCCTGATGCTGTATGTACAAATAACAGTTGCAGAGCTAAATTTATGTTTAATTTTAAAAATCAGAAATAGTACCATGTGAGGATGTGAAGGTAGATAATAAAGGCAATAGATTAAATGTATCCTTTTGCCTGAGGATTGCTTCTTTTTTCTTTTTCTTTTCTTTTTTTTTTTTTTTTGTTTGTTTAACCTCTGTACAGTTTTGATAAAATTGGGGTTATTTTATTTCATACAAAGTGGGTTATGATTGTTCTTCAGGCCCTAGGGTACTTTTCCAGCACAGACTGCGTGACAAGGAAGATTACTATTGCGTTCGTTACCATTATATGGTTCTACATCTAAATCACAGTACTTCAAAAGCAGTCTACATCAGCTAAGCTGGGCCTGAAGTAATCTGAAGACTTTTAGTATAAGTAATCTAACTATTTCTTATCTTATGCATTTGAAAGCTAGTATTACATTATCTTGCTTAGATACAGAGAGAAAGTGAGAAAATATTACTGTGTGTTTCAATGCTCACTGTCACAGCAGTAGGGCCTGTTTAAACAACATTTTAGAGCATTCTTTCTGTTTTGGACACTCATTCCTGCTCCCTTTTCATCTGTGCTGGCACAATTATTTGTGGGGCTGCAGTACAAACCATATGATGAAATTGAACTCACTAAAAAAAAAGAAAAAACACCACACAAGTGACCTGATTTTTCTATTTTTTATACATCTCAGTTCCCTGATACTATTTGCAGTGCAGCAGGGGGAATAATTATGTTGGCAGTGCTAGCAGGGAAAGCTGCTGCATTGTGAGAGCAGGAGATGGGAATACCTTGAATGGCCCCTTGAATGAATTTGGCATACACTGCCAAATGTTGCACTTTGAAGACATAATTTTATCTTTAAAAAATGCCTGCTGCCATGTAAGCATTTACTTAATTTAGGTTGAGTCAGCCTCAGGCATATAGATACACACATGAGGTCACGTGTGTTTGTGTAGTCTTTTATAAAGGAACTCTATCAACTGGTAAATAGTAGAGAGTTACTTCAGCTAAAGTAAGATTTGATAAACTGGCTAGGCAAAAAAGTAGAATTCAGACTGAGAAAAAAAAGTTATTCAAAGTCTGCTTTCTTTGTTGCAGGTATATAAGTTAAGGCACAAGTAGAAGTATTAGTTAGTTCCCTGTTAATTGGAGGGTTTAGGGATAAATAAATTTTGGAGTAAAGCATGAGGATTTAGCTGCTTCACTTCATGTGGGTCTCATATAATTTATTTCATACTTCCAGGACTAAATAGTCAACTACTGTTGATTTTGTAGCAAAAGCTTCTTGAACTGTCACATAGATAGAATTTCCAGGGCAAAAAAACCAAATGCAGGTGAACCATATTCCATTTATTTATAGGAGGAGATAGATTGGCAAGGTAGAGAAACATTGTCCTCCAAGAGAAATATTAGAATAAGAAAGACTGTGCTGCATTTTCGCACTGTGGTGACTTGCCTGGTAATTTTTGATTTCTTATATAGTCTTCATGAAGCATTTATCACAGGTTTCACAATCCGTAAAAATACCTCAAAAGCATGGTAAAACCCCACCAGACTAGGCCATATTCTGCTTCAAATTCCCATTGAAATTCAGCTCATAGTGCATAGAGAAATGCAGAATTTGGAAGAAAGTCCAACAATGTCTTTATTTTCATAAATTTGACAGATAAGAGGTATACAGAGGCTGATTATGGCTTCTGTGTTTATTTGTTTTCTCTGTGGCACAGCCCTGAAGAACTAAAATCCAGATCAAGAATTAATACTAATGTCAAGGTTTGACAAGCAGCATGTTGAAGGTAAGAAGGTAAAGAAGAAGACTGTGTGGATCAGGCCTATATGAGTGATGCATACTGCAGGACCACAGAACCACAGCATGGCTGGGGCTGGCAACCTCTGGAGATTGCACAGTTCTGCCACCAATCAAGCAAGGTCAGCGACAGAAGGTTGCTCAGGGCCATGCGCACCTGGGCTTTGAATATCTCCAGGGAGGGAGACTCCACACCCTCTCTAATCTGCCTGTGTGTCCTGGTTTCAGCTGGGATAGATTGAATTGTCTTTCTAGTAGCTGATAGAATGCTATGTTTTTAAGTTCAGTATGAGAAGAATGTTGATAACACACTGATGTTTTCAGTTGTTGCTATGTGGTGTTTAGTCTAAAATCAAGGACTTTTCAGCTTCTCAAGCCCAGCCGGTGAGAAAGCTGGAGGGGTACAAGAAGCTGGCACAGGACACAGCCAGGGCAGCTGACCCAAACTGGCCAACCGTGTATTCCATACTGTGTGACATCACATCTAGTATATCAGCTGCTGGAAGTGGGGGCGGAGGGATCGCCACTCGGGGACTAATGTGGTGTTGAATGGTGGGTGGTGAGCAATTGCACTGTGCATAATTTGTACATTCCTATCCTTTTATTATTACCACTGTCACTTTATTAGTGTTGTCATTACCATTATTAGTTTCTTCTTTTTATATGATTTATGTGTTCAACAAGCTGCCCCGAAGTACCCCTACTAGCTTTGAAAACTCAACACACAATGACTGTTAATTTTGCTGATATTCATCCATGGTTTATTTTTGCCAAGTAAACGCATTCTTCCTGCTGCTAAACAAGAGATTCATTTTTGGCTGAGTCATATTTTGTTGTATTACAATCTTCTGAAATAATACATATTCAACAGAATGTTATATTTAATGAAAAGCTACTAACAAACATTTGCATAAAAACACATTCACCTCTTTGATCATCTTGGGAGAATATGGATGACTATGTTTCATTTCCACACAAATATTCAGAGCTTCTACACCTAGACTGTTTGCCATACAGTGGGGAAAAAAGTGACAATTTAAAACTGCTCAGGGTTTATAAGCCTTGTGCAATCCTACTTGGGTGGTGAGATGCCAGCTATCACATATTAATAAAAATAGCCCGCTGTAGCCAGCTGCCTAGGATGCCCTTAACAGAGGTAACGTATTTCTTAGTCTTTTTATTATGCTCACTGAAGCTAAATGCTGTGTGTGAAGTTTTCACAGGAAGAGTGCATTGCTGCATAGGAGGTGCTGAATCAGAAACTCATGCAGCAGGCAGGCACCTCTCAGAGGAAACAATAGCATAAATGACATAGAATGAGCACTGTACAGTACTTGACTAATCAGAGTCTACCCTATGCTTAGGGTCTTAAATAACTTGCTAAAGTACCTGAAGTTAGGCTGATTAATATGAGATGAGGATCTGCCCTGAAATCTTTGTTTAGGTAGCACTGGATGGCACTTTGTGATGCTGTTATAGGAACAGCACTATTTCAGGGTATAAATGTTAGGCAGCATCACCTTCTTGTCTATTGTTTGGACTTGCTCTTCAGCTGCTGAGGAGGAGAACAGAGGCCAGTAGTAAACCAAAATATTTGCTTTTATTTCTTTTTTCTTGGAAGGGTTTCTTGCGTTTCTTTCTTGCATAGCACTCATTAAAAGAAAAGAAAAAAAATTAATTAGCATAAATGCAATAAAATCCAGAAGCTATGCAAGTTAATATCATGCTGTTTTCTCAACTACCTGTAAGTAGGACTCCATATCATGTAGGACTCCATATCATTTATTGTAGTTAGGGTGAAGTCACCTGCAATGGTTTAGAACGGTTCCCTTTGAAACAGTGGTTTCTAAAAACAATGAGCTTATTGTTCCTCTCTGTAGAAACAAAGCCATGAAATTCCTTGTCATAACACGAATACCTGATAGTGTGTTTTCCTAGCTGGGTCTGGCTCAAGGGTATAAAGTTAGCAGAAGTTACTGGGTAGTTTTCTGTGGAGCTTCTGAGACCATTCCCCTTCAAGCTCCACAACTCACTTGTCCTCTTCTGTCATAGTGTTTGCCACTGCCACACCCCCTCTTTTAGGTGTCATCCTCCAGTTAGAGTACATCACACAGATTCCCCATTTCAGGCTGATATCTGTGCCAGAAGGATTTTAGAATCATTTCAGTCCTTACTGTTGTGGTTTTGGAACCCATCACATTTCTAGTCTACCAGCTCTGTGCTTTAGTCTTGGATTCCTGCGAGGGCTTAACATGTGAAGAATTTTATATATATATTGTCATTCTCCAGACATGCTAATTAAAGGAATGCTCATCCAAATAGATTATTGTCTGTGCATATCATTGCATGCATGAGTCACAGTAAATTCAAGATAAATTATGATTCCTCAACACTCAATGAAAGAGAGGTAAACAGACCACTATGGATATTAGTACTCACAGATCATGCAGTGGAGTAATTGGTGGAGGAGAATGTACTAGTCCAAACAAAACCTCATTAGCTCTTTTCATAAAATCAATGGAAGCCAAACAAAAACCTGGTCTCTGATGGTGCTGAGTTAAGCACCTAAGTTCTGTAGTACTTCTCAAGTCTCCCTACAGTCACTTCATTGTCACCCAGGATGCTGAGTGGGAAGATGCTGGTAAGAAATGTTTATGATAGGGTGATATTAATGAAAGTCATGGTTAATAGATTGTCTGCTACAGCTGCAGTGTTGTAGGGTCAGTCCTGGGACCTGTCATGTCTGACAACTCTGTGACGCAGAGGATGTGACAGAGGGCCCATGCATCAAGTTTGCAGATGGCACCAAGGGGGACTGGTCAACACACCCAAGGGTTACACCACCATTCAGGTGGAGGTGGTCAGGGGAGGAAGGGTCCAGTGAGACCCCATGAAGGTCAGCAAGGACCAAGCCAAGACCTACTCTGAAAGGCAGAGTGCTGCAGGGATGCAGGCTGGGGCTGGTGGGGTCAGGGAACAGCTGTGGGGGATGGCCCTGGGCCCTGGCAAGCAGCGAGCTGAGCCAGGGCCAGCCATGCACCCAGGCAGCAATGAGGGCCAGCAATGCCTGAGGTGGTGTGAGCAGACCATGGACTTGAGAGCCAGGGGAGGGCAGAGACTCTTTGCCTCTGCTAAGTGCTCATCAGACCACATCAGAATACCCTTTCAGTACCCAATTTTGGGCCCCTAGTGCAAGAAATGTATGAGCTGGCAGGACTTCAGGGGAGACCACCAAGGCAGTGAGGCTGGATCCCTTGCCTTGTGAGGAGAGGTTGTGGGACTGCGGCTGGTTCAGCCAGGAGAAGGGGCACGCAGCAGCATGCTCAGCGCTGGTGGGAGGGGATGGAGGAGATGCAGCCAGGCTCTTTACAGGGGTGTGTGGAAGTAGGGTGAGAGGCAGTGACACAAGCTAAAACATGAGAGGCTCAGGCTGGAGATAAGGAGAAGCCTTTTCCTCGTGAGGACAGCCTAGTGGTGGGGCTGCGGCCCAGGGAGGTTGGGCTGTCTCCATCCCTGGGCATTTCACATCCCTGCTGTGTGAAGCCCTGAGCAGCCTGGTCTGAACCCACAGCTGAGCCGGCTCTGGTTAGGGGCTAGGACCATGGCCTCCCCAGGTCTCTGACAGCCTGAATTGTCCTGTGATGCTATACCTTCCAACTGTAAGTGCAAGTGGTTTGAATACTGCCTGTGTTTTAGTCAATAATAATGTATATAACAGGTACAAACCATTTTCAAAACAGTACCAGAAATCAGGTCTTCTCCTACCCAAGTACTATACTGCAAAGTCACTTTTTTATTCCTCTTTACTCTTTCCCCCTCTCTCTTGCTCTTATACAATGGCTGCTTGTTTATTTTCTAAGCAAAATCTATTTCAATAAGAGGTGTGGAAATTACCTTCCTTAGGGTGATTAGTGTTTCATTTTGAGAAGTGTTTTTCCTTTCTGAAAGAAGGGCTAAATCCCCTCACACCAATAGTGCTTGCAGATGCATTGAAAAACTTAAAGGATTACTTAAAATTCTAAAAATAGTTTTTTGAGAAATATCTATGTATGTATCTTGTAGGAGATCTGCCCGGAATGAACCACACGTCCTCATTGAAGAGATGTTGGAACTTCACTTTATTGCCTGTATTAGCACTCTTTTATACAGTAGTCCAAGGGTCTCGCGACAAAAGCTTAATACTAATTGGTC